>CM028882.1:26272332-26667332 GCA_016801885.1 Toxotes chatareus
CTGAGCCACAAACCATTTTCAGGGATGTGGCACGGAGCCATACACTACCTGAGAAACATCTGAGAGAAACATCTGCAGAAAGAAAAACATCCACCTGTATCCTGCATCCATCACGACCCAACTCACGTCTCAGAGCCGCAAACAAGCGTGAGCTCGTTACGCTGCGCGCTCGGCTGAGAACGCTGGAACACGATCACTTTGTTTCCTACTTTTATTTATGTGCTGAAAAAAAAAGTTGTATGTTGATGACTGTTCTGAACAAGGCCGCTGTTATTCTATATTTTTGTTATTGTCAACAAATTCCACGAAAAGATCCAAACCAACCGAGACTCTGTGTGCTTGTGTGTGTGTGTGTGTGTGTACAGACAGTACTTTTATCCAGTTATCGTTCATCAGAAGGTTTGACTCCAGAAAGTTCCTCTTTGTGTCTCTGTCCTCCCTTAAATGTCTTTGTCCTCCCCTAAATGTCTCTGTCTTCCTCTCTTTACAGGTATGAAGTACAGTTCAGATTATGTTGCCAAAGCTTTGTTAGTAATCAATAACAATAACATTACCCATGATTATAAAGTCTTATAAAATCAATAGAGGCAATTATAATACTGGTAATAATAATATGTCAAATAAGACGAGATGTCAGAGGGAGGTACAGCGGAGTTTTTACTGCCCCTCACTCCTCCTTCCTCCTCTGCTTCCTTCACACATCTTTTTCCTTCCTTCTCTGTTTGAAACATGCTCCTCTTCTCCGCTAAATGCTGCTAACATGTGAACAGAGGAAAAGAGAGAAGGAAAGTGCTACAGAAAAAGAGGAGGAAAACGAGGAAGAGGGGAATGCTGATGAAGCGGAGGAGGAGGAGGAGGGAGAGTTGGGAGATGAAGAGGAGTCCCAGAAGAAAGAGTGATCTTTCTGCTGCTGGTGCACATGTTGTTGTTGTTAGGCAGCGGCCGGGCTGCGGAGCGTCAAGCCGACAGGCTGTGATTGGATGGAACGCGCATGAGTAAACAACCACAGGGTGTGTGTGCTTTGATAGTGTGTTTTGTGTGTGTGTGTGTGTGTTTTCTTTGTTGGCTCTAATGTTTTCTCTTTTCGTCTTTAATGTGCGTGAGCGCTTGTGTTCGTGTGAGCCGGTGTACAGGAGAGTGTGTCTTTAAAGCTGTGTGTGTATATTTTTAATTCACTTAAATGAATGAACTCTTACTGTCACATGTGTCAGCAGCTTAATAAAGTTAGAATTCCAACAGGTTCCAGCTCTTATTTATTTTCTGTTGTTTTCTTAATTCAGACTTGAGTTAAATTCCTCAGTTTCATTTACTCCCGTTAAATCTAAACCTAAAAATCTAAATCTAATTCAGAACGAGTGAAGCGGATTCACGTTGGGCTGCCTCCGGTCACGGTGTGCACCAGGGCTGCTTTCAGAGGATGATCACTGACTGTGGTTCAACACAAAGGAATTCTCAACCTCATTTTCAGATTGTTTTAATAGTAAGGTTTGGTGAAGCCGGACTCCAAGTCTAAATCTAGAATTTGGAGGTTTTTAAATGTGGTTTCTGGTTCTCTGCTGCTGCTGCCTGAGTGCTTTTAGGCAAGACACTGAACCACAGACTGGTCCAGTGCGGCTGATGGTAACCAGCAGCAAGTGCAAACTGGTATATTTTACCCTCTGTATTTTTGCTGTACTCCTTCGTCTGACAATAAATCCTGAAAATATTATACAATTATTTTTTGTCGTGGTTTAACACAAAACTCCAAACACAGGTTTGGAATTTGGCAGAAAAACATAATTTTAACGGCTTCAGTTTCCTCCACTGACAGAAGATAACGACAGAGCTACAGGTTACTGTGGCCGTACTGGTCAGCTCCCAGTATATATGTGCTCAGTCAGGGTTTTCTGTACCAGTAAAGGTCAAAACTTTACATGTTTGTCCTGCTGAGGACACAGAGTCACGGTCCTGGTCTCCAGTGTGGAGTTTTGACATCACACTGATCCTCTGTGGGAACAATCAGTCGTGGAAAACCCAAATGAGGTTAGAGGCAAAATGTCTTAAATTCAGAGCAGAGCTGCTGTCGCTCCGTTTATACAGAGAACCATAATCTAATTTCTCTTCATTTGGATGTGAACAAACTTCTTTCACTGCAGAGTGGAACAAAAGCAAATCATCCTTTGTTTGCCCTCTGCCAGTGTGTGTGTGTGTGTGTGTGTGTGTGTGTGTGTGTGTGTGTGTGTGGGATGGGAACTGATAAGATTTTTTTTTTTATATTGTTGTCATTGATTCTGGTTATTGGTCCGATTCTTTATCGATCACTGGGGTTCATCCTCTGAGGACCGTGAATGTCTGAACCAGATTCCAAGTCAGCGTTTCATGTTGTACAGACATGACCGCAGAACTCTGTGGTTAAACACAAGTTCTATATCTAATTTTAGTGGAAAATAGGTTTTGTATATATGGACAACAACAGGTCCTCATAAAGAAGGTAACACACGAGTGTGTGTGCAGAGTCCTGTCAAGATGAACAATGTCATGTCAGAGAGTCGTTCCATCTGCAGAACAAACCAGTTTGTGGCCAAACGTCTCTAATTTGCAATCAGCACGATCTCATTTCACTGGGACTCTGTGAAAGACGAGCTCCTAATTCAATTCATTTCAATTCAGATTCCACAGATTAAAACTCCTTCATGTTTCGCTTTTTTCCCTCCGTAATTCAGTAAGAAAAGAAATGTCAACGTTTGTTTTTTCTGTCCCTGCGGGGAGCTGCTCTGTCAAATCCACAGGAAAGTAGTTTGAACGGAAAATGTACAAACAGGCTGACTGAGCAGAAAACTGGAGGAGATGAAAACAAAAATAAACTGGTGACAGAAAAAGAGAGGGGATGGACAGAAGAGACACCGAGGGAGGAGAAAGGAAAGAGGAGAACACACGATGAGGTGGAGGTGAAAGAAAGAGAAAGAGACAGAAATAACCACAGAAAACTGAGTAACGGAGAGGAACAAAGACGTTTTTCACAAATCTCATTCAAACCAGCTGAAACGTTTTTGTGCTGAGGAAAAAGAGGGAGCATAAGAGTGTTACAGAAAATCCAATTGTTTAGCTGAGGAACGACTGATTCTGACAAAAATGAAAGAAGAATCACGTTAAATGTTGATACTGAGATTTAAAGCTTGTGAATTCAGATTTAAAACCAAATCTTCTTTGACTCTCTCCAGTACGGGATCATGGGCCCAAATATAAGACGACGCTTTCTTCTGTTGATTACATCTGAAAAAGCGGGGTCGTCTTATATTTGAGGATGAGACAATTATGTGTTCACAACATCCGATTTGCTGTTTAACAGAGAGAGTATCAGAGTCACATGGTGCTCTGCAGGCAGCGCCGTGGTTCCTGTCTGCAGCTTCGATCGGGTGGCAGAGTCAGTCAGAGCTAAGTTTCTGAAGGCCGGCGTCCTGTGCTGTCAGTCTGCAGCTGACAACACACACCACACAGCAAAGGCTGCAGAGATGAGGACACTCCTCTCCCTGGATTAATGGGGGGGGGTCGTCTTATAACCAGGGTTGTCCCGTAGTCTGGACAACATGGTAATAGGTTCTTTCAAAGTGAGTCATCTGACTCACAACACAGCCTGAAAATTGTCAACCCAAATAACAACCATGTGGACGTCCCAGTTAAAACGTGGACATCACGTGGAATCACAAGCTTTTTATAAATCAGCAGAAATATGTCGACATAAGATGGACAATCCTGGATGAGACACAGAAGATGACAACGAGAAGTTTCAATGGAAAACTCCTCTTTTCTTTTATTTCAATAGAAACAGAGAAACAGGGACATGGGGCAGAGCGCTGCACCAGGCCACAGTGTGTCCATGCTTTAGCAAACAAAGGACGTCTTCCCGCCTTGTTTTGGCTGGCTCGGCTGGTCAGACAAATAAATCAGGCAGCAGCCGGTTTGTAAAAAAGCTGCGTTCGCTGTGCTGTTTTTGTGGCTTTCTTCCAGTCACACAGTTTAAATACTGTCGCTAATAAAATCAGAAAGCTGTCCAAAGAAAACTGTGGGTTTTTTTTCACAGACAGACCAGTTGCTGAGCAGAGATGTTTGGCTTGTGTTTGGAGCATTTCAATGTTAAAGTCATGTTTACATCTGCTCAGTGTCCTGCTTTAACACAGGGCAGCCGAGGGAACCAAACCTCTCTCCCTTCAGTTCGGGGATGAACCTTCAATCACCTTCTCCCAATCAGTTCGTGTAGATGTTTTACTTTACTTTTAACCATCTATGTTACGTCAGCAAATCAGACAAAGAAAAAGAGAAGAGTAAAGGACGGAGGTGTTTGCTCACAGTTTTCGTCCTGAGCGACGCACTGCAGCGGGATGCCAAAGAAGGAGGTGTAGGAGTCATTGTACCAAACCAGCAGCTCTGTTCCCCGGGGGATATCCACACACGCTCTGTAGAAGATGCAGGACCTGCAGTCAAACACAGACACACAAACAGGATTTCACTTTCATGACCAAAGTGCAGCATTCTGAAAATGTCTGATTTAAAACAGAAATATCCTGAAGTCAGTTTGGATCCAGTTCAGAGTCTGGATGTGAAGCTGAAGGCAACAAAAAAAAATAAAACACATTTTAATCACAGCTAAACAGAGAAACATCAAACTCTGAGCAGCACAAGCGCAGAGCGTAAACACTGACAGCTGATTCATGGTAATGTCATGGACTGAACTCGATGGGACCAAACACCAACTGAGGGATGACGAGCAGAGGCAGGTGTCTGTCTGTCAGACTGTCTGTCTCTCGTCCTGCCTCTGACGGGGTGAAGACACACTGCTGACTGACAGCGCTGGAGACGGGACAGACTGACGTGCCTGTGACTGTGTCCAGGTCTGACTCTGGAAACGCCTCCCATCTGATAACGGCTCGATCTCACATCTGACCAAACCCAAATGATTTATGGGAAATATCTGGTGTCTCTCACTCTCCTCGGGTCCAGCTAAAGACCGCGATGTTGTTCGGACACGCAGCCAGTGAGCTGACGGTTCCTGGGTCACACCACCGCTAAAACAACACCTCATCCACCCAAAAACATCATTCTAACAACATGAGCAACCTCCACGTTCAAACCCACAGCTTCAGATCCAGCCCAGACTATTTTAAAACACTTTCCCACATGTTTTTCTCCCACCGGGGCAGCAGGGTGTCAGACAGAGCAGATCGTAGCTGAGAGGTCACAGGTTCAACTCCCACACGACTCGTGTTTTTCTGCCAAAGTGCCTTCGAGCCACAAAACTAATTACTCTGTGCAAACAGCTTGAGACAACCACTTAAAGTGAAGAGAGACGACGTTTAATCTAAACCACTCCTGCTTTTTAATGTCCAGATAATTCAAAACACATGGAAGAGAAATGTTGAGCTGATGAAGTTTGACTCGACTTCGCTAAAACGACTCATGATGGAACCGAAAGCTCAGTTTAACCCTCACACTGTTAAACCTGCTCACGAGGCGGTGACGTCTGCGGGACGGACAGGCTGAACACAGACTGCACCCTGATCTGAGCTCTCCAGCTGTTTGCTGGAGATATTATCTCTGGCTGTGAGATGTGAGGCCGTGGAAGTCGACCTCAGCTGGTCCCTGCCGGTGTTCCGGTGCGTCCATACGAATCGTCCCGTTCGAGTGAACGTTTCACACACCACAAACACCCAGGTGCGTTTTCAAACGTAGTTATGGAAGCTGTTGAAAACAGGAAGGAAGCGAGAAGCTCTGCAGTGAATACTCCTGTCTGCTTTGATTGGTTTAAATCTTATCTCATGTCACCGAATCATCACGACTTTATGATCCTGCTCACCGAGTCTGAATTGCTTCCTTCAAGGTAGATGTTAAGGCTTAAATCTTTCTGCAGATAGAAAATCCATCACAGTTAGACGACTTTATTTTTTCTGTTTAAGTGACTGTCGAGGGAAAAGGGGAGAATAAACAGACAGAAAGAGAAACTGAGAAGAGGATAAATAATTAGAAGAGAAAAAGACAAATAGACTCAAAAATAAGAGAAGACAAAAAAAACCTAAAGAGGCCGGAGGAGGAGGAGGAGGAGGATGGGAACTCTCAGCTGAGTGAGACAATGCTTATTTAATGAAGTGAGGACACACCAAACTAAAATACCAGGATGGAGGAAATGAAAGGAAGAAAGGGAAACAAAGAAATTCAAAGATGAAAAGACAAATACAGATAGAAAGCAACAGAGAGGGTTATGCATCTCTACAGGAGGAGGTTTAACAACAGTCACACACAGGGGGTGGACAAAATAACAGAAACACTTTTGAAACTAACTGAATGGACGCTGGAGGACGCCGTTGGACACAGTGGACACGGCGTTCTCAGTAACCTCCACAACAACACAACTGTTTGCATTTATTTTATATTTCAGAATTTAAAGTTTAATTTCAGCAGAGCTTGATAAAAATGATGAAGCGTGTTGATCACAGCATGAAACACACACACACACACACACACACACACACACACACACACACACACACACACACACACACACACACACACACACACACACACACACACACACACACACACACACACACACACACAGACACACACTGGAGCTCTTTGTTTTTCCTGTTGATGACTGAGCACTGAAAAGATCTGAAAGGACAGCGGGTAGTTCAGCCAGACAGGTCGCACTGAGTGTGTGTGTGTGTGTGTGTGTGTGTTTTATTAATTCTTTCCACACTGGGAGAGGGGCGGGGTGGTGCTGGACCCATGTAAAAACACAGCCAGGAGGGACCGGGTCATAAATCAAACATACCCAGTGACCTCCCAGGATAAAAAGACAGGGGAGGCCTACAAACATTCAGCGGCTTGTATGTATTTAAAACAAATGTATGTGTTTAATACATACACGCTGCTACATTCAGGCGGGGCTGTGTTATAAATCAAACACATCCAACAGGCTCTCAGGTATGAAAAATAAAGCCCCCCGCTGCCGTGCAGCAGCGTGGTGGAGTTTAAAATGGCTCCTCTGGCAGATCAGCGGGACGCCGTTTCATCAGCTCTCTGATCTTTCTTCTGTTCTCTGTTTTCACACAAAGCAAAACTCGCTTCATAATCAGCTTTTAAATAATAACATGCATGTGAGGTTATAAATCAGACAAACCAAATACCTCACAAAGTTTAATAATACGTCTACACGCTTATAAACATGTTTATCGAAAAAATTCACGCTGATGCAGCGTCATGAAGCGCGGCCAGGACGAGTCTGTTTTCTTTTCTGAGGTTTGCAGAGTCTGAGACCAAAATGACTTTAGAGGCCGTTTGATCGACCTTTAATCAAAACCAGCAGCAGCCAGTGATTTTAACTTTGATCAAAGTCAAAGACACTTCAACTGATGAGGAAGCTGCCGGACCGTTCCTGGGCGGGGCCTTCTCTCTGAAAACACGTCTGAAAATAAACTGGAAAATGAATTAATTTCATGACTTCACTGAATTAAATCAGACGTCAGTTGTTAAGTTTTCCACTCAGGGAACACGGTTGTTTGATGAACTGTCTGTGGCTGCATCCTGGTGCAGACCAGTTTTACCGGTTTTTCTGAGCCATGATCAGATTCTCTCACACACCTGTTGCAGTGTTTCATGGGAATCCACATTCCAAACTGCGGCATCATATGCACGACCCTGGTTAAAGCATTAGAGGTTTGGGGGGGGGGGCGTCCCAATACTTAAGGTCCATAACAGAACTACAACATCCACGGTTCATTTACTGATTTTTAAAGACAAAATGCAAGAAAAAAAGTCTTAAAAAAAAAAAGAAAAGCATTAAAAGGTTCAGCTCC
Organism: Toxotes chatareus; assembly: GCA_016801885.1. Lineage (NCBI taxonomy): Eukaryota > Metazoa > Chordata > Actinopteri > Toxotidae > Toxotes > Toxotes chatareus. Next base: position 26,280,162 of record CM028882.1, read on the forward strand.
TGCAGAGTGAGGTTTGTTCAGGATTGTTCTGTTTCCATATTTAAGCCAAAACCCACAACAGCTGACCCCAAACTCTGAATCATGCTCTCTGTCAATGAGGTCGCAGATCTAATGAAACGATGACTAGTTTGTCATTTACTGGCAGGCCGGCTTCTCTGCTGTCATACCTGTGCACTGACAGTAATTAACAGGTTTCAAAGAGCCGACGTTGGCCCTGCCCACTCTTTACTGTAAGACCCAACGCTGCTGCAAAGACGACTGATTCTATTCTGGAGTTGGGACCAAATTGATGTGCTCAGTGAAAGAACAATGCAGTGAGAACTTTATCTGGTGAGTAAATTGAACCGACAGCGATTACACCAAATAACAAAGGATAACAACAAGGACACAAACATTTTTAAAACATACAGAATAATATATGTGTAGCCTACAACCTTAATTTGATTAATGACAGCAGTTTGATGTGAATCTGCAGGTGTCCAGTGTTCAGGCCTGCTTATCTGCTGTGCACTCTGACCCCAGACATGGAGTGACTTCACCCAAAAAACGTGATAAAGCAGCAACAACAGATTCCACAGCCTGAGGTGAGTGAGGAACGTCTGACTGAAAATATGATTGAATTATTAGAATTAAAATAAAAAAATGTTTTCCCCTTTTGTAGTTTAGTTTAAATTATCTTTTTTCACTTGTTTTAAGTGAAAAAAGATAAATCAATATATTATGTTTTGTTAGTTTATATTTAATAATTTAGCGTATTTTGAAATTTAAGGCACTTTAAAGTCAACTTTACATATTAAACATTTCAAGTCCTTTAATAGTTACTTTTGGCTTCTAAAGTAATATATTACATTTATACTCATCTCTAACACTGCACAGTTAATAGATTTTAATTGCACTTTTTATATTACAATACTTTACAAGTAATTTAACACATCTAACACGTCATTAAAGGGAAAAAACACATTATTCATCTTACATGAAAAATTATTTTAAAAAATTATTAAAGCTTTGTTGGGTCCAATATTTAGTTTAAATAATTTGATTTAAACCAAACGGCTGCTTATCCTGTTCGTACTGAACCCACAGACACTGTTTCTGAACGTTAACTGCCTGAATGATGGTGTTTCTGTGCTTTTTCCAACAGGAACCTTCTCCAGCTTCTTAAGTGGAATTTCTGTCACCAAAGATGGCGACGTCAACGCGCAGTAAGTCCAGTACGACTTCATTTCATAGCTCTGGTTTGCGAGTGTGGAGAAAGGCCTTACTGGGACTACGAAATCAGAAATGTGGTCACATAAAAAAGGAAGAATGAAGGCACTGGGCCAAACTTTGCACAGCTGCAGGCTGAGAGAATGAGAAGTTGACAGTTAAGTGGCTCCACTGTTGCCCAACCTTAAGTTTACTATGTTTGGAATTTTGAGTGATTATAAGATCTTCCAAACTATTCTCATGCTATAAATAAGTTTTAGCTCGTAGTAAACAATCCAATTCAAAACCGGTGCAGTCTGTGTGCTGCACTGAGCCCATTCATGTCAGTGTCCCCGGGCTCGAACCTGTGTGTGTCCACCACAGTGTCATTCTTGATAATTACATGGATCTGAAGTTAACCCTGTCTCCAGCAGCATCAGTGAATGAGCCACGATGAACCCACTGTTCTGTACCTGCCCAGCACCAAACAAGCTGAGGAAGGAAAGTCTTTTGATTAAAAACTCAAAAGCAACTAAAATATTCTAAAATCTAAAGTATAGCTTTTAGATTTCTTATTAATTTCTTCATTGAATTTTATGACTGATGCAAGTGGGTGAATGGTTAGAGGCAAAATTACCTGATGGAATTATAGAAATTTGTAATGTTTTCGTTTTGTCTTATTGTTTTACAGCCTCTGAACTCAGGATTTTGATTTTTGGAAAAAGTGAGAATGAAAAGGAAAAGCTGAGTAACTTCATCACTGGGAAAAAAGATTTTCCATCCAAACGATCTGTGCACATACATGGAGAGTGGAGGAAAAAACCTTTCACCTTAGTGAAAACGGCAGACATCTTCGATCTGCCTCAGGAAAGAAAGAGACACGACATGAAGAAGTGTGTGGTCCTTTGTCTCCCTGGGCCTAACGTTGTCCTGCTGTCAGTGAAGCCTTCTGATTTCACTGAACAGGACAGAAACAAACTGATGTTCATCATGAGCTTCTTTGGACAAGACGTTTTTAAATGTTCACTGATCATCCTAACACAAGCTTACACGGGAGGGAACTCCTCAGTAGACCAGCTCATCCAAGACTGTGGACTAAGGCAGCACAGAATGGATTTGGATAAAAGAAATTTTACTGACTATGATCGCCAAGACCTGATGGAAAAAATGGAGAACATAGTGAGTGACAACCGGGGACAATATCTAAGCTTTACTGAAGAGACTGGTCCAGTGGAAGCACCTGATTATGCAAAACCTCCTCTGAACCTGGTGCTGTGTGGGACACACGGAGCCTGGAAGACTTCGGCAGCCAACGCCATTCTGGGACAAAGAAAGTTTGGTCCACCTGCTACGTCGGAGTGTGTTAGACATCAGGGACAGGTGTGTGGGCGTCGGGTTTCCCTGGTGGAGCTTCCTGCCTTGTTTGGAAAACCTCAGGTGGCAGCAAAGAAGGAATTATTCAAATGCATCACCCTCAGTGAACCAGAGGGCGTCCACGCCTTCATCCTGGTCCTGCCTTTGGATCCTCCCACTGATGAAGACCAGAAAGAGTTAGAGACCATCCAGACCACACTCAGCTCTCGAGTCAATGACTTCACAATGATTCTGTTCACTGTGGAGTCAGATCCTAAATCCCCAGAAACTGTGAGGTTTCTAAAGGAAAACAGAGACTTCCACCGGCTCTCTAAAAGTTGTGGTGGACGGTACGGTGTCTTCAACATCAAGGACAAGCTGAAGGTCTCTGAGGTGTTGGGTGCTGTGGAAGAGATGAGAACTGTGGGATCCAGAGGCTTCACAAAGGAAATGACAATAAAGCCTCGGGTTTGCAGACATGCATCTTTATTAAAGCCGACAGGTCTTAAGTATCAGGGTAGAGAGTGGCTGAAGGCGGGGAAGAACAGAGAGCGTCTGAGGATAGTACTGATCGGGAAGACCGGCTGTGGAAAAAGTGCCACTGCAAACACCATTTTGGGAAAAGAATGCTTTGATTCTAAAGTTTGTCAACGGTCAGTGACCAGGCTTTGTCAGAAAGAAGAGGGAGAGATTGACGGGCGGCCTGTTGCTGTGGTCGACACCCCCGGCTTGTTCGACACGAGTCTGTCCAATGACGAAGTCAAAGAGGAGCTGGTGAAGTGCGTCAGCTTGTTGTCTCCTGGACCTCACGTGTTCTTACTGGTGCTGCAGATCGGCCGCTTCACACGGGAGGAAAAAGAAACCGTGGAGCTGATCAAGAAGTTTTTTGGCAAGAAGTCAGAAAACTTCATCATCATTATCTTCACCAGAGGAGATGATCTTCAAGATCAAACAATTGAGAGCTATATTGAAGATGACAGTGAAGACTCAGTCAAAAAACTGACCATTGAATGTGGAGGAAGATACCAGGTCTTCAATAACAACGATCAGACGGATCGTTCTCAGGTCACACAGCTGATTACCAAGGTTGAGTCAATGATAAGACAAAATGGCGGCAGCTACTACACATCAGAGATGTTCCAAGAAGCTGAGGGAGCCATTCAGAAGGAAACGCAGAAGATCATGAAGGAGAAGGAGAAGGAGATACAGAGGGAGCAGAAGGAGCTCGAAAGAAAACATGAAGAAGAAGTTCAAGCAAAGAAAAAGCAACTGGCTCAGTTAACAGCAAAATCTGAACAAGAAAGAACACAGAGAGCCAAAGCAGTCAAAGAAAAGGAAGAGCGCATAAAGAAGGAGCAGGAGAGGAAGAGGAGAGAAGAACAAATGAGAGAAGAAAGGGAACAGAACAAAAAAATGCAGGAGGAAGTTCAAAAACAAGAGTGGGACAAAAAACAAGAATCTCTGGACAGAAAAATTAAATACGGATCCGAAACATTGGCAGCCACTGACAGGATGTTACTGATACGCAGCAGAGACGTCATGAGAAAAGAACGAGAGGCCTGGGAGCGGGAACGAAGGGAATGGTGGGAGAAACGATATCGAGAAGAGGAACAGAGACGAGAAGAGGAGCAAACATGGCTTAAAAAGCTCAGAGACGAATACGAGCAGGAAATAGAAATATACGAAAACAAAAGAAAAGAAGACGATCGAATAAGAAGAGAACAAGAGCAAAGAGAGTGGAAAGAATTACAAAAAAGCTATGAGAGGAAACTGGAGGTAACAAGGAGGAAAAAGGAAGAGGAGGCGAGAAGACAAGCTGAAGAGTACAACGAGTTCAGACGGAGGTATACCGAGAGTGTGGTAACTGAGATGGAAAAGTATGGGAAGGACATGCAACAGAGACAAAATGATTTCATGATCAGTCAACTGACGAGACACAAAGCGTACCAGAAGAACTTTGACAAGCTAAAGAGAAAACAAGAAGAAGAAATGACAGAGCTGAAACTGTCGCACTGTTTCCTCAACAAAGAAATTCTGGACAAAGAAATCAGTGAGCTGAAGAAAATGCACGACGAGGAAATAAATCTGTGGATCCAGGAACATGTGAAGAAAGCCACAGAAAACAGGGCGTGCTGCATTTTATGAGACTTGTTTCTCACAGTGGCACAATTTCTGCCGCAAAACTGGGAGCTTCTGGCTCCGAGACTTCAAATATCAAGTCGTGAATCTGTGGTTGTCGTGTTGAATCAGTGTAAATAGTTGGCGTATTCCAAGCTGCTCAGAAAACATCAATTTATTTAACTGATGTCTGACAACATAACTAAGTGGAACTGATTAATTTAATAGCTGATTAAATCAATAACTTTGCACATGTTCATTGTAAGTTCAGAGTATCTGTGTAACAGACCTCTCAAACCTCCTGTATTACAGCAGTTCCATGTATATTATGGTCGTGTGTTTGTGTCGGTGGGATTTATTCAAGATCTGTTGGTTTGAAGTTCACTGTGTTTAACTGTGAAGGTGTACGTAATAAACTGGTAAAATGTCTCCAGTGTGTTTTTCCCTTAACAAATAATTTGATTTAAACCATATTTAACATTTAATTTTAATTACATCCAAGGTAAAAAAAACTATCTGTGATTAAAGTCGACTGTTTTGATAAAAACAGTAAGTTAAATAACCAACTGAAAGATCCAGGGAGAAGGACAAAGACAAAATGGAGGAAAGAGAGAAACAGATGAATAAGAGGACATGTCCGTCTTGTCACTTTGAACTGAGCACAGCAACTAAAACCAGTCAGCTGGTCCAGTTCCAGTCCATAATAACAAATATATTTCCTTATACTTCTTACTAGTACCTCTCGCCAAGTCATGAACAGCCCATTTACCTGAAGCCCACATACCTGAACAGTGAGGCAGACTATGATTACATTCACCCAGCAACATAGTTGAGTGGCAGTACAACATCTATTATTGCAGGAAGACACTTTTATCTTCGACGTAAAACTTTTATTTTAATAAATGAAAAGCTTCTGCACAATTCAACTACTGTCGCTGAGGAAGATCTTAATCAAACACAGTCTATACATGCCCACACAGTCCTGAAAAAAAGCATGGTGTGCAGGGCCTTCAGTGAGTGTAACACTGACAAACTGCTGCTCCAGTGCAGCTCTGCGCAGCCTACAGCTCATTGTTTGGGAAAAAGTTCATATTAAAAACATGTAGCTGCTAAAAGAAGAACAATAAATATCAATCAACAATCATCCCACATGTTAATGATGAATAATTTAGTGGCTACCAATAAAAATATTAGTTTATCTGTAATCTCAAGCTTCAATTTGAAAATATTTAGAACCTCAGTCATTTGAATTGATGAAAGCTAAACGAGATTCACTAAGGCGTTCGAAAGGATTCTGACTTAATAAGTGGATCTGACACTGGATTCATGCTCAGTAATGAAAACATGTCCCTGTTTCCTGATGAGAACAAGTTCTGCTTCTGTTCATTATCTCTGATGGTAAGACCAAGCCTATTCAGCTCATCAGGGAAATTCCACATCTGCAGACAATGACACGCCCTCAGATTCATGCTAGTACCTCTGTTCCTACACGAGGCGTATTTCTCTGACCGAAATATGTCGAAGTCCAAGTTCTTATTCAACTGATGTTGAATGTAATATTGCACAGATGCACATCTAACATCAAACTCTGAACACCATCAATCATTTATCACATGGTTACTGGCACTTATGCTGTTTCCATGATCTGCTTGTTGTGCTTTGCCCGACCCATAACGCTGCTGTTTCATTGTTGTCATTCCTCTGTTAAGCTCTGCCCTCTCATCTCTGCTGACAAAAACACTGACTTTGTTGAGTTAATCTCATTGTTGAACTGGTGATTGGATCTGCTCTCATGAAAAATTAGGCAACAAGAATTTCACCTGGTGAGTAGACAACCAAAATAAATGGAAGTACTAACATGTACAAGACTGTAAAAATGTTAAAGCAGTTTATTGAATCTCAATGAGAACATTTATTATATGAGAACTTTAATAAAAACTACAATATAAGAGCAGCATCCACAGGTAAGTGCATCATATTAAGATGTCAGGAATAGCAGTGAACCAGATTTTATTTTGAAGGTCTGAATTCAGAAAATTCAATACAAAAATTTGTTCAGTTTAGAATTTAATAATCATTATATTATGCATATTACTTAGGTATACAGTATATAATGCTTCAGTATACAGTTTATACATTAAGAGGAATTACACTAAATTTGAGTTAAACTGAAGCCAGTTGTTTTAATCTTTGCATACTGAATGTTGTACGTTCACTGTGCTCAGAGATGTGAAATCATCTGCACCTTCGGTTACTCTGGGCTACAAAAATAGTACTGTGTGTTTATATGATGCTAAATATATTTTGAATGTATTTGTTTCAAAGCTCCATATAACCGTGTGGCAAAACTTTGCACAGATTCACCCAGCTGTCAAAGCAGTGCACGGTCAGCCATGGAGACTGGAACAAAAAACGCTTAACAGTAGTGAAAACCTCAGATTTCTTCAGTCTGCCCGTGGATAAAGTGAAACTTGAGATGAGGAAGTGTGTGGCCCTTTGCCCCTCAGGACCACATGTTCTCCTGCTTTTAGTGAAGCCTTCTGATTTCACTGAGAAGGACAGACAAAAATTACATTCCATCCTGAGTTTCTTTGGTCAAGATGCTTTTAAACACTCAATGGTCATCAAAACACAACGTGAACAGGTACAGAATTCTTCAGTGACCCGACTCATCCAAGACTGCAGACAAAATGAGTACGAGATTAACTTCGATATGAAATGTCCCCTTGACTATGATCCTCAAGAACTAATTGAAAAGATGGAGAACGTAGTGAAAGACAACAGGAGACAGCATCTAAACTACAATGAAGAGGCTCATCTCATGTCTACACCTGAATCTTCCAAACATGACATCCAAGAACCGACTGATCAGACGGAGAACACAGAGAGTGACATCAAAGCAGGACATCTAACCTGCACTGACAAGGCTGATCCCAGGACTGTCTCCCTAACTTCCAGACCTCCTCTGAACGTAGTACTGTGTGGGAGACATGGACCCTGGAAGACTTCAGCAGCCAACGCCATTCTGGGACAAAGAAAGTTTGGTTCACCTGCTACCTCAGAGTGTGTTAGACATCAGGGACAGGTGTGTGGACGTCGGGTTTCCCTGGTGGAGCTTCCTGCCTTGTTTGGAAAACCTCAGGAGACAGTGATGGAAGAATCACTCAGGTGTGTCTCCCTCTGTGACCCTGAGGGCGTCCACGCCTTCATCCTGGTCCTACCTGTGGGTCCCCTCACTGATGAAGACAAGAAGGAGTTAGAGACCATCCAGACCACATTCAGCTCTCCAGTCTATGACTTCACCATGATTCTGTTCACTGTGGAGTCAGATCCTACTGATCCAGCTGTTGTTGGATTTATGGAGGAGAATATGCAAATCCGGGAGCTCTGTCAGAGCTGTGGAGGACGATACATTGTCTTTGACCTTAGGGACAAGCAGCAGGTCTTTCATGTGTTGCATACTGTGGAAACGATGAGAGAGGTGGAGCCCAGATGCTTCACAAAGGAAATGATTGCCAGTTCTCAGAAGAATACTGTTAAGAGACGGGAATCTAGGCTGAGGACGGCAAGTTACATTAATAAGCACAGAGAATATCTCAGGATTGTCCTAGTGGGGAAGACTGGAGGTGGTAAGAGTGCCACTGGAAACACCATTCTGGGCAGAGAATATTTCACATCTCACGTCAGCTCACGGTCAGTGACCAAAATTTGCAAGAAAGTTACAGGAGTGATTGACGGGCAGCCAGTCGCTGTGGTCGACACACCGGGCTTGTTCGACACGGCTCTGTCCAACAAAGAAGTTGAACTGGAGCTTGTGAAATGCATCAGCATGTTGTCTCCTGGACCTCACGTGTTCTTATTGGTGCTGCAGATCGGTCGTTTTACAAAGGAGGAAAAAGAAGCCGTGGCTCTGATCAAGAAGTTTTTTGGAAGCAAATCAGGAGACTTCATCATCATCGTGTTCACCCGAGGAGATTAACTTAAAAATCAAACAATTGAGCGTTACATCGAAAAGTCTGAAGACTCTGTCAAAAAGCTGATTGCTGACTGTGGAGAGAGATACCATGTCTTCAATAACAACGATCAGACAAACTCTGTTCAGGTCAGCCAGCTGCTGGAGAAAGTTCAATCGATGGTGGACAAAAACGGCGGCGGCTACTACACCTCAGAGATGTTCAAAGAAGCTGAGGTAGCCATAAAGAAGGAAGTGGAGAGGATCAAGAAGGCGAAGCAAGAAGAGATACAGAGGCAGAAGCAAGACCTTGAACAAAAACATGAAGAACAAAGGCGTGAGAAGAAGCAAAAAACTGAACAAGAAAGAAGAAAGAGAGACAAACTGCTCAAGGAAAAGGAGGAAAACATAAAGAGGGAGCAGGAAAAGAGGAAGAGAGAAGAGAAACTGAGAGAAGAAGAGGAAAGGGAAAAGAAGAAGCAGGAAAATATTCAGCGCAAACAGTGGGAAGAAAAGCTACAAACCCTTGAAAAGGAATTAACTCTGCAATCACAAGAAAACAAAACCATTAACAGAAAGCTGGCAGAGAGCAGAGAAGAGATAATAAAACAACAAGAAGCTTGGGAGCTGGAGAGAAAGGAGTGGTGGCAAAAACGATATCAAGAAGATGAACAGAGACGACAGGAGGAACTAACAATACTGGAAAAGCTCAGAGAAGATTATAATCAGGAGAAAGAAAAATACGAAAACAGAAGAAAAAGCGAAGATCCAATCAGAAGAGACCAGGATGACAACGAGTGGAAAGAAATGCAGGCAATATTTAAGAAGAAACTGGAGGAACTGGAGAAGAAACATGAGGAGGAGGCCAGAAAGCAAGCCGAGGAGCACAATGACTTCAAAGACAAGTACACCAATGACTTTACAGCTCTGCTGGAGAAGCATGACCAGGAAATGGCCGATCTGAAGCAGAAGCAGCAAAGAAACAACGACTTTATAATACAACAGCTGACCATGAACAAAACGTTTAAAAAAGACTTTGATCAACTGAAAAAGAAACAAGAACAAGAAATGAATGAGCTGACAATGAAACGCACAAACTGGAACAAAGTGGATCTGAACAGAGAAGTAGATGAACTGAAAACACAACACGAGGAGGAAATAAACTACTGGATACGTGAACATATAAAGAAATCTGCACACGTGAAGGCTTGTCATGTTTTATGAGGTTTGTTCATGTACAGGAGTCACAAAAGTTACACAAACTTTGTGCTAAAACTGTGAAAGCTTTTGGTTGTAAAACTGGCTCATTCAATATGTGAATCTGAGCTTTGATTTTATGAAGCCTTTCATATACTGTATGTTACTTATTGACCAGGATGACAACGAGTGGAAAGAAATGCTTATATTACTTATATTGAATGTCCAACATGCAAACAGCAAACACTTGAACTATGTCATTATGTAAAAGCAAATCTCTGAATGTTGATTCTACAATTGTACAAACTGTCATTGCACACATAGATATCATTTTTATATCTGCAACGATTAGCTGATAAATCAGTTAATGAGCAGCTATTTTAATAGCTGATTAATCATTTGTCACTTTTTTAGAAAGTATTTTCTGCTTACAGCTACGGTTTTTCTGCTTTTATCATTGTGAACTGAATATTTCTGGGTTTTGGTTTGATGTATTTGGACTCTGAGAAACTGGAACAGACAATCACTGTTTCTGATCAAATATTTAACTGAGGAAATAACTGGTGGATGTACTGACAATAAAAAATAATTGTAAGATTGTAAGATTCAGTGCTAATAACTTCAACTGAAATACTGAAATACTGGAATTGAAATTTCTGTTAATGTCACAACAGTTTTGTTTTAACTAATGAGAAAAATCCAAGATCAACAAAATGAACTGATTTCTCTCTTTAGCGAAAAACCAGTTTGTCAGTTTTTTGAAAACATAAAGACTAAGCTCTGACTCATGTGTGACTTTTTTTTATTACCTAAGTTGACTGTGTGTTTACAGGAACCAGCTGTTCTAAGTGTGATCCATTAATCACTGAAAATAACTAATCATATTGTAAATGATAACTAATGAATGAAGAAGAAAACAGAAAAGTCAGAAAAGTTATTTAAAATATTTTTTCTTCTTTCTCAAGCTCAATAAAATCTTAAAACACACCTGTTTCCAAAGAACAGGTGATCAAGGTATTTCAACAAATATTAAACAGATCACTGTGTCAGCAGAAACACTGTGAAACTGATTCATTCACTGCTCCTGTTGTTTCATTTTACTATGTAATGTATATTTTTCTCTTTTGAATAAATGAAATGTAGTTATATAATTCAACACTAATCAAATATTCTGCATTTTTTCAAACATGGAACTGTACAGGTCAAACATGAGGCTCATGTCAGCTGATACAGGGGTTCAGTGTGGAACACCTCTGCAGGTGACAGAGTGAAAAATACATCCATTCATTTTCTACACCGCTTGATCCGTCAGGGTCGCGGGGAGCTGGAGCGTATCCCAGCTGACTATGGGCGAGAGGCGGGGTTCACCCTGGACTGGTCATCAGTCAATCGCAGAGCTGACACACAAAGACAGAGAACCACGCACACACACACACACTCACACCTACAGGCAATGTAAAGTAGCCCATTAACCTAATGTGCATGTTTTTGGTATTGTGGGAGGAAGCCGGAGAAAACCCACGCAGACACAGGGTGAACATGCTAACTCCACACAGAAGAGCTCAGACCGGGGAGCTAACCACAGTGCTAACCACAGTGCTAACCACTGCACCACCGTGCCGCTCTGAAAAATATATTTCATTCACAATTCATTCTGAACTTTTCAACTCAGTCTTTTGTTTTATTCACTGCCTGGGCTAAATGCCTTGAGCTGAGGACACTGCTGTGCTGACAGCAGACAGTGATCAGAAGCCTCGATTAAATCTTTACATGCCACAGGATCTGAGATTTCTGACAAACTCAATCGAGTTTCTTCAAACCAAAATCAAAGTGTGATGATGACGTGCAAACGACGACGACGACATCCCCCAAAAACCAGCAAACCAGTGTCCATCTAACACACTCACCGTCTCCACAGATTTTAATTTCAATGTTAATTTTAAATGTAAGATAGCAGAGTGAGATACTACACACAATATAACATCATTCGTCAGTATCAGTCTATCAGAGTCAGTCAAGCAAACACGGCTGATTCATTCATTCATTCCATTCTTGTCTTCACGCCTGAGTCCTGCAGAGAAGAATGAGGTCTGACTGGATTTCAGCGTTTTCACTTTCATTCTTGAACTTTAATGAAAAGTTATAAGATAATATTTCATTCATTTCATTTATTTCACTCTTAATTAATTCACCAGCTCCAATAAATCCTCACGCCTAAACAACAAAACTAAAAAAAGTAACATCAGTGTCTCATCTGCCACGTCTATGATCAGGGTCCAACTAAAAGAGGTGGTGAAAGAATATTTGATTCTTATCCTGCAATCCTGCATCAGTTCACACATTTCTATGGTTGATTATCGCACGTTGTCAAAAGCATCATGTGAACTGAATAAAAAAAAAGGTGGAACTGCCTCGTTTTTCTTCTCAGCCTCTTTTGTACGGTCAACAGTGAGATTGATCAGGATCAGTTTGCTTAACTGATCCTGATGTTTCATATTCCAACAGCCCCCATTTCCACACACTCAATCGAACTGCTCGGAAACAGTTTAGAGACACCCCTAACAGGTGTCTGCTGGTGGAACACAGGATGTGAACAGGCCTTTTTATCACCACAACCACATCCCTCAGACATCCAGCTACAACATCTGGCCCTGATCTAAACCCAAGTCCTTTGATATCTGTATCTGGCTCAGTGAAATAACAGGTGTAGCCGTCTAAATTTGAAACACCCTATTTTTCACAAGCTACTTAATCTAAATGCAAAGATCCTGCTGAAAGGAATTACACAGGAATTGGTTATCCTAAGCTTTTACCAGGCAGCATCAGGTCATGTGGGGAACGTACCTTTTACCTGTGGGCTGAGACAGCTGCCGTGACCTGAGCTGACCTGACAAACCTGCACACGTATGCAAACTCCAGACAGTGATCAGTGATTGAGACCTGGATGAGATCTTTACATGTTGTCTTAGCCTATACTGGTTTTCCAAAAGCAGTATAATAAGGGCTTACCAGTATACCCGCATCACCAGTGTACTGGTGTGTACCTCTCACACAGTTGATAAAACTCTCCACAGCTGATCCCAGACTCGTGAAGCATTGTGATTTATGTCATGATCCTTTATGCTAAGATGCGACTGAGCATAAAGAATGCAAAGAATGCTAATTCATGGGTAATGGTACATCAGTCAGTTTATCAACTACAGCTGATTCATTGTTGCCATACCTGCACAGAGCCCTGCCCCCTGATGCTGCACTTTAAAAGGTGGTCTCAGGTGAACTGACTCCAAACTAACAGGTGCTTTCCTTTACGAGCGCTGAGGGAGACTGACGCAGAGAGTTTCACCTGGTGAGTACGCTCAACAGAAAGTCCGTGTGTGTGAACTGTTCATACCTTTACAGCAAGGACAAACTTCTGTGTGTATCTCATGTAACTAAAGTATGATAAGATTTGGTAAAAGCAGCACTGGGCTGCTTATTAACGTGGCTTAAACAGCACAGAACAGATGGTAACAAACTGGTAGCCTTTCAGTATTTTCAGTTTCCTCTCCAGGATGTAAAGAAGAATGTTTTTATTTTTCAATAATTATCTGTGTGAGGAATAATTATTAGTACGGTAACATCACCTCGTGTTTCCTAAAATCCAACAGATACCAACAACGTTGTTCCCATCAACACAGTGGCATTATGGCTTCATCAGCATCCGCACCACACGGTAAGTCGAATAAGACTTAATACAGATCACAGACAGTCAGTGAGAATGCAAACAATACTGCCGAGACGCAGTGTGAAGACGGCAATAATGTCCCAGAGACAAGACGAGAAGTGAGTGTGATAAGTCAAACAAAAGAGAATAGAATGACTCACACCTGTGGCCAAACATTTAAGATTGACAGAGAATCACAATTAAAAGTCAAACTAACCTGTTTGACAACTTACTGAACGAATTAGTGACAGAAATCCAAAGAGGATAAGAACAATGTGCTGAAAGTCTTTTGTTGTTGTGTTTTTACAGCATCTGAACTCAGGATTCTGGTTTTTGGAAAGAGTCAAAATAAAAAGACAATACTAACCAACTTCATCACAGGGAAAAAAGATTTCCTGTTCGGAAAAATGTCCATGAACAGTACAGTGGTTCGAGGAGAGTGGAAGAAAATGCCTTTGACGGTGGTGAAAACCTCAGATGTCTTCAGTCTGCCTGTGGACAAAGTGAAACACGAGATGAAGAGGTTTGTGGCTCTTTGTCCTCCAGGACCAAACGTTTTGCTGCTGTTAGTGAAGCCTTCTGATTTCACAGAGGACGAGAGAAAAAAACTTAAGACCACCCTGGGTTTGTTTGGTCGAGATGCTTTTAGACACTCGATGGTCATCCTGACGCATGGCTCGGACGGACAGAATCCAGCAGTGGAAAAACTCATACAAGACTGCAGACACAGGCAGCACAGATTCAACTTTGATAAATCTCTCGAAGATCACAATCCTCAAGAACTTATCAAAAAGATGGAGAATGTAGTGAGTGACAACAAAGGAGGACATCTAAACTACGCTGACGAGGCTGATCCCAGGACAGTCTCCCTAACTTCCAGACCTCCTCTGAACCTGGTACTTTGTGGGAGACATGGAGCCTGGAAGACTTCAGCAGCCAACGCCATTCTGGGACAAAGAAAGTTTGGTCCATCTGATAACTCAGAGTGTGTTAAACATCAGGGAGAGGTGTGTGGACGCCACGTTTCCCTGGTGGAGCTTCCTGCCTTGTACAGAAAACATCAGGAGGAAGTAAAGAATGATACCTTTGAGTGTTTAGCACTCTGTGAACGTGGGGGCATCCATGCCTTCATCCTGGTCCTTCCTGTGGGTCCCCTAACTAAAGAAGACAAGAGGGAGTTAGAGACCATCCAGACCACATTCAGCTCTCAAGTCAATGACTTCACCATGGTTCTGTTCACTGTGGAGTCAGATCCTACTGATCCAGCTGTTGTTCACTTTGTGAACAATGACAGAGACATCCAGCAGCTCTGCCAGAGCTGTGGAGGAAGATCCGTTGTCTTTGATGTCACCAACAACCAGCAGGTCCTTCATATGTTCCATACAGTGGACAAGATGACAGCTGGCGGATCCAGAAGCTTCACAAAACAAATGATCGTCAAGCCTCGAGGGATAAAGGTTTCAAGATCTAATCTTGAACAGAAGACGGCCGATAACGAACGTCAGAGCTCAGAGTATCTGAGGATGGTGCTGATCGGGAAGACTGGCAGCGGAAAAAGTGCCACTGCAAACACCATTTTGGGGAAAGAATGCTTTTATTCTCGAGCTAGCTCAAAGTCAGTGACCAGGCTGTGCCAAAAAGAAACAGGAAAGATTGAAGGACGGCCTGCTGTCATCGTCGACACCCCCGGCTTGTTCGACACGACCCTGTCCAATGACGAGGTCAAAGAGGAGCTGGTGAAGTGCGTCAGCTTGTTGTCTCCTGGACCTCACGTGTTCTTACTGGTGCTGCAGATCAGCCGCTTCACAAAGGAGGAAAAAGAAACTGTGGAGCTGATCAAGAAGTTTTTTGGCAAGAAGTCAGAAAACTTCATCATCATTATCTTCACCAGAGGAGATGATCTTCAAGATCAGACGATGGAAGATTACTTGCAAGAAGACAGTGAGGACTTCAAAAAAGTGATTAATGAGTGTGGAGGAAGATACCAGGTCTTCAATAACAAAGATCAGAAGAATCGCTCTCAAGTCACACAGCTGTTGACCTATGTGGATACAGTGGTGAAGAAAAATGGAGGATGCTACACCACAGAGATGTTCCAAGAGGCAGAGGCAGCCATTCAAAGGGAAGTTAAGAGGATCCTGAAAGAGAAAGAGGAAGCGATACAGAGAGAGAAAGAGAGGCTGGAAAGGGAACGGGACGAAGAATTTCAAGCAAAGAAGAAAAAGCTTGAAGAACAAAGAGCAGAGAAAGACAAAGAACTCAAAGATAAAGAGGAGTACATCAACAAAGAGCAGGAGAAGAGGAAGAGAGAAGAGGAAAAGAGAGAAGAAGAGGACAGGGATCAAAAAATCCACGAAGAATATCTGCGAAGGCAGTGGGAACAAAAACTCGAAGCTCTGGAGAAGAAAATAAAGACTGAGTCAGAGAAAAATGAATCTATTGACAGGAAGCTGATGCAAAACAGAGAAGAGATGAGACAAGAGCGACAGGCTTGGGAAAAAGAACGAAAAGAATGGTGGGAGAAACGACATCTGGAAGATAAGCAGAGACAAGAGGAGGAGCAAGCACGACTCGAGAAGCTCAGAGAGGAATATGAACAGGAAAAAAATGAGAATGAAAACAGAAGAAAGGAAGAAGATAGACTCAGAAAAGTAACAGAGGAAAGAGAATGGAAAGAAGCACAAGAAAACTATGAGAGAAGAGTGGAGGCTATGAAGAAGAAAAACGAAGACGAGGCAAGAAAGCAAGCCGAGGTGTTCAACGAGTTCAGACAAAAATATACAACAGACTTTGCAGCTCTGATGGAAAAGCATGACAAGGAAATGGAGGACATGAAGCAAAGGCAACAAAAAAACAAAGACTTCATGCTGAGACACCTGCTGATGAACAAATCGTATCAGAGAGACTTCGACAAACTGAAGAAGCAGCAGGAACGAGAGATGATTGAGCTCAAACTCTCTACAGAGGACGAAGAAATTCTGAGTAAAGAAATCAGCGAACTGCAGGAAAAACACAACGAAGAAGTCGGAGACTGGATACAGCAACATGTGGAGAAAGCTGCACAGGAGAGGTCCTGCAGCATTTTATGAGATGCGTGTTGAACTATAGCATAATGTCAGCACACGTATTTAGCTTCATCTCCCTGTGGCTGTGTTTCAGTGAGAAATGCTCTCAGACAGGTCTGTCTCCTGAAATAATTTTATCTTTGCAAGTTAAATAAAACTAATAAAACACAGGAAATACTGCTGCAAATATTCCTTCTTTTTTACATCAAATATTAACTAAAAACTAATAAAATGTATGAACACTGAACCTGTTACATAGAGATCATTAAATATTTAATCATGTCATTTTTTACTTCATAAATCCAAAAAAGCAAACGCTGTGTATAATTATAATGATCATAATAATGAATACCAGTCTCACAGTTAATAAACTGTCTTTTTTCTTGGGCAGTTGCGTCTGCGTCTTCTCTTTGTTTCTTGACATGAACCAGTGGCAAACACCTCGCTGCCCAGATGAATGATGAATGAATCCTTATACACTTTCAGTCAGAGATCATGGCTTCACCTGTGGTAACCAGAGATACTGTATCTCATCAACAAACCGAGACCTGTGTCAGTCACCTGAAGTCGGGATGATCAGATAATGTAACCGATTAGTCCTGGACGAGAGACAAGATGTGAAAAGTCAATGAGCGAAACAGAGGGTGTCTCAGAAAATATATATATATATATATATATATATATATATATATATATATATATATTTTTTATTTTTTTTATATATTTATTTATTTTTTTTGCTTCCCGTGTGATAAGGAAATTGATCTGGTTTCCATGGAGGATTCAGGAGGAGAGGACACACAAAACCAGCGTTCACAGCAGGTTTTAAAAAGTAACACAAATCTGATTTATAAAAGATCAGAACGGTGCTGTCAACTGAACTTCACCGTGGGAATGAACCAACCAACCAACCAACCAACCAACCAACCATCCATCCATCCATCCATCCATCCAATCCATTCATCCATCCATCCAGTTTTGTTCCCATCATCACTGGCAGTAGTTTTATGAAGTTAGAACATACTGGTTGCAGAGAGAATCAAATCACAGAATCAGAAATAAGTTATGTTTGGAACCAAAGCAAACCTTGTGATTTTTGTCGGATTCAGTCCTAAACTGAATCTGTCCTTTGAAATTCAAATTTAAAAATGTCTCCTCACCATAACCATCATGTGCATACTTGAGATTTTTTTCTGCCATATTTGCTCTAGTGTCGAGTGCACGTATTAGTTTACACTGGTACAACAGAGGACAAATTTCCACCAGTTGCTGGTCAGAGAATTGGACGTGTTCTTACCTGTACTGTACAACCATCATGTTCTGCTCTCCACAGTGTCTGGCACAGCGGATGTACCTCATCCAGCTGGATTTACTGGGATCATTACCGTCGATAAAGTGCTGTAACGTCCCCTCTGCATCGTAGATCTGGAACACACAGATATACAGAGTCAGCTCTGCTCATCACTACCAAAGATCCCCAAAGATTAAGTGATGAGCTAAAACTGTAGGTACCACAGGGACATTTACGGTAAAGCAAAGTAAAAACTCTGGATGTTTTTATAGATTCGTCTCATAACTGTGTGGTTATGTTTCAGTTTGCGGTCAGAGGCTTCATCTGCGAATGGACCTCTGCAACTGAAAATGATTACGAGTCTTGTTCTTGCAGCAGACAAAAAGAAATAACTCCAGCGGACCTGAAAAGTTTTAAACAAGCCTCGGCAACAAATCATTAGCCTCTTATCCGCAGTCAGGCTGGAGCTGTGATTATTACAGGCCTGCTGGGTGTTAAACGTTATACAAACCTGATTTACACCTGCTTAAAAGCCTCAGTGCTCCGTCTGCCAACAACACCTCGGCCATAAAAACAAGTTCTGAGGTCTAAAAATACTTTTTCAGAGCATCAGTGGAAGGTAGAAGCAAGACGCATGAACGTGAAACGTAAACCAAACAAGTCTCCACTTAAAGAGAGAAAGAGGCTTTTTAGCTGATCTTATGACCTTTTCTGTGGATATTATGTTCTCCAGACTTCCCCTGGCGAGGCCATAAGTTCCTCTTGTATTCATGAAATATTAAAATCTAATGCTCAAAGTGAAATGAAATTTTCTGGTCACTTTATTAAAGAATTAAAGCATTTCCTTATCATGACCCCATGACCTCTCCTCCATAGCACCACCTTCAGGACAAACTTTACCACACTAAAACTGATTTCACAAAATGAAGAGTTATAGTTTGAGAGCAGGCTCCATGATTTTATTTCCCTTCCCACAGAAAACTCAGTAAAACCAGGTGATGATTGTAAATTAACGTGAAGAAATAATATTCAAAATTCAAACCATGGACCAAAGTATATGAAAGTAAATAAAGTCGTCTTTGAATTTGATAATATTTGTTCAGGTCTGTTCACTCAATTAATGAAACAGTTAAAATGATTAAATGACTAAAAATAAATCAACACATCTGAACTTCATAGAAAACAGCGATCAAACAATAAGAAGTTAAAGAGTCAAACTCCCACAGCCTCTCTCTCTCTCTCTCATTATTAATCCATCCCTCCATCCATCCGTGGTGATGCAGTGTGACTGTATTGAGGAGGCGTTGAGTGTGTTTATAAGGTGTTGACCTCAGCCAATAGTCGGCCTCTCTGTTGTCCATACAGCCAACAAACAATCAATGCAGTAAATGACGGCCTCATTTATTATTCTCTGCATGTAAGCACTTTAATGTCTGTCAGTGTCAGTGTGTGTGTGTCTGTGTGTGTGTGTGTGTGTGTGTGTGTGTGTCATCTGTGTGTGTGTCAGTGTCAGTGTGTGTGTCTGTCTGTGTCTGTCTGTGTGTGTGTGTGTGTGTGTGTGTGTGTCTGTGTCATCTGTGTGTGTGTCAGTGTCAGTGTGTGTGTCTGTCTGTGTCTGTCTGTCTGTCTGTGTGTGTGTGTGTGTGTGTGTGTGTCTGTGCCATCTGTGTGTGTGTCAGTGTCAGTGTGTGTGTCTGTCTGTGTCTGTCTGTCTGTGTGTGTGTGTGTGTGTGTGTGTGTGTCTGTGTCATCTGTGTGTGTGTCAGTGTCAGTGTGTGTGTCTGTCTGTGTCTGTCTTTTGTTTCATCTATGCTATAATGTAATATATCATTTTATACACTGTTCATGTTATATTGTGTATTAATAACATATAACTTTTGTTTTTCACACACTTTGTTTACATACTTTTAGTGAGTTGACTTTACAGTTTTAGTTTCCCATTTTTAGCTTTTAACCAAAGTGCTTTATGTTATGCCTCGTGTGTGTGTGTGTGTGTGTGTGTGAGAGATGTTCCCTGAAGCTTCTAATGAAATTCCTCCTCTCTGCTGTTGTTTAAATCTTTTGTTACTTGCAGCCATTTGTCACTGATTCCTATTTAAACAAATCACAGTGGGTTTCACAGCCTCCTGCGTCGTGCTGCTCCATTTTACTCTGCCGTGGATTTTACTTTCCAAAGCAGCCGAGGGCCTGTGGCAGCCTGACACAGTCAAAAACACGGGGCTGTCAGATTTCTGAGCAGCTGAAATCTCTGTAAGAGACCAGGAGTTACTCGGTTTAAAAGTCGGTGTGGCATAAAATGTCAGTATTGCTGTTGTGCTCTGAGCACTGACTTAGCACAGAGGTTAAACTGCAGCCATGTTTGAGGCGTCGCCTAATCAGACATAAACATCATAAACATGCTATTTTTCAGGCAGTGAACTAAAAAACAGGTATATGAAACTGTACACTGGTCTATTAAAGCCAGTATTATAGCTAGCTAAGTGTTTTTGATCACTAGAGGGCAGTAAGCCAGCTTTAAAAAACGTTGTGAGTAATGTTTTAGCCAACAGTTGCCTGTGTTTTGACCCTGAAAGCTGAAAAAGCAACACCACCTTCTATACTGACGTTTGATGTTTGTCCCTAATGTCCAATACAAACAAACATCCCTATATTTCAGAATGCATAAAAATGTAAGAATATATATACATGAATTTTCAAGTAGATATTTTACTGTAAAATAATTATTTGTGAATTTCTGAGTTTTGTTCCAAAGTGCTGTTTGAGCTGATTTTGATTGAGCGACGCTCGGGTTTTCTAACCTGCCGTCAGAATGTTCTGAGTGCAGTTACTCTGATAACACGTTACACGTTCCTCATTAACGGAAGCAGCTGTGTGCGACCTCCCGCTGACTGCTCGGTAAAACGTGAGGCCGCACTGAACTCGAGTCTCTCACACCAGCAGCTGCTTTCTAGCTTGATGCTGTTCTGTCAAAGATGTTTTGGCCGCCTGTGTTTATCAAATCCATCGTTACAAAATTCCATCTGCAAGACAAACGGCCAAATATAACATGTTGTTTAGTTCAGCAGCTAGAAAATGTTGCAAACACTGCCAGGCTGTCGGCTTCACTTCACAGCTCGGCCTGTCATTTTTCCATCTGAGCACAACAATCGTGACAAAACTTGATTTTTTTGTTACAGCTTCAGTTTGTTAAAGCTCAATAAATTATCCTTGTTTGACCTTCGGCTTGTCAGGGACAGACGACCCTTTTAGCACCGCGCTGCTTTATATTCACACACAGAGACCACACATCACATGAGCTGCTGCTGCTGCTGGAGGAGCTGAGGGTCCAGTGCTTCGTTCAGAGGAACCTCAGCAAAGATTCAGTTACAGTGATAATAAAAACAGAAAAGCACGAGAATCGTGGCTTTGGAAAGACAGGAGTCAGTGAATATCTTTGAGTTTTGCTGGAGAAATGACTTCAATCATTAATTATCTGTCAAAATATCCAATCCAGTCACAAAAATTCAAAATTTTCCTAATAATAATAATTCTAATCATTCTAATTCAGATCAGAATATCTCTGATTTTCCCTCTTTATCCTGGGTAAGAGGTTTGAACTGTTAAACTCTGCAGATTCGTCTGATGAGTCCCACGTTACAAACTCAGACAAACTTTCTTCAAACCCACAAAACTTTCTTTCTTTAAATTCATTTTTGGGTCATAAATAAAATGATGCTCGAGACATTTTCATGGCACAGTGCAGCAATAAAAACATGAAATGTATTTATTTAACCAGGACCTGTGACACTGGCTTCTTATATTGTTTTTTTAATGAGATAATGTGAAAATTTGAATTGTTTAAAGTAACAACAGCTCAACGGCCGAGGAAGTGACGGAGAGAAAGACGAGAAACGCGATTATTTACGGAGGACGTCAGAGGTTGTATTACATTTACAAGAACCAGAGGACTGGAAGTAAGAGGAGAGGATTATCACACACTCTCACACACACACACACACACACACACACACACACACACACACCGGCCTGTGTGTTTTTAAGAGGGTAGATTACTGCTCTCTCTTTCAGCCATTGATCTCCGCTGTCAGTGAGTCACTTACTGCTCTGTCACTGTTCACACACACACACACACACACACACACACACACACACACACACACTAATACTCACACACACACACACTGTACAAAACACAGATATTCTGGGTTTTTTTGCATTTTGCAATTCCAGCTGAGGGTAATCTGGTTTGTGCACATCTGAACAAATAAGAGCAGAAATAAAGAATAAAGATGTGCACGTTCATCGCTGCAGCTTTGCTCCAAGTGTCTTCTCAGCTGCCATTAAAAATATGAGAAACAGTCTCTGAGGTGAGACGTTTGTCCACCTGCTCTTTGCTGGTCACATTTAAAAAGGATCTTTGATGTGCCGACCTGTTTATAACACAGGTTTTCTAAAATATAAAGAACAAAAACATAAATAAAAAACGCAGTCGTCTGTTCAGTAGTGGGAGTTTGTGGATCCAAACCAAACTCACAGCTCTGAAACCAGAATATCAGAGTTTTATTTCTGACTGACGACTGTCAGTGAGCGATCTGCACAACGTCAGCCAACAGCTGCGTGTGTGTGTGTGTGTGTGTGTGTGTGTGTGTGTGTGACAGAAAGTGTGTCTGAAATTTACTGACAGTGTTTGGACCTTTTGACCTTATTACAGAGAGTAAATCCTCTCCTTGTCTGAGCCGAGCTGATGCTAAAGAGATACCCTCTGTGTGTGTGTGTGTGTGTGTGTGTGTGTGTGTGTGTGTGTGTGTGTGTGTGTGTGTGTGTGCGCAGACAGGAATGCTGTTCAGTTATCAGCTAAAAACACTTAACTCCAGCTCTGAACCAACACTGGCATGTAAATGGCTGCTTCACCATCAGAGGACAATGTGTGTGTGATGAGTGTGTGTGTGTGCTGAACATGTTTATCGCTGGGTATGTGACATGTGTGTGTGTGTGTGTGTGTCAGTAAGTCGCTAATGCAGCTGTGAGCTATCGTGTCTGAAGGTGTTACAACACTTTCTCTCCATCGAGTTCTGCAGGTCGATCTGAAGCGTCTCATCTCTGAAGCCGATGTAAGACGATGTTTGTTGCCAACACTGAGTCCTGAAGTTACTCGTCTCTGTGTGTAAGTGGAGAGTAGGAGACAGAGGTGTCTCCACCATCAGTAAGCTGATCTCTAACAGCCTTCCGCTTTAACTGTGACACTGAAGAGAGGCATGAATTAGTGCTTTTCTGAATTTCACACTTTAAAATGACCCCAGGAAGTGAGAGATGGAATCTCACACTCATCTATCATCTGCAGATCATTTCATCGGACGTCAGGTCAGTGAAATAAAATGCCTCGTCCTGTCTGTCGGCCCTGTCTCTGCCACTGAGACCAGGTTTTCATCGCTCTGTGTTTCAGGCCACGTCAGAGCGAATCGGACGTATTTGCTCGTGTGGTGATTTCAGATGCGTATTTGTGAGTTATAATGATCAAAGTATCGGATGTTTCTACCAGGACATGAACACGCAAATTTCAGATCAGTCCACACTTTCAGCTTTATCACACCCCGACAGCATCAACAGCTAAGTCCAATCAACTTTATTTATGTAGCTGAAAAACCCGAGTCAGAAAAAAAGGCTTTGACATCTGTGAGTAACTGTCACTGCAGCTGAGATTCAATCGTGACGTGTTCATATTAAATATCTGTATTAAAAAATGAAAATCACGGCACTGACATGTTACTGAACAGGTGGATATAAGATGGTTCTCACTGGTTATTTTGGGTATTTAAAGCAACACATCACAACAGTTTAAAGCACACGCAGTAACACGCAGACCTCACACCGACCGATCACACCGACCAATCACACGACCGATCACACGACCGATCACACGACCGATCACACCGACCGATCACACGACCGATCACACCGACCGATCACACCGACCGATCACACGACCGATCACACGACCGATCACACCGACCAATCACACGACCGATCACACCGACCAATCACACGACCAATCACACGACCGATCACACCGACCGATCACACCGACCGATCACACGACCGATCACACCGACCAGATCACATGACCGATCACACCGACCAGTCACACGCTTTTTTCCTCTGAACAGAAGAAGTTCAGGCGATAATCTGTGTGAGTGTCCATCGGCCGTACGAGAACATCAGCGTCAGAAAAAGCTGCGACTGTCAGTCAGCTTCTTCTTCTCTTTCTCTACAGGACACGCTCCTGTCTTCTCCTTCTTCTTCTTCTTTTTCAGTCCAAATCCTGTAAAACTGTTCCTGAGAGCCGATCAATGATCACACGCTTCTGTTCTACAGCTAATCAATGAAACTCCACTAATTCTACACTTATCTGCTCTCTTCATCGGCCTCCTCCTCCTCCTTATCTTACCATGTCTCTCTCTCACTCCCTCCGCTTCTTCAGCTCCTTCCTCCTTCACCTCTTCCTCTTTTTCCTAATCTTACTGAGCATCCTCCTCCTCCTGCTGGTGATGGACAAAATAATGTAAACACCCTGTGAAAAGGACTTTAACTCTGAGGTACCTGACATTTCAGAGGAAAATATCAAGAGCTGGTGTTTGGTGCAATAAAATCACTGCTGCTACAAAAAGTGACAGCATCCGATCCAGATGATAAATTCCATATAAGGTGTTGTTGAATAAAATAAGCCTGCTCTGCTCTAAGCACAACCCCTGTGGCCCCTTTTTGTCTTCACTCTACCATCCTCCCCTTCGTCCTCCGTATCCTACTCTTCC
Source organism: Toxotes chatareus (assembly GCA_016801885.1). Lineage (NCBI taxonomy): Eukaryota > Metazoa > Chordata > Actinopteri > Toxotidae > Toxotes > Toxotes chatareus. Next base: position 26,304,838 of record CM028882.1, read on the forward strand.
TCATTCTTCTTCCACCATCTGTTCATACACGCTCTGCACACTGATCCCTCTCGTTGTCACTCTGGAAGTTAAATCTTCTGTAACCACAGCAGGTCTTCATAGTTGACTTGCTAGATGATATGAAATGAAGGTTAAATAAAACCAAAATAAAGCGTCGGTCCTCCTCATCCGTCCTTTCCGTGACGCGCTGGTATTCACTCCACCAACTCTTTCAGTTTTCTTTAACGCAGCCTGTCGCTGAAGAGTCCATTTTTCAGCAGTAAGCCTCATAAACCGTGCTGCCATCGCTGCCATCGCCGCCGCCGCCGTCATGCCCAAAAGCAACAGTCTGGGCCTCCACATATAGTCAGAGCCGCTTCACCATCTGAAACAGTGTTTTCAGCAAGCACAGCGCCGACTCATAAATCAGAGGGGTAATAATCGCTCAGAGAAACAGATGGTATTTGGATAACCGACCCTGATTCACCTCAACGCCAACAGCAGAGACTTCACGTCTGCAGGCAGAGCCGCTGCTTTCTCACACAACAAGGACGACCAGGGAGGAGCGGTGGAGCGTGACGCACCAACACCACCCAGGCCCGGGAACCACCACCCACAGGACCCCCCTGTCCCAACAGGAAATACATCACATTAGGTGGTCTAAGTAATACCACTTAATTTAATCCTGAAACAAACTCTGAAACCGTAAACAGGCGTCTGAGACACGGACAAAAACTTGCCAGAAAAAGTTCAGACTTTTACAAAATGGAACTGATCCTTCACTTGGTGTTAGGATGGAGAGGGTAAAGAAAGGAGGATACAGGATAAAAACGGAGGGCAAAGCGTCACCAGAACAGAGATAATAGAGCAGGAGACGATCCACAGGACATTCCACAGTTATTAAAAAAAAGTTGGTAAATTTTTGAAATGTTTCTTGAAAATGTCTGGTCAAATATAAAACTGTCACCTGAACTGAGCTGGAAGAATAAATGGCCGTGGGCACAGTGATGAACGCCCCGAGCTGTTTGACATGAAACGCACATGTTTGTGCTGCAGCTCGTCGCAGCATGTGAAGCCCTCAGAGTCACCGACACAGGAGAGGAAACAACCAGCGGCTCTATCACAGTGTAAACACACCCTGATCAAACATACTGCTGGATTATGAAGAGACTACACACACACTCTGTTATTCCAGCGTGAGCGTCCTCGTGGAAAACCCCACTCTTTGTTCTTGAACCCCTGTGGTTGCCGTGCCTACAGGGTGATGTCACACAGCGCGAGAAATGCACTGGGTCAACCCGACTCACCGAGTGGGTTTAACCAAACAGCACCGGGCCGTAGGGTGGTTTACAGTGACCTCAGCCTGACCTGCGAGTCACATGACCCCCTGGACCCGAAGACAGTTTATGCTTTTAAAATGACAAAATAAGAAAATGGAGACTGGAAATAAGAAAAGGAGGCGAAGGAAAGAGCAACTACACCCGAGGTCCCTAAACGCTGAGGTCCAAACTGGGTCTGACTCACACTTTCTGGTCCACCTTGGTGCCCAGTCTGGTCCAGCTACAGGTCTCGGATCTGTGCGCAGTTTTGATTTGACGAGACAAAAGATGGAAAAGAGGACACCTTGAACCTTTGCTCATATGATCAAAACGCCTTCAACCACGTGAAAGTTAAAGAAAAGTTCTTCTGGTTGCTCTGTCAGTTTTGCTTTGCTTCAGCCTCTATATCACTTTTTTCTTCACGACACTGAGGAACCTGCTGACAGGACGCAGCTGAATACTTCTACATTAACAGCTCTGTCTCGCTGCGTCCGTGACCCCCGATTTGTCAAGTCTCCTCAGATAAACTTGAAATCCACTGGTCATCACTGCTTTTATTCATAAATTCCACCAATAAAACTCCAACGGCTCAGTGAAAGCCAAACAACAGGAAAGCGAAACATGTAATCTGACACAAATCCCCTGATGATTACGTAATAAAAGCGATGATGCCAACGGCGATTAGACCCTTTAATAAAACCCCGAAAACCGACAGTTACACGACCGTTAAATAATGACATCAGTCAAGAAAACATTACGGAGCCTTTACTGGACACTGCGACCACAAACCACTGAAAACACAGAGTCGATGGGAATTCTGTGGGGAACACAACGAGGACACGCTGCTGGACCGACAGACAAACACAGCTGGACAGAACAACAGCCAAATACAGACGGACAGCAGTGATTCAGTTAGAAGAAACAGACAAAGAAAACAGCTTTATCTGTTCTACGATGCAAAAAGCCCAGATACCAACAGGCATTTGGAATTTTCTGAATCCTCCTGTGTCTCATCATCATCCCACTCTAACAAAATATTTAGCTTCAAACTGTGCAGCTGAAGTTTTGCTTTCTTCTCTGCTCTGAAGCTCGATGTCCGGAGCTGTTTTCACTGACTCTGTGCTGACAGCTCGTCCAGTCTCACATCTGTCAGGAAGAAAACTCCCGTAAAACCCCGGCGGACGAGGTCAGAGCTGCGACTTCAGAACGGTTCTCGTGTTTGTACTTCACATTCTTTTCAATCAAGACGGCCTCGAGGTTCGGACCCAGAGGTCACCGGTTCGAATCTTCTGGAAAATCCAGGCAGTGGAAGAATGAGAAGCTGCTCTTGTTTCCCTCAACAAGTACAGTCAAACACACGTGGGAAGAATTTGTTGTACTTTGACTCAGTTACTGTGCAGGTCTCAGGCTCCGGCACTTTACAGGACTTCACTACTTTCACTTTGATTTTCACATCTTTATCTCATGGCTGGAGTTACTGGCTACTTTGGAAATTCAGATTTCACTTTCAACATAAGATCATTGATAATAAGCTGAAATAACATTTTATTCCTAGTGAGTATCGTTGCCATCAGCATCATTTTCAGTCAACACAGACGCTGTGCGGCGTTTTCGAGGAGCAATCACCAAAGAAATATGGTGACTGATCGATGGGAATGCCATTAGTTTCAGTTATAGCAGTACTGGACAAACAGCCAAAGGTCAGAGGATCTCCAAGTCTTTAGGATTTGACCCCAGAAGACCACGGACGTGTGAACCAAATTCCACGACAATCAATCCAACAGTTGAGATATTTCAGTCAGGGTCAAAGTGGTCGACTGACAGAGCAGATCTTCAGTCTCAAAGTAAGAAAATTACTCCTTAAACACAGTTTGTTAAAAAACACTGAGCTGATGCATTTTCCCATTTTGCTTCTTACAGGGCTCAAACTACTTTAAGTCCGTCTTTTTACCATTTATAAGAAGTGAAAAAACATTTAATAAATGGTTTTTACAACTGTAACGTAGTTGTAAGCAGTTATAAGGATAATTTAAAGTGTTTATTAATGTCCTGTGTTTGATCTAACTTCTCCTGTGAAGTGCTCCCATGTATTTGGTGCTTAGATCAGACCTGATGTATGGCTTTAAAAATCACAAGAATAATATTGATAATAAAACAGTGCTTGTGTTGCGGTTTCTTTCTCATGACTCTTCACCACAGCACAGACACGGAGAGCGATAAAGCTCCGGGTGACATACTTTACGAATGATTCCACCATAAACTCGGACTCAAACACTGAGCTCTGCCTCGGAGGAGATCAATTTGTCGAGCCGTAAAATACTGCAGCACCAGAAAATCCTCCACTGTTCCACCCAGACGTAACGGCAAGTGTCTTAATTAAAACAGGCCCTTCCTGGACACCATAGACAACATGACACGAGCTCTCTGATTGGCTATAGGACACACATCTCTTCCTGTTTTGGGGGGCATCAATAAGCGAGTTTAACAGCCAGTGAGTTTTAATGGGATCTGTGTGTAAAGCTTCTTCATCAATAGGCCTAATGACCGGTTTTAGCCCTGCGGCCAATAACCTGCCGATGGTTAGAGTTGGGTTATCGGATCAGCATTTCTCCAGGGCCGGGGGCCTCAAAGGCTGGTTTGAGACCCCACAGAGGGTCCCAGGGTTGTCTTTGCTGGGTCCAAAAACAACCACAGCACAAAGATATTTTAATCAGACTCAATCAATTTGGGTCCTGAGCTGTAAAAGACCTTAATGTGGGTGATTTACTTCAAAAGCAGCTGCAGAGAAAATAAACATTCGCCACCTTCCTCCTCTTTTTACTTCTTTTTCTCCTCCACACGTTTATCTAGTTACACTGTTCAGTGTTATGAGTATTTCTACAACATCCATCTGCAGCAGGAGAACCTACGTTTACAGCAAGAGATTTTTCCTGAGGTGGAGGAACACAGGTATTTTTTTAAATTGAAATTAAAATATCAAAATTATTTGAAGAATTTAATAATAATGTCACAAACTTTAATGGCTGCAGCAAAAAAGAAAGAAAGAGAGAAAACAGGACAAAGAGTTGAAATAATGCAGCCGAGAGTCTGAGACACTGAAGGAATTCATTCCAGTCCAAAGCACTGTTAATTTCTAATATACGAACCACAGAGGACAATCCACAAATACACACCATGGTCCACAAACACTGTCTGTGTGTGTGGACAGATGTTGTCACCACACCGCTCGGCGTAAGACTTCACAGGAAGCCACTGTACCGCCCGTTCGAATACTGAGAAAAACAAAGATCGTAATGTTCAAAGAGCAACGCTGAACAAACGCTTCACAAATACACAAAAATCTAGTCATAATATTTGGAAGAGAAAAAGTTCTACTTTAAAATTATAAAATTCTAATATTACAAGAAAATGGAAAAAATTAACAGTCTCTGCGTATCTGTCATTTTCAGAGTGTTTAATCAAAATCCAAAGATTTTTTCCTGTAAAATATTTAAGTATTTTGACATTTGAGTTTATACAAGAATTCAAATGTGCTCTGGGTCGACGAGCAGCAACCTGACCCTGAGCCTGCCGACGTCGCTTTGCAAAAACTCTGTTGTTCTCCTGACATGATGCTCCCTGCTCCTGCTGGACTTGGCCTACGATTTCTTAACCCCGCCACAATCCTTTGTCCTTCGACCTCTGACCCCTGACCTTCTTCCTCACACCCCCCCACCCCACCACCTCCTCACTCCCTCCTCCTGACGTCCTGCTGCAGTCAACGGCAGAGAGACTGATGTCCGGTCAACCGACGTCTGACTGACCTTTACCAGCTCAGCCACAAGGGACTCATCCATCTCTCTGTCTCCCAGCATCCTTCATTCCCACCCCTCTCTCTCTCCCTCTCTCCCCCCATGCTAATGCAGCTGTTTATAAGTGCCACATTGACTTTCCCCTGCCACTGTATGTAAATACAATCTGCTCTGATCAATGGACTGAGAGTTGACGTGACGCTGACCACAAACACACACACACACACACAAATGTTTATTATACTCACAGCAACACACAAGGAGTACACAAGCACAGAGCAGGTAAATATGACACACAAAAGTGAGGCACCTGTTTCCTAAAAGAATCAAAGTGCGTGAGTGTGTGTCCACATGAAGAGTGGAGTGTAAGAGTGTGTGCAGAGTCTAAGGGTTCAGACCGACGCACACAGTCACACACACTCAGTCACGACACTGTGACGCACACGCAGTAAAAGGGAAACCCTCGAGCAGCTGCAGTGCAGGTGCCGCCCGCCCCTCTTACCTCCCACAGGTGTCGCGTGTTCTTGGCGGCTCCAGACTGCAGTTTGTCCAGCAGCAGAGGGACTCCCTGGAACGGGCCGATCCAGGTTCCCTGAGGGATCCTCTGGGCCGCACAGATACCGTAACCCAGTCCAGGAACTGTACTCGTGCACAGACACACCTGAGCACACAACAACACAGGGAAATCAAAAACACAAACACCCTCTGAGTGCAGATGTTTATGAAATGTCTTTCCAGGCACTGGGCAGTTACTCCGGACACCACGGTGACACTAAGATCAGGTTATCAGGTGAAGTACACCTGCTCTCTCTGAAAACCTCCAGGAAAACACAAACATTTCAGCTGAACACGAACTTTCTGCAGCAGCGTGTCCCTCGTGTCCTGTGAACACGCTCCGTTCCTTCTGTAGGATTACTGAGTTTCGCAGGTGGAGACTTTACAAACAGCAGCTGTGATAAACGCTGGTCAGAGACGATGCTGAGTTCAGTGCGTGTCCACGGGCCAGCTGAGGAAAACGCTTGACTTCAGCTTCACTACATGGAGCTCCTCACCGAAGCAGTTACAGAGCTTCCTCCTCCAGTTCCCAACTCTTTGTCAAACAATTCAAAACTCGAGCTTTGTAACTTCATCCATGCAAAACAAATCTACTGACAGAGGAAATGTTGTAATTACAGTACAAATACAAATATTTTTGTTAAACCATAATCTGTGCTGCCTTTAAATAGCATGACAGAGACTTTATTTCTCTGTAAAGCAGATGAAATGATGTTGGGACATTTCTGCAGATAAGTTCCTCGAAATATTAAAAAATGAAACTGTCCATGAGCTGTCTCACCTCTCTGGGCAGGTCTCTGAGCCAATCAGGGACGTCCGGCAGAGTGACGGGAGCCGCCGAGCTGCTGGTGCCGACGAGTCGACGCAGAGAGTGGAGAGGGCCGTGCATCGGACACTCGCCGTTCCTGTTGTCTGCACACATGTCACAGCCTGGAAAGGAAGGTTAGACTGACTTTTACCTTTTATAACAAAGCAAACAGACAAATAACACAAACTCATTTAAAACATCCACTTCTGCAGCACACAAATTAAAACCTCCAGTTTAAAAACAAAGATTTTTAAGGTTTAAACCATGTTTATGTCCTCAGCCTTTTAAGATTCTTCCAGTTTTCAGAGGACGTAGGTTTTTTGTGAATATTGAGATTTGATGTTCTGATTCGCCCCCGTGTGTGCAGGTAGAATGATGAACAGCATTAAATGTTGTTTATCTGGAAATTTTAAAGAATGACCTGAGCTGTTTCCTTTTATTGATGTTTATAGAAAAAAAGTGAGATGAAATGATTTTTCAGCTCTTTAATAACAGCTTCCTTCGGTTGTGTAAAAAAAAAAACAACCTTCAGATAAAGTGAAAAACTGAAAGTGGAGTAAAAGGAAAGGTCCCGGCGTCCTGACCAAGTCCAAATGAGGAAAAAAGTCCTGTCTGCCGTGTTTTTCCAGGTTAAATGTGGCGAGCAGCATATTGCTGGGAATTACAGAGTGTCAACATTTATTCAGAGATGCAGTCTGACAGTAATGGATGTAAATTGACTGTGGCAAAATAATGAGAGATTATTATCTGGACAGAAAACTCCCACAGAGCCGCACAGAGCAGAGGCTGAGAGGAACAGGATGTTCATGTTGGGGTTTTTTTCTGTTTTTCCCAAAATTTAATATCCGCCATTTGAGAGAGTGACAGCTACTTTTACACCATGATGGATAGAAGTTAATTAAAGCACATTATGGTCATTTATAAACCACAAAATGTAACACAAGTTCACGGTCAAGTAAATGGGAAAAATTTTACAGGCTGGATTCTCCACGATCCTCGACTCCAAACTGAAATTAGCAGAGACGTCACTTTGATTTGAGCCGTGGAGCAAACGTCTGATGTGAACTGCTCAAACCACTGAGGTGATGGTTCAGATTCTGCTGACGATGAGTTTAACTCTGTGTAATCCTGATTCACGTGTTCACACACTTCTAATACTGAATTCTACTAATTCTTCCTGATAAAGTCTGTTTACAGCACTGAGCGTTGGAAACACTGAAATGTGACACGGGATTTGAATCTTTCTGACTCAGATATCGAGACAAATTTAAATTCTCTTGTCAAATGGAAAAAAAGAAAAGCTTTTGTAGAAAAACATGTTTATATTACTCAACATAAAATACAGAAAAATATTTATTTGGAATCTGTACCAAAACTCAGATGTTGTAAAAGAGTCACAGGTTTGATCTCAGCAGTTGAAAACACTGAGCTCAACAGCAGAGAATTATAATTACTATACAACAAATACTAACTCCTTCTGTTACGACTACTGTAGCTGTAACTACTACTCTGCTACAGATGTGTTTCTACAGAAACACTTGATAAAATGATCAAAATATTCTGTTTATTTTCAGTATATTAAAAACCATATAATCCTGAATAATTATGATAATTATAATAATTTATTATAATTATAATTTTTTTACCCTCACTGTAAAAAAAAAAAAGTTTTTAAAATGATATTTCACGTGTCTGTATGTGATTTATTACAGGTGATATTGTTTTTAAATCTCTTACATTTCACATACGAAATGTGTTAAACAGCAAAGGTGTTTTACAGGTGATTTTTTTTTTTAGTGTAAGTACAAACATGACGACGAGGCCATGAATTAAACTCCCGGCAGAGGAACACAGTCACAGAATGAGAATCTGTTCGCAGCTGGTTTCTGAAGCGAGCTGAAGCCGTGAATGTGTCGTCTTTCCTCCAGTGAACCTGTTTTCTCTTCTTCTCTTCCTCTCTTTCAGACTGATGAACTGGCTGTGAACTTGTTATGGCGTGCTCTCCGCGCTGCCCATCATTCAAACCCAGTATTCTGTTACATCCATCGCCAGTGTTTAGACAGCTCCGCTCTGCCTCTGATCTCCGAGCGACCGACACCATCTCCAGCTAAAACGTCTGCGTCTCACTACGCCTCAGTGAAGCGGCTTCTTCCCACAAACTGAGGATGTTTTTCTATCTTCCTAATAAACCTTCATTACAAACACTTTGTCTTGAATCACAGTTATTTGAAAAGCTCAGGTATTAATCTGCTTCATAGGACATGTCTGTAATCTAAACTTTCATTTCTACATTTGCACTTTAATCACATTTGACTCTAATTCACTGACTTCCTGTAAGAGTAAAACAAAATTCAGTGTCATTTCCTGACTCAACGCCATTACAAGCAGCAAACACTGAGAAGGCTCGGTAACAAACTCCTGGACTCCTCCTCAACAGAACCATCACACTTCATAAAGTTCATGGATGTTAATAGCTGCATTTGTTTCCAATGCAGCTGTGAGTCCAGATGAGGACGGACCACACAGCGAGACGGCCGCTCCGCTCTGTAAACCCACGGTGAACAAAGCTCTGCGGAGCTTTCTGCCTCTTCTGGCTACTATTTTCCATTTTATGGCACATTTCCTGTCAGGTTCAGGCTCAGTTTCATCAGAAAAGCTCTGACAAAGCGTCAGTAATCAGCCTGCTGAGCAGCAGACAGACTCTGTCAGAGCCTGATGTTTCCCCCAGGAGCCGGTGGAGACCAAACACTGAGCTAAAAGACAGGGACACTGGACTGAGAGTCCTCAGGTGGACTCAGAGAACACTCCAGTTGAAGGACCATGTCACTCTGTGTCTGCTGGATCTGTACACTTTTACTAAAATGTTTTGAACTGATGAGTCAAATAAGTGAGTGTTTTTTTATTGGAAATGGATTAATCCAAAATAATCATTTCCCACAGCTGCACGGTAAAAAGAAACAAAAAACTTCCAACACAGGAGGTTTTAAGAAGAGCAGAGCTACTGTTAAGAAGACAGAGGTCACGTCCTCTGTAATATTTCTGAGGTTTAATAACAAAAAGGAGTTTTCTCTGATTACAGTCACATTAAACAAGTTAAAGCCTGAATCTGATATTTCTTACGAAATATCTTACACTTTCACTGTTTCAGGCTTATGTTTAATAAAGGTTATTTAATATTATTCTCCGCCTAAATTACATATATGGCAACACTGAGACCACAGTGTTTAAATTAAATTTACAGAAAACAGAAATGAACAGTGAAACAAAGAGAGAAAATGTGGATTTTACATACTACGCTAAATACTGCACAGCTTGGCTGGTGGCTTCGCAGGCAGGTGCAGCTTCACTGAGGGAAACTGACCCATGAACTTGAATGTTTGTGAGCTGGGTTAAGTTTGTTCTTCTCACCTGTTTTTTGGTCAGTTAGTTCTGTCACTCTGCCTCCGATCATTACACTTGTACACCACTAATGTTCAACAGCAAACACAATCTCAAAGACGTGCGATGGTGCTCAGATTACGTTTTTTAAAGTTCTGAACAAACATATCCACAAAACCTTCTCTGACAGGTGGTTTCTACAATATCAGCTTGTAGCTGCTGAAGCACGATTACCACCAAAACACGGTAAACAACAACATGTCCTGTCACCTCTGCCTCTGCTGGTTTATTTCCTTCTAATAAAACAAACAGAGAAATAATTCAAGCATTAAAATGTGAAGGAGTCAAACACAGGTTAATTATCTGAGATTAAACACAGGTTTAGTGTTTTTCAGACGTTTTAGTTTTAGTGACATGAAGACAGACTGAAAAGCAGCAAACAGAGCTCTGTGTGTGTGTGTTTAGCTGACTTTATTAAGTTACAGTAAAACTGCCAGCTGACATTAACTCCAGATGTAAACTGTAAGAATTGATCTGTGTTTTTTATCAAACCAGAAAACGTTCCGGCTGTCTGATAACATCCTGTCATACGTTTTATTGCTGGAACAGAGACATAAGCCTGAGATTTAAGAGACATTTAAATGTACTGAATATTAAAAAAACAGATTTTTATGTTTGTCTTTTCCCTTTTTCTGCTCAGACACTGGAAACAGACACCGATCAGAAATGATGCATTTTTTCAGTCGAGTGCAAACATGAAAGAAATGAAACAGACTTCAACGCTGCAGGAAACACAAGCTGAATTTGACTTTTAGAAGATTTCATTTACATTATTATAAACTGATCATTTGTTAATATTGTGAATCCCTTATTAAACAACAGCTACTAAACATTTTGATTTAAATTTGTATGAATCTGACTGTTGTTTTTTTTTTTTTGTGATTGTTGAGCTGAATCGAGGGAAACTGGACTCGGCTGTAGATCCTGAACATGTTTTACCTCTCGTACGGTTCATGGAGGCGAAATGCCTCCATACCTACGACCACGTCCAGCTGCACCTGAGCTGCTCTGGGATAACCACGACCTGGATGACTGACAATCTTCACAGACGTTATTTGTGTCCATTATTTATCGGTACTTTGAGTTTGTAACGGTTGAGTCATTTTTATATACTGAAGATGGAAAACATCAGTGACTGACAGCTCTTTCAATAAAGAGACAAACATTAGACAATAACTTGATTCTGAATCTGTTCACGGTTGTAACCAGGATTTTACAAATACCAAAGACACAGGGTCTAAAATCCTCCGGCAGAGCAAAGATACTCAGTGTCTAACTTACCACAAACCAAACCCTGTACAATTTCTTAGGTATTTAAGAGACACAAACGGCTGTGCTCTGGTGAAGAACACTAAGATTTATTTTAAACTATTTTTAATTTATTCAGTCTTTCAGATTTTTAGTGTGAAAATATCAGAATCAGCCTTAAACATCTTACACATTTTATTTTTTAGCATCAACATGTTGCTGGTTGGGTCTTTAATGTAAGAGTCAAGAAATATGCCGATGAACTTCACAGTAAGTCACACGAATAATAACGATAAGGATCATTTACAAATTATTGTAAGTCTCTATTTTAAAATAGTGACAGGTAAAAACACGTGACTTTTTAAATTCTTTTTTGTTTCTCTTATCTCGGCTATTATTATTATTATTGTTATTATTATTATCATTATTATTATTGGTGTAATTAATAATCGAGGTCAGACGGTGACATGAGGGACTGTGTGTGTGTGTGTGTGTGTGTGTGTGTGTGTGTGTGTCTTTATCTACACCCCCTCCCCACCCACTCACACACCCCAGAGACCTCAATACGGCCGTGTTGGGATGATAAATAGCGGGCCGGTGGCCGGCGGATCGATCCCTCCCTCTCTCTCACCCTCCTCCCCCCTCACTCTCTCTCTCCCCCTCCCTCTCTCTCCTCCACAAACACAAAACTATATACGGCAATTAATTCCTGCTTGTCCCTCCATCCCTCATCGGCCCTGCCGGCGCGTATCGACGCAGATTACTGCTGATGGTCCGTTTTATCACCGCGGAATATACAGCGAGGAGCGCTGAGACACACACACACACACACACACACACACACACACACACACACACACACACTGGTGTTTAGGATCGCTGCCAAAGCGCCTGAAAGCAGAAACAGCGCTGATGAGCTCTGAAGTTGCGCCGCAGATGTCACAGCACGGACCGTTTACGGCAACATCACGGGAGCGTTAACGCCTCGGTGTCTCCACCGTGGAGGCACAAACACACACCGGACACATGACGCGCCACAGTCAACCTGTCAGTTCACACAGGTGAAGATCAGTTAGAGCTTCATCAATGCTGAACAAACCTGAGCGACACAAACTACAACTTTAACTGAGCCACGGTCACCGCGACGGTCCAACACCACGGAAACACTCAGCACACACACACACACACACACACACACACACACACACACACACACTCATCAGAGGAAACGATTTATCAGCACGACCATATTCTAATATTTCTATAATACAGGTTATTAAAGTCTGAAAAGATTATTGAGTCAAATAAATAAATAAAACAAGTCCGAGGTGCAACACAATCAAGTGACCTGGTTATATCATAGGATTTTTTAAAATGGCATGAAGATCAAAAATGGACTGTTAACCCAACCCAGAGCAGACACACCGGGCAACTATTTAACGACAGAAATATTAAAGTCATGATTACACGTTAAAAATAAAAATAAAAATAAATAAAAAATCCCTGAATACAGAACAGAAACATTATGGAGATAGTCTGTTAGAAACAAAACAAAACAAAACAAAATAAAATAAAATAATCAAACATTCAGGCCCCGGGTAAAAATGATCATTATATGCTATTATATATTATGTTATTATGCTATTATATAATATTATTATTCAGATTACACGGCAGATCTGGCAGGTGTTATAGGATTGAAGATACAGCTGTTCTCTGGAAAATAAAAGCAAAGGACCACAGCAGCAGAAATGAAATGTTCTGAGATATTACGACGGCAAAAATAAAACAGCGGGTGAATCCGCGCCGGGGGAGTCACAGGGACGACGGCACCAAATTTCCACCTTAAAACGTCCAGACGAGCACGAGAATTCACTTAGGTCTCCACGTGCGCAGCGGGAAACGGAGAAGCTGACTGAGAGTGTGTGTGTGTGACTTTTACGCATGACGGTGCTCTGTCAATATCTGTCCACACACACACACACACACACACACACACACACACACACACACACACACACACACAGCAGATATCAAAGGAGTTTGATCAGTTCACGCGGAATAAAAACGAAGTTTTGTGATTAATCGGCTGATGAAAGTTATTTAACTTATCAAGTCGATTTTAAAATAAGAAAAAGAAAAACTCTGCTCCTCTCGTGATGCCTCTGATTTTTTCCCCTCCTGAGCGAAAAAAAAAACTCTCCTGAAATAAAACTAATATGCAATTAATCGATCGCGTGGATTGGAGGTTAAGTGAGATTAATCATCAGCGCGCGCGCACATCACAAAAACCCAAACCGAACATCACAGTAAAAACAAGCGGGTGAAGAAAAGACGCAGAAAAACACCACCACCTATTTCCATAAAAATCTGAATGAAGTCTGGTTAATATTAACTCGGAGCTGCAGGCCTGCTGCTGCTGTCTGAGGGTTTGAACCCCGGTCAGGCTGCTGACCTCTGACCTCTGACCCTCCTCTTCCTCCTCCCCTCCAGCTCCTACTGTCCAGCACAGCAGCTGTCAAACCAACTGTAACATCTCACACACTCTTTAAGGCGTTTTTCTCAAACTACAGTGATAAAGCAAAATATTACATTCGTTTAATAAACAGTTTCATGTCTTTAGAAATTAAAGCAACAGGTTTATTTATTGACTAAATAAATGTATTATAGATTGAAGTGTATCAGATTTTAACCTGATGGAAATTAGAGAATAGATGGAAGTTTGTCTTAAAGTGGGAATAATCTACTCAAATGAATATTTGAGTAGATTATTCAATTTTAATTAACAATGAATTTCCCACTGACTTTCTCTTATTTATTAATTTCATCACTGATTTTAAATAAATGTTTAACTGCAGTTAAGGCCTGACACTAATTATGTGGAGCTTTATATTATGGAAGTATTTTAAAAAGCACTGATAACGCATAAAACAAGTGAATAAAATATATATATAAAAGTGGGAGGCTTAAGTGAGCCTGTGAAAATGTTAAAACGTTCAGAAAATAATTAGACATTTTCTCATGATATTTTCAAAATTCAGTAACATATAAGAGACTGACTGCAGCTGAATAAAGTCACTGTTCAGCACCGAACACACACAAGGCCTGAGCAGAGACTGAAGAATAACTACAGAAATATGCACCAGCAATGATTAAATTACTCTAAAGTTATTATTGATTATTAGAAAGTTTAAACAACAACATAATTGGAAATTTATCGAAAAGTATTATAACAATATTATATGAAAATTATATGAAAAATAGCATAAAAGAGTGAAAACGGCAGAAACTGCAAAAATCCTTGCTGAGCATCACACACACACACAATCTGTGCTCCAGCATGAAAACCACAGACGTGTTAAACTGCATGTATGTTAAACACAACCTCAGAACACACCTCACCCTTTTCTATTTACAGGTATAAAATCACAGAAAAACACAACCTCAGAGTGTGTGTGTGTGTGTGTGTGTGTGTGTGTGTACGTACGGTTGTTGAGCTCTCCTGTGTGGTTGCTCAGCGGGATGATCTCCATCCTCTGCTGTCCGTACAGGTAGTAGTCCAGCTCCTCCGACGTCAGTTTGAACCTTGTCGTTGCTCCTTTCCCACCCTCCTCTGCGCCTCCGCTGCTGCTGCTGCTCTTCACGCTGGACGACACCACCCCCACCCCCCCACAGCTCTGCTCTTTGGCCTGATGGAGGAGCCCCGCCGCTGGGTTGTGACCCTGCTGGTTCTCCGGGGGGACAACAACCACCAGATCTCCTCCTCCACCTCCTCCTGGTCCTCCTCCTCCTCCAGGACCTGCAGGCCCGGCACACACCGGAGCCAACGCCTGCCCAAAGAGTGCGATCTGCTGGGGCACGGGCAGCTGTGAGAGCCCTGCGGAGGCAGAAATGGGGATGGAGGAAGACGGGGTGAGAGCTGCTGCTGCCGCCGCCGCCGCCGCCGCCGCTGCTGAAGAATGAGCTGCTGAGGAGGATGTAGAAGAAGAGGATGATGAGGAGGAGGTGCAGTGTGTAGATGCCAGGAGGTGGCTGTGCAGGCGGGATGGCCGCAGGCTGTCCATAGGGATGGTGAGGCGGTCAGGTGGAGGCGGCGGCGGGGCCAGAGGACCCTTCAGCTGAGCCTGAGGGAAGAGCTGCTGCCAGTGCTGCAGGTAGGACGGATCCACCTTCAGGAAGGCCGAGCCGCTCGGGTCGCCCGGCTTCAGCATGGCTGCCCACCAGCTGCTGGGAGGAAACATCAGAGAGGAGGAGGTGTCAATCATCGGCATCAAATCACACACAGAAACATTCAAGCGGTCGGGGCAGGATGTGGGCATGTAGGGGACACACACAGGGTCAGAGAGTTAAACCCAAACACAACACCTGTGTCAGAGGCAGCTCCTCATGGCACGCTGAAAATTTCCATCTAAGCTGAGTCACATTTAGGACATGTCCTTTTAGTTTCCATGAGAGACATTTACCACATTTCAGAAACAAACACCCTGATGTCACAATAATCACCAGATTTCTGAATTAAAATCACTTTTCAGACATTTAACTGAGACCAGGTCTCAAAACCAAACACATTTCAAAGTGTGTTTGAATTAAATTTACTCGAATGGTACAATAATTGATTATAATCACAAATCAAAGACAGAAATCAGCTTCATCGCTCACATTAAACTTTCATTTCTGGTGTTTAGCTGAGCCAAACTGCACCTGAGCTCACACTGATTCACTGATTCATAACCTGCGTTTCATCTTCAGCGCTTCTTTTTCCATCAATTTTTCTAATTTTTCCATTTTACACTTTGAGTTGATTATAAAAAATGTAAACTCACAATTATTTAATAGACATTTACATGTTTTTCAAACATTTAGTTTTAGATGTTAAGTGCAGACTAAAAAAGGACAGTGTTCCAAACTGAGTCTACACCAAAGCCTTTTCATGAAAGAAGCACATCTAATAACGAGATGTTCTTTAAAATTATATTTTAATTTGATCCTAAAATACTTTTTTTTTTTCATCTCTATTGAATTTATAATTTAAGTGTTTAGCTGAGTCTCATTCCAAATGGCTTCCCTCCTTTAAACTGTCATTTATGGTAATATTTAGATCTAAGGGATTCAGGGGCTCATCTGTTAGCAGCAAATTTCAGTTTCAGGTGTTTCAGATGATCCTGAGCAGTTTATTCGCTCCACTGTTTCAGCTTGCAGCCGTTCTCTGCTGTTTTAAGAGAAAATACAGATTCCACTGTGCTGAGGAGAAAGTTGATCATCAGCTCTTGTGCTTCTGTTAAAAAATGGTTAGTGTGGAGTTCAGCTTCACAGATGTTTTATGTGTTTGTGGGTTAGCTGTGTTCTCATTAGCACAAATGTCCTCACTCCACTGCTAAAACAGAATAAAAGCAGTAAAATATAACAATTATTGAAAGACTGAAGTCATCGAAGTCACCAACCAAATCAAAAGATATTTTCAGGGAAAGAAAAAAAAATCATCTGCACTTTTTAGCCTCGTCGTCTAACTGAGGAATCTATTTAATCTCACATCCTAAAGTACTTTTAATCCATTTTTTTCTTCGCATACAAATAAAGGTAAAGTCTCTGTCTGAGAGTAAAAGCGGATTTAAAAGTCCATCCCTGACTCAAACACTGTGTATAAACTCTTCAGCCAATAAAACCCTCAGTGTAAACTGACTTCAGCCTGGCTGACCCTCCGCTGCAGCCCCGCTCTGCTGCGCTCTCTCGGACTCCGATGGTTGTTTGCAGCGCGGGTTTTACGCACGCCACGCGCAAAAAGCTCCAAATAAAAGCAATAAAAGCGCGCACAACCTCACGCACACTTCTGATTACTTTTCATTGTAAACCAGGCAGAGAGTAAAAGCTTCATCAGAACAAATAAACAGATGGTCCGGATAAGTCCCAAGTCAGATCAGCGGTCCGGCGTGCTGTCCGTGGCCGAACAGAGGCAGCGGTGGGCGGATAGAGACGCCCCGGAGTTTCCCGGGATGTTTATTTTGTTTGTTTGTTTGGTTTTTTTTTTTTTTTTTTTTTTTTTAATGTTAAAGTTGTTGATTCGGAAGAGGCTTACTGCTGTCAATGTGTGAGCGGCTCCTGGGCGCTGATTTCCGGGCAGCGGTGGAAGGTTTGTCCCTCCTCCGGGCTGCGGTGAACCATCGAGGGGAGCCGGGACAGTTCGCTGCGTCCTGCGAGTCTCTGGAGCCAAAACTACCGGAGCGGCTGCTGAACAAGCCCCTCTCTCTCCCTCTGCCTCTCTGCCTCTCCCCCTGCCCGTCTACCTCACTCTCCCCGTTTCTATTCACTTGCCCTCTCCCCTCCCCCCTCTCTCTCTCCCTTATCTCCTATAGTCTCTCACCCCCTCTATTTATTTCTCTCTCCATTCTCACACTTTTCTTTTATATTCAAACTCTGTCTTTTCTGTTTCCATTCTCTCACTCTCTCTACCCTTGGTTTTTCTGTTTCTCTTCTTCTCTCCTCCATCCCTCGCTTACTTACTGTCTCCTTTTCTCCAGATTCCACTCAGTTCAATTCAAATTCAATTCAGTTCAAATGATCTTTATTGACACTAAGTACAAATGTTAAAATGCTCAGAGAGACATGGGCTACGTGTAAATCTCTCTGTGTGTCTCTGCCACAGCAGAAACTCCAGGATGGCCGGCCTGGAAAGTTCAGCGGACTTCTTCTTGAGTGTTTCATCTTCGTTTGAATTTTATCCTTCCTATTGATCTCTGCATATCCCAAAGACTAGAAGCACTGCCCCTCCACACCGTCGTGACTGACCCACATGGAAACAGGAGCTAACTGTAGCCTGTATCTGTCAGGAAGTCGTGCTGTGAACAAACAAATTCATGTGAGAGAAACTGCCTGTGAAACTTTTTCACATCAAATGTCAGGTTTGCACTTTTCTGCTGAGAGAAGACGCTGCCAACAAGAACGTGTCCTGATCAGCCGCCGCTTGGCTTACGGTTTGGTCAAGTTTAGGTCACAAGAGCTGTTTGGCTAAGGTTAGAGAACAGAGGTAATAACAGTTAAAGGAAACCAACACTGGCTGTTGGTAAAGACAGGATGTGAACAGTGGTCTCCAGCATCCAGCTGAAATTTTAATCATCCAAAAAAAAAAAAGGCTCGACATCCTTCCTCATCCCCAGATCAGACTATTTCACAGTATTTCATCTCTTAAGATGGACTCTGTCAGAGCAGGTGATGACAGACATACTTGCTGTAACTGGGTTCAGAGAAATCAGAGCTCACAACCTTTCCCAAACCTTAAGCAAAGTGTCTTTGTCACCTAAACCACAGACGGGACTCTGGATGTGAACCCAGTCTCTGGTATCATAAACTGTGTAAGCCCGTCTTCCACCACGCCCACCCACCGCCTCCCAGCGATGCTGCTGTCATGGCGTAGTCCTTCGTCAATTCAAAAATAAACATCGCCTCTGAACGTAATCTAGGCATCGACTACATTTGTCACTGGAACTTAACTTAGAAAATGATTTAGTAATATATAAATGTAATTCCCAGGGGACAGAGAAGGCCCCACTCAATGCTCTTCTTGTTCCCATGTGTTCCATGTTGGTTGGGTTGGACAGTTCCAAGGCTAGGCTAGGTTGGTAACTTACTGTAGCTAGCATGCTAACCGCTAACACACTCATAAGCCACCTGCTAACACCAGTCAGTCAATCAGCCACAGCAGCTGTTCTCCGTGTACAGGGTCGTTTATTCGCCCTTCACATAATGTTTCCTGTACATCAGTTAATTAATTAGAGTCACTGTAAACAGGAAAAGAGCTCTCTAAGCTAGCTAGTTTTCTAACTGTCACTTAGCTAGTTTACTGGCCAACACGACAATTGGTTCACAGAGAGAGAGAGAGAGAGGTCAGACATCATCCCCCCGACTACGAGAGGTAGAGTAAGAACCACTCACTCGTCTTCTGAAGAACCTTCAGACTGTTTATCCACTTTACACAACAATAATTAGTATTATTATTACTAATATTACTATTATTTGTAATAATAATTTGTATCATTATTATATATTAATTCCTATTATTATTACTACTACTACATTAATTACTATTGTTCTTGTAGGTGGTCATCCCGCTGTAAACTGACCTCCAACTCTCACTGTCTTTCTCTTTAATTCAATGGGTGTAGTCTGTGTGTGTGTGTGTGTGTGTGTGCAGATAAGACAGATTGCAGCCGAGCTCATTGTGTTTCTGGGTCTGACTTGTTATCCACGACCCCGAGTTTTCCCACCCCTCTGCCACACACACACACACACACACGTAAAGCATACAATATGTGTGTGTACATCAGTCCATCAGTCATTGTAAGCTGCTGTGGATAAGAACATCAGCTAAATGCCTGAAAACATAAGTGTGTGTGTGTGAGTGTGTGTGTTGTTATGACTGGCGTCGCCCTGACAGGACCCATTTGTCATCCTTGGGACCTCTGGTGGATTGATAACGAACAAAAACACAAACATAAGCGTCTGAAAATGAACTCTTGTCGGCTTAAAGCGACTTTTTCAGCGCTGAGGAATGTGGAGCAACAACAGAACGTCTGATTGGCTGAAGCACAAATTCAGGGTCGATGGTCGCCAGTATCACAGAGTTGGTAGTTCGAATCCCTGGTAGGTAATCGAAGCTTTATTTTTTTCACAGAAAAGTCTCTGAGTTTGATGTGACTACAGTGAAGTCTTTAAAAGGTGTTGGAAAACTTTGAACCCACTCTCATGACATTTTTTACTTATTTATTTATTTAAGTCATTGTCAAAAAATGTCCCTTTTATGATTCATACGACAAGTTTATGACTGTGGATGAAACAAGGATAGGTTTGACATTAAAGGAAGTTGAATGGGGTCTCGGCCCACTTATACATGTTCAACTCCTTTTTTAGTAACTGTCGGAGGAATTAGCTGTTAGTCATTCCTGGATAATACACCGACAGTCACTTCTCTGGAATCACCATAACTTGTAGATTTAAAGAGAAATGTTTCCGGGCGGCTGCCTTCATCTCTACTGGGACAAAATAATGAAGACACTCGCTGACAGAGGACAAGTGATATATCCACCAACTCTTACAGTTTTTTGGTTACTGAGCACAAGCTGAACCCAAACACAGGTCTTACTGATCGACTTCACAGAAAAAGAAAAACATGGCAGCTGCATTTGTTGTGTTTCTGCAGGTTTTCACATTTTTCTCTACGGGAATAAACTTTAAAATGTCTCTAATTTACTTTGATTTGGAGCTGATGTGTTTTTCTGAATAAAGAAGCAGAAACGTATGGAAGCTGAGACAGGAAACGACAGTAATGAGAGCATCAACAATTCACTTTTTTGCAACCTTGACATAATAAGCTACAGAATGGCAGACAGGCCAACAGAAAAACGTGTTGCTAACATTACTATAAAAGGATATTTTTACATACTGCTCTTGTATTCAGGACATTTACTGAATCAGTATTAAACATGTCGGTTCGGCAAACCTCCTTCCAGATTCACCTGCATGTGATCTCACTTTATTTGATCTGGTTTCATTTTATTATCTGTATTTTTGTGAAATTTGTCCTGTGGCATTATAGTTAATGTATTTAGATATGATCAGAAAGCAAAGGCCACGAAGCATGAAATTATTCTTCAGGTGGAGTTTTAATTGTGCTGCCCGACCACTGGAGTCTCATCAAGTCCTATATGAGACATAACAAGTCCTTTACATGAAGGTTTTGTTGTCTTAAGAGTCAAACATGAAATTTTCTCCTGAAATGAAACAAAACGATTTTCTAAGAAAGTTCTCTCATCTTTATGCACTGTAACAGCATCTAAACGTTCCACATACATGTTCAGTATTTCAGCTCAAGATTTAAACTGTGGACAGAACAGTAACAACATCAATGTCCTTTTCCGGAGACACTGAAACAGAAATATTAATTATTTGCTTGATAAATTTAGATATTTGGTGAAATAAAATGAGATGCTGGTCAGCTGAACTGAAGTGAGGGTAAGCTTTGATTCTACTGGTCTGATTTGACTGCTAAAATCATATTAAAGGCATCTGTACACAATTCAAATGACCAGGAGAAAAGCTCCAAATGTGGATTCATATTAACACATAACTGAAAAATGAATTAACGCTGCATCATTTTTGTTGATGTCGCATCTTTGAAGCTGTAATCTGTGTTTTTATCATAACTGTGACTTTTTTTTTAAAACTGATAAAACTAAATGATTTATGCATGAGTCCACGTGTTCTGAATGTACATAAACGATTAGTTTTCCACTTCATCACCTTCATTATTAGTCCAAAGCTCCAGTTATGTTCCATATTGTGGCTTAGGCTCCTCAGTGTGAGACAGAAAGAAAAGAAAAAAAGAGAAAAGCAGAGCAGGAGGAGAATTAGGTGTTTTCATCCATTGATTAATGGCTCTCTAAAGCAAAGCACATCGGAGGAGCCGGACGATCAATAAATTAACTGCCCAAATTCATCATTTTCTACAACAAAAGCTAATTATTAAGACGGCTGCAGGAAAAGAAAAAACACAATATTAACAAGAGTTCATTTAGCAAAGCTGTGTATTCCTGCATGTGAGAACACTGCAGAGCTGCTGTTTCCACTCTGAGCAGCTTCAACACCAACAAGAAGGAATTTAAACTGAGACCATCGTCCACCAAAAGGTTGAAAACGCACAGAACAAACCTCAGCTGAGCAGCACGGCATAAATTTAAATCCTGGTTTAGTAAAAGATCAAAGACAAAAGGTAAATATCAGTGAAAACTACACACCACAGAGAAAAAACAGAGATAAGAAATGGTTTTAAACAGAACCATCACCGGTACACGCAGCTAAACCTGAATCACCTGGATTTTCTAACCATGTTCAACCGTTCAAAATGAGAACATGGAAACATTCTACCTGCTAAACATCAGCATGTTAGTGTGTTCACCGTGTGTTCAGACTGAACGACACAGCTGCATAAAAAGGCGCGATGAGTGGTGAACGGATGCGAAGTCATGTCTGCACGTGTTGAAGATGTTTCAAGATGAGTGAAAGATTGACAAGGCCTTAATGAGTCTGTTCGGCTCAGAACAGCACGAATCAACACAACTGCACAGTCCAAAGGTCAAATTCACATGAACGACGAGGAGAAAATTCACCCACTTACGGTCTGAACACAGCTTTAGTCCTTTCAGTGCACAGTGCATGTAGTCACAGATTCAGATGGCTAAACAGAACGCTGGAAACCGAGACGAGGAGCAATTTTTGGATACACAATATTATGTGTTCTGTTTGGTTTAAAGGAACAATCTGTAAATTAAAGTGCAGGCAAAATCATTCAAAACGAGGCCTGGATGTGGCTTTCAATGTCACTCCATCACTACAAAGAGGGGTTTTAACAGAGGGACTCGCACCAGGTGACACCTTAATCCAACTCAGTTCAGCACACAAAACAGCACATGCAGCTCATACCAAGGCCCCAGGAACAGCTCTGGGCCGTGAGGTGGTTTTGGTGTAGCGGCTACAGTCGGTTTCACAGGGTTTGTGATGCACATTGGCAGAAAAGTACAAAATTATTGCACAAAAGATGGCTGCTCCACAGCTCCCGCCGGCGTTTGGACTGAGCCCGGTCAAAGCTGTTTGTTTACATCAGTGATGTTTGTAAAAACAGAGAGATCACTTCAATTCAGAGCAGCTGATAAACACACAGAAATCCTGATTTACAGGCCAAACTCTCTCATTCAATTATGTGTTTCTATATACCTGTGATTTATACGGTCATAAACAAGTGACAGGGCCTTTAAGTTGAAATTTAAGGAGGTTTAAAGGGTTCGTTTCAACACCTGGATAAATGAGCCCTTATTGGTTTAAATCCATGAGGGTTAGTTAGCGCACAACTGACGGTAATTCAATTAAAACGTTTGCATTTCCCCTGTTCATTTACAGGCTGCAGCACACACACAGCTCTCCTGTAACCTTGGTATATATAAATATACAGGTTTAAATGGTGTCACTTTCATTTACATAGGAGCATGTTGTTAAGGTCCTGCTTTGACATTCAATTAAAACGTTTACATTTCTGCTTAATTAATTCAGCAGATGGCGGGAAGAAAAGACGAATGGACGGGCCGCTTTGACAGGAGACCGATAACCGTGTGTGTGTGTGTCCCGGCTGTGGTGTTAAGGTCACGGCAGGCTGACCATTATAATTCATCTCTATAGACGTGTATTCAGCAGGGACTTATATTCTCTTTTTCAGCTGTATTTCCTGCAGCTGAAGCCGAGCTGAGCCGAGGTGTTTTTAATGTACTAAAGTGTTTAAGAGCTGTAATACTCGGTTGTATGGACGTAATTATTCCTACGCGTTTACTGTTAAAAACTAACTGCTGAGGCTGATTATTGATCTCTGCAGTGCTGGAAAATGCATCTGTTTGTCAATCATGACAAAAATATTGAACTCCTCAGAGCTGTGGGATCATTTTTTCCTGTTTCGATTACAGGACAGAAGCAATGTTTTATTATTTTACATACACATTATTCATACATATATAACCTTCTTATATTAAGATTTGAAAAAATATTCTATTCTCACCTATATTGGATTCGAGGGGAGAAGGATTGTATGTTCTCTGAATTTGTGTGGGAATTTTCTTTCCACAGTTAAGAAATTACAGGTTTATTTTTAGGCTGATTCCAGTATCTTTGGATCCAGTGTTTTTTCCATCAGAACTCGGTAGAAAAAGCACTAAGACTTTCATGTTGGATACAAACAATTCTGTGAATTTCCTGGAGAAAATCTAAACTGACAGAGATGATGAATTTCAAAGGAATTTCTTTGAAGGAAGTGTCTTACTTACATAAAACCAGTAGAAAATATAATAATTCAAATTCAATAAAAATATTTTAGAAAATATTTTATTTTTCAAATTTCTACATTTCTAAACTTTTCATTTCGCTGGTGTTGGTGGTCGTGCAGATGCAGATGTGTTGTCTCAGTCTGCTGTGCTCACATGTTCATACTGCAGCACCAACAGCTGTTGATGTAACCGTGGGAACCTCGTTAACCTTTTGTTTTTACTGTACCTGGATGAAAACCTCCAGGTGTGACTTTCTGCTCGTTCCTACAAACGATCAAACACATGGATGTGACTTCCGTCTCATGACCCCCTCACATTTAGGACGAGTCCCCTTAGAGGACCTCAACCCATAAGTTGGACCACTGACTATAGCTGTTTCCAGTGAGTCTTTCTTTTCCATGGACCAAAGGACGATCGGGACAAACCCATTCAGTTCAACATTTACTTAAGTGTATCATGTGTCTCTTATTGTCCTGTCCTCATCTCTCCTTTTCTGTCCTTTTATCCTTTCCCCATCACCTTCATTTCCTTGTCACCTCATTTCCTCTCCTTCTCCTTATTTGATTCAGAGCTCTCTTTTCTCCTCTCACATTTCCTCTCTTCTTCTTTCCTCTCATCTCATCCCCCTCTCTCCTTGTTTCCTTTCCTCTCTTCTCCTCCCCTCTCTCTCCTTGTTTCCTTTCCTCTCCTCCCCTCTCTCTCTCTCCTTGTTTCCTCTCCTCTCATCTCCCCACTCTCTCTTTCTTGTTTCTTTTCTTCACTTCTCCTCCACCCTCTCTCTCCCTGTTTCCTCTCCTCTCCTCAGTGGGCGGAGCTCTGATCCAGACTCAGCCCACAGGGAGGAGTGGCCATGTGATGTAGCCGGGTTGGGAGCGCTGTTTCCCGGCCAGCCTCCCAGCTGTGACACGCTGTGATTTCTTCTTTCTCCACACCCCCCCCCCCCTTCCCCCCACCCTCGCCGTGACTCCCAGCAGGGGCCTGCTGCTGCTACTCTCTCCGGTAAAAGATGGAGCTCCGGAGGATCCTACCCGCTCTCCTCTTCCTCTCTGCCGCCTGTCTGCAGACAGGGTCCGGCGCGGCTTCATGGACAGGACCGAAAGTCACCGAGAAGGTGGGTGAGGATATTTGCCGC
Source organism: Toxotes chatareus (assembly GCA_016801885.1). Lineage (NCBI taxonomy): Eukaryota > Metazoa > Chordata > Actinopteri > Toxotidae > Toxotes > Toxotes chatareus. Next base: position 26,329,962 of record CM028882.1, read on the forward strand.
ATTTATTTGCATGTTGCGTTTCTATGCGCCATCGGCTTCTTCTCGTGGCGAGCGGCTGTGCGCGCCGCCGGAGCCCGGATCATAACGGGTATGCAGCACGAGCGTGCACGCATGTACGCACGCGCACGCTCAGACATAAACGCACATACAGAGAAACGGAGAGACGACGTGGCCGGTGTGCCCGTGTCCGGTAACGGTCCGCGGGAGCGCGCGCAGCCTGTCAAAGCTGCTTTTATCCGGATCATAAGGAGCGAAGACGCGTGACTTTATGTTAAATTACGGGAAACTTTAACGCGTCTTGTGTCACATCTGCAGTCACATCTGTGTCAGCAGTTTGCAGCGTGATCAGGCTTCACGTTCAGCTGGTTACAGACAACGATTTGTTATTGTTTACACGTTTTATAGGCGTCTAATATCCATGTTTATGATTTGGAAACACGACTGTAATGAACAGGATTCACATGGTTTTGCGTTTATCCTGATGACTGCGTTATTCCCCCTGTCCTGTGCATCAGCTGATTACCAGTCCAGTTACCTGTTTAAAAATCAGGGGTCAAGGTCCACTTACTGAGCTTTTTCTGAGGCTTTCGCCTGCATCTTACACACACACACAGACACACACCCCAGAACACGGATGTGGTTCAGTTGTCATCAGGTGACGTCAATATAAAAACGCGACAGTGGAAATAGTTGTTAGTTACTGTACACGTCTGACTGATAGTGTTACTGTGTGTGTGTGTGTGTGTGTGTGTGTGTGTGTGTGTGTGTGTGCAGGTGTTTTTTGACATCACAGTGGCGGGTCATGAAGTGGGGCGGATCGTCATTGGGTTGTTTGGAGAGGTCGTCCCTCTTACTGTCAATAACTTTGTTGCCCTGGCAACCGGAGAGGTAAGGTGATGGTGTATATAAACATACATACACACACACACACACACACACGTTGTATTCATTAACACATATAGTCTGAAGTGATTTAGGTATCTATTCATTAAAAAATGAATATATTATATACAACGTGCAAACACACAAATCCAACACAACACACACACACAAGGTTCATCTCCACATTGTGCAACTGTGATACCTGTTTCACGTGTTTCACGTGTTCTATTTCACTTTTTTTGTCTTACTTTGAGTGTTACGTGTTAACGTGTGTTTACAGAAAGGTTACGGATACAAAGGGACCAAATTCCACAGAGTGATCAAAGACTTCATGATCCAGGGAGGAGACTTCACCGCTGGGGACGGGACTGGAGGTAGGAACGTACACCTAAAGGAGCAGTTCACCCAAAATCTTATGATGTCAAAGTCACTCTGTGTGGGCCTGAAAGGTTCTCATCCACGGAGAACGGCAACTGCTGGATTCATTTCACTTACTCACTATTCCAAGCATGACACATTTTCACGGTGGAAAAACGTAAATACAATCCAAACATTCACACTGTCGCTAAACTGTGAGTAAACAAACAAACCCAGTAAACACACAACCCTCTCCAGCACATTAGCTGCTGTTCAAGGCCCATTTGTGCCATAAAAATCAGTCCAGTAGTTTGTATGCAGGTTAACAATCATGTTAACCACACACACACGCACACATGCACACACACACCCCCGCGCTAAGGAGACCGGTTATTTTTTTAGGGTTTCCTTCTGTCAGCGTCTGAAAATGATCAAACTCTTTCTCCAGGTCACAGCATCTATGGGACGACGTTTGCAGATGAAAACTTCAAACTGAAGCATTTAGGAGCAGGCTGGGTGAGTGCACACTCATCAGTGTTTCCACTGCTACGTCTGACAGGACCCTAACCTGCACCTCTCACTCTTCAGTAAGGAATAATGAGTCAGAGTGTGTTTTCAGTTTTGATGAGAGGATCAGATCAGTCTTCTCAAAACTGTTAAGTGATGTATGAACTTGTAAGTGTGTGCTTGTGTTTGTACCAGGTGAGCATGGCAAACGCCGGTCCAGACACCAACGGGTCGCAGTTCTTCATCCTGGCTGCCAAAGCACCGTGGCTGGACGGGAAACACGTGGTTTTTGGAAAAGTCCTGGATGGGATGGTGGGTCTCTGTTTCCACAGAGCTGCTGCATGTGGCTGAAAAACAGAGGAATAGGTCTAAATGTGCTGTAATGTTTTTGTTTTTTGTTTTTTTACTGAATAACAGGACATAGGATATTACTGGGTAAATGCTGCTTTCTTAAGCAGAGTCTGGTTCCAGAAATGACTGAAGACAGATGAGCAAAGTTACTCAACTCATTCTGAACCAAACAAACTGAACTTACAGTTGATTCACACAGTTTAAACTCCTGAAGGGAAAAGGACACATCCAGGTGAGGCCCCCGTGCTCCTTGTTCGAGCTGGCTTGCTATATAGATTCAAGTGCTCCACCTATTCAGGAAGTAGTCCAGACCAGGTAGAGGACGGTAAGATGAGGAGGGAGGAGTTCCACAGACATCCTGTCCCCTTTAAACAGGATTTCTGTCTTTACTGGAGCTTTCGGCTGCTTCTTGTGGCCTTCATTCAGTGCACACAGCTTTAGCTGTTTAGTTGCTTTGTGATGAAGCTGCACACATTTAAATGGACCATGTGCTAAGAATTTTTCACGTTGCATCGTGTGATACTGTTGTTGTTGAATGCTGGTAAAATAATCACTGTCATGACTTGGAATCTGTGAAGAAACAGGCTTTCAGAGCCTGTGCACTGATTCCTTAAAACAACACTAACCTGCTCAGCTTCCATCTCCAACCAAACCAAATGTGTGGCTGCAAACGAAGCTGTTCTAACACGATGATATTTATTTAAATTTTTAAGCTCAGTTAATAGGATGAGAATCAAAACCGGGATTTGCCGCATCAGAGCTGCTGAAATCAAAATAACACGCAGCTGCTTGTTAAATTCTATCTCAGGGTTAAAAGAGAATAAAGTTTCTGTTTGAATCTGAGCTGCCCAGTTTCTTACAGATGGTCTCCTACCTGAAAACCTGCTGATACACATCTTTTCCATGTGTGCTGACTGGACCTTACCTGCTTCTGTCTGTCTCCTCTGCCAGTCTGTGGTTCACACCATCGAGCTTCAGGACACCAACGAGAGGAACCTGCCGTACACCGAGTGTGTGATCGTCAACAGCGGCAGGATCCCTGTCAAAGAGCCCTTCGTGGTGGAGGTGGAGGGCTGGTAAATGCCACTGTTAAAAGGTTGTCTGTAGGACAAACACAGTATGTGATTACTATACACTGGTGATCGATCAGAAATCATTTGTAGTTTTCACATTTTCATATTATTACTTTCATGACTGCAGGCAGGGCTGATCTGATCCGTTAGTTTCAGTACTGATACCTGAATAATATATTTCCCACACTTTAAGCAACATAAACATTTTTTCTCTTTCCTATGCAACAAAATACACTTCTCCAACTGCTCGGTGTTTAATTTTGTCTTAACACAATAAAATACAGGAATGATCACAAATTACAATAAATCAGGAAACATTTGATCAAAGTGTAAACAAGAGCTTTCAGCTGGAACCAAAAACATGCCGAGCTCCAACACACCTAACCCTAACCCAAGCTAACATGAAGATGAAGCCCTGCGTACTAGATGTTAACATGTTTACATGCTAACCGTCACATGTCTCTAAATGTTACATGTTAAACGTTAGCATGTTAACATCCAGTAGCTGTAACATGCTAACCACAGGCTGCTAACATTAGTGTGTTAAGAGACACAGAATAAAGGTGAACATGATTTCTGATTGATCTCTGCTGTTCAGAGATAATTTAAGTAACATTTTTATTATGAATTCATTAACGGAGCATATCAGTGACAGAGTACCTGTCTAACAAACACCTGTGAAGGGAGGGAAGCAAAGAAAACTGAAAATGATCACAGATAGTAAAGGAATATTGTCTCCCGTGTGATCTTCTGTACACTCAGATGAGAACCTTTTATCTCCATAATGGCAGAATTTCAGTATCGTAGCAATATAAGTTGATAACATTTCAGGTTTTGAAAGGTCTTTCATGATCCTTACGTTTCTTTTTTCCTACAGTGTGATTTTTAGGGCAATTATTAAAAAAAAAATTGGTTCTGTGAAGCTATGATTTCATTGTTTTGTTAACAGATTTATTTTTATTTTCATGCTGTTTATTTGTAACAAAAGTTAAATGTTCCATAGAAAACCATCTAATTTTTCATAAAGTAAAAGCTGGAGGTAGGAGGTTCTCAGCAGGGGGAGTGGAGGCGGTTCTGTGTGTTCAGTATTTATCAGACTCACTGTGGTTTATGCTAACGGTTTTACACGTTAGCACATTTGGATATTTAGTGGATGGTGCCAGTTAGCATCATCCCTAAAACCCTGTATCAAACTAAATAATGAACACACACTTTAATCTGCCTTTGTTTCAGAACAGGAAGGAGACTGAAGAGCATGATAAAAAAAAAAAAAAAGCAGTTAGTTAAAAAGGGTGGTTAGGTTTGCTTTTTTTTTTTTAAACAAAGGATTGATGCTGTGAAATCAAACATGACACATCATGGAAACTTGCACTTACACAGTAACTATGTAGCTCCTCGTTAATCTCTTATTGCCAAATCATTTCTCATTTGCCAAATTTCCTTGCACTTTCTATGCATCTAATCAATATTTAAATATCTTCACCTGCTAACAAACATATGCAAAAAAAAATCTTACAAACTCTGTAGCAGGTGCCATTTATCTGGCACTTTATTATTTCCCATCATTGAAAATGAAGATTTCCTTTTTCCTGTTTTGATTAAATGGCTTTATCTTTTCCTCCTGATGCATAATGCACCATATCATGTTTGTAAAAACTACAGCACAAACTGCACAGAAGGAAAATGGCTGGCAAAGGGTATGAATGCTTTACTAATACCCTTTCTGTTCTGTGTGATGTTAAATGTACTTTGTGTTGGAGGCATATTGTTTCTGACTGTCAGCAGGTCAGTGAATTCATCTTTTAATGTTGTGTTTTCCTCATTGTTCTTTTTAATGTTGTCCCTGTTATTTCAGTTTACAACTGTCATGGTAGCAGTATAATCTAATGAAGTTAGGACTGATATTCCTCATATCACTGAAGTTAATGCAGCATGTTAAACCTCTTTGCCAAACATATCAAAAGTTCTGTTTACTTTTACTGATAATAACAGCAGAAGAAGAAGAAGAAGAGCATCGACAGGTGTATTTTTTTACAATAAACTGTGTGCTGTCTGTGATCTGCCTCAGTCTGGTCTGTCTGGTTTTCCATTGTGTACCAGTTTAATGCAGCGTTCAGAGGTTAAGACAGCACATATCACATTAACCTGTCCTGTTCACCTGTTCAGTTCACGTCACCAGTACAGGTAAACACTGCGCGTCACATCAAACGGAGAATGTAAGTAACGGAAGCCACAGATGTTCATCACAGGATGTTACAGATAAACACATCTTTTATTCTCCACATGATCGGTAAAGCAGACGTTTAGTGCCAGTACAGGAAATAAGGTCACACATCCTGCTGAAGCTCACTCTGTTGAACCGGCGACGAAACAAACATTCACCGGGAAAACGTGCGCTGCGCTGCTAACGGCAGTTAGCAGGTCAGACGGGTAAATATCTACCTGTCCGGTTCGATGCTGCTTTGGTTCTAACTCTTCAGAACTTACCCGTAGTTCGTTACAAGGTCCAGGTCGCTGCCGTGAGGCCGCACTCACGCAAACATTTCTCCTGTTTGAATAAAGCCGCTGCTTCCGGTGGGGGCGTGTCTTTTCATTTTAAACTCAGGTGACACAGAAAGACCGTGTCCAGGTGGAGGCTCGCATGCGCACTTACACGTATGCGATTGGCCAGAGCAGAGCCTCTGCCGGACGACATCACGTTACGCCGCAGCAAAAGTTTGAGGTTCAACAGACACGCCCCCTCCACCTGCTGTCACTCAAACACAGACACGCCCCTCCACCTGCTGTCAATCAAACACAGGCAGCCCCTGCATTAAAGCAGCAGTAGGAAGTATTTTACTGTTACCTGAGTCACACAACAGACATTCATACAACAGATTTACACAGTAAATCACAGTCAGAGACCGTTTGTTGCGTCCCAGTTGAACCAGTTGCGGGCCTGCAGCCGCTGTTTGAGAAGCACTGGCGTTAAACGGTGTAATTATCGTTGGTAAAAGGTGAAGCTGCAGAGGAAGGCCAAGAGCTGACAGCTGATCTCTCAGCACTGACACAAAACTGCTGCTAATGAGAACTACAGTGGGTGATTTGTTTTCCCCTGTTCTACAACACACACACACACACACACTCACACACACAGATACAAACAGATAAACACATACACACCTTTACACACACACACAAGGGAGGAAAACATCTCTGAACACAAAGGTCAGAGCAGAGAAGAAATCTCTGGAGGAAGACAGGAAGTCGACAGAAAACAGTGAAATATATCACAGTGGTCCGCTCGACACTCTGGCTCCTCTGAAAAGTTAGATCCCCACAAATTAACAAAATAATCCCGATTTTCACAACAGCCACCAGCAGCTCATGTGAACAGGCTCTGGTCTGCTTTTTATTTTTTTTAATTTTGAAATCATCAGAGAGGCTGTCTCTTCCTCTTTTCTCTTGTATTTTTCATCTTTTATTTTCCTTGAAACACTCCTGGATCCTGAAACGGAAAAAATGGAAAGTGCTATCTGGTTATATTTTGCCCTGATTATGAATCTTTAAATTGGATCATTTTTAATTCTTAAACTTAAACCTAACATCTTTTAAAAATGAATCTTTGGGCATTTAATGTGGTGGAGAGAGGAACAGGAAACCAGAGAGAAAGTGATCAGGACTCGGATCCACACAGACTTTTAACGTCAAAACACAAGGTTGACAAAGCCACAGATATAATTATTAAAGGCAAAACAACCCAATTCCAAATGATGTAGAAGTACATTAACATTTTCACGACAATGGATAAAAACTGAAACAGTCTGTGTAAAAAGTTTGAATCATTACTGTTTTTTTTTTTCTTTAAACAACCAGAACAAAAATACTGCGAAAAAATAAAAATAAAAAATCATTGTATTTCATTATTCATTCCAAATGTTTGTCTCCTTCCTCCAGCTTTTGGTTTGCTTTTACTTAAAGTTATTTTTGTGGTATATTTATGTTTTTATATATTCATGTATTTAAGCACTGTGTTTCCAATGGCTGCTGCAAGGTGACTTTTCTTTTAAAGGTCCATAAAGTGAAGTGAGCTGCAGACCCCACCAGTTAAATCATGGACAAACCCAAATTACATCTTCATTAAACAGCACAAAGAGAAAAACTGCAGACTGCACCGTGTCAGTATAAAAAATGTAAACAGCAGCACAAACTCTGAGAAATGTCATTTTCTGATCCTCTCCGCTCTGAAACATCTCAGCTGAGTCTAGATTTTCTGGCTGTTGTTGTTTCATTTTTCCAGAGGACCACCAGGTGAGATGGACGGACGGACGGACAAAGCAGCACCTTAAACACCCACCTCTCCTCAGCCCACAGCAGAGAAACCCCTCTCTGTTTGTCAGCCCATATAACAAGACTGTCTGAACCCGACGAACCAGCGGAGAGCAGGAGACGGAGGGCAGAGAGGGTTTAGGAGGACGAAGGAGAGAAATGGAAAGCGATAGAGAGACACAAAAAGAAAGAGACAGAGGGGAGAGAGAGAAAGTGGTGGTAGGTTTTTAAATGGTCCAGAGGGATGCGTGTCGAGGAGGAGGAGGAGGAGGGGGAGGAAAGAGGGGAGGAAAGAGGGGAGACTCCCACAGCGACTGCTAGTTGTTATATTGGGGATCTGTTAGTGGATCAATGAAAAAAGAAAGTAGGAAAGAAAGAGAAAGAGGGAGGGAGAGAGGCGGCGTGGAAGGATGACAGGCCTCATTACCACCAAACCTCAGACAGTGATGCCTCTGTGAGTGTGTCTGTGTGTGTGTGTGTGTTCATATGAGTGTGTGTTTGCAGTGTGTGTGTGCATGTTCTTACATGTATACTGTGTGTATTCCCAAGCCAGCAGAAACCTATTTACATGCATGGGTGTGTGTTTGCAAGATTGTCTATCTTTTCTCTTCCTGAGTGTGAGTGTGTGTGTGTGTGTGCACTCTCACTCCCTTTGTAAGAGAAGCAGAGGATGATGGGACAGAGTTGTTTAAAGGTCAGCAGCAAACACATCATCAAACAAAGAGAGCTGCCCTGAGAACTAACAGCTAACCTGCACACAACCAACACACAACCGCAAACCGAACTAACCACAACGCAGCGACTACACAACAACTACACAACTGCAAGCCTGCATGCAGACTGATATTAAAGGAGAGGGTCTACAGCCATGCTAACATGCTCACAGTGACAATACTAACTGCTGCTATGCTGGTGTTTTGTAGATATAACGTTTACCATGCTCACCAATGGTGTGTTAGCATGCTAACATTAGCTAATTAGTAGTTAATACAAAGTACAACTGAGGCTGATGGGAACTTCTTTTGTTTAAACCAGCCATTTGATGATAGGACAACAACATGGAGCAACATGAAGTTCCACTTATTCTATTATTCCGATGTTGTGTTAATGTGACAACAGTCCATCAACCAGAATACTGGACAAACTGAGGCACAAAACGTCAGAGGATCACCAGAGTCAGTAGGATTCATCCTCTGGGGATCATGAATGTCTGAACCAAACATGCCCAGTGGGACATGACCACAGGAGATTTTCTAAAAAGGTTGAAAATCAGTAAAACAACCTGCTGTAGTCTGACCACAGAGCTCTTAGCCCTTTGAAGCCAAAATGTTCTCTTTTCTAAAAAGTGTTGCTGTAACTTTACAGAGAACTCGAAGAAATTTGCCAGAGCAGATCTGAGGTAACTCCAGTCACAGTCCTCATGAGCAAAATGTTCGAGGTCTGACTGCTGATCAATAAAGTGAAATGCATTTTTAAATTTTCATTTGAAAACTGCATTAATAGTTTTTTGTTTGTTTTTACAAAGCTGACACCAGGTCCTTTCAAAGCAGCAGGTCCAAAATCAAAGCTTATCAAAGTGACTCCACTCACCTGAGCTATCTTAGCAATACTTCTTTCATTTTAAGCAGCGTTTGGAAGACCAAAATATCTTTGTACAAAGTTGATAATGACAAAGAAGATGGTCAAAACGTTTTATCATGCTAATCTAACTTTGTCATTTATGACCATCCATTCACGACATGGACCGCGCCAAAGGACACCAGCGTGTTTTGACCGTCCGGTGGATTTTGCCGCTGTAAATTTACACCCATGAAAATTATGTGTGAAATATTTCTGTGTCATTCAAAACCCAATTCCTTTCACCTGCTGCACCGGTGAAACTGGGAGACTTCCAGGGGCTGATAGTATAAACCTGGCTGTGAACATGAAACAGCTCCTAAAGATCCTACTTCTCCCGTCCAATTCCACCACCGCGTTAAAAACACTCGCACCATGTGTCAAGCCGCTTTCCTCGCCATTGTCACCACATTGGCTACATTGACTTGATGGTAATGGAGGGGAGAGTCACCCTCCTCTACAACAATTACCACCTTCTTCTTCTTCTTCTTTTCCTTCACCTCGTCCTTCCTCCTCTTCTCTGGCTGCAATTAGAGTGAGGAATAATCGCACTGACAGGGCTGACAGGTTGGGGCAGGAGAGCGGGAACATGAATAGTCACGTGTCAAAGGCAGAGCGAGGAGGAGGAGGAGGAGGAGGGGCGGTCAGATATATCAGTGTGTCTTATTGTAGCTTTGATATTATGACAATGACACACAGTCAATTCAAATTCAGAATCACTGAGGCCACCAGCTCCGATAAATGCCCAGGAATTAGTCTGCTGACATTCTTCACACATTTATTGACAGTTAGCACTGTAGAACAGTACAGACCCAGACTAACAGACCACTGCTCTACTGAATTGTATATTGACATACTGTGCATGGACCAAGACCACCAGACATTATGCTGTACTTAGATCATGGTCACAGAAGCTACTCATGTGTGACTGGCAAACAGGTGTCTGTTACAAAAACTGTCGGAAACATGTTTTTAAATTTCGTGTTTTTTAATTGATCGTAGAAAGATCGACAGGAAGAAGCAAAGAAGAAACAGAGCTTTGAATAAAGTGAATGCTGTCAGATTATTAAGATCTTTATCGTCTCTTATCTACATGTAAAATAAAAGCAGTTTACAGCAGTGTGGAACAATCTGTGAGCCGGTTTTACGTTGGAGACTCTTCTCGTCGTATTAGTCTGTGAAATTTATTTCTTTCTCTTTGCAATGTGGGGAAAAGAGGTCAGTTATAAACAATCCTCGTCGCACCATCAGTCAACGTTCCCACATTTGAAGCTGTCAGTAATGATCCCAGCTGGATGGATGAAATTAAAAACCACTAGAATCCCCAGGATGTTATTAAGGATTTCTTATTTGCTCGCTGAACAGCAGAAGACCACTCAGTGCTGCCACCAGTGGCCAGAAGATGTATTACAGCAATACAGCTGAATACAGCAGTAGTATCTTCACATGAACATTTATGAATTCAAACTGAAGTTTTGTTGTAAATAAGAATAACGAACATATCAGGATTGAAGGCTAATTTCAGAGATGCTTAGTTACAGTTTTTTTTCCTGCATCAAAGAAAGAAATGCCAACATTTCCTGTTAGAAACTCGTGTCCCAGCTGTCTTTGTTAGTAAACACTGAATCTTACATTTGAGTTAATTACAGTATTTGTGATTTTATTATTATAATTAATGCTTATTTCTCTGTGATGAATTCTGTGCTTTCATTTCATTTCATTCATCCAGCAATCTCAGTCCCATTTATATTCAATGCTACACTAAAAGCTTATTTTCTACTCTTTCTTTCTTACATACATAAACACCCCTCTCTTTGCATTTTATCATTAACACCTAAGTGTCCAGTGATTTTTCTCCCATCGTTATGCGTTCCTGCATTAAAAGCCTCATTGTCCTCCTCCTCTTCTTACACCCACACATATTAAAAGCCATTTTCTATCTTAACTTCATGCATTCCACCATTAAAAGCTAATTTTCTGACAGCCTTGCTCCCATCTATATGCATTGCTGCGCCGAAGCCTAATTTTTCTACTTTCTCTGCGCCTCCTCTCCTCTTGGGCTCCATCAGTTGGGAGGAGCCGGCCGGGGAAATCGTTAGCGCTCCTTCTCTTTAAATTGGGAAGGTGGACGGCAGGTGAACATCGCATTGATCGGCCTCTCAAGGCCTCTTTCTCCCCCCTTCATCCCTCTCTCTTGCATCCCTCACCACCAATTGTCTGGCCTTTACTCCCCCCCTCCTCCCTCCCTCTCACATCACCGCCAATTGCTGGCCATTTTTCCCCTCCACCTCTCCCTTCTTCTTTTCTTTGGATGCTAGCGGAGGTCACAAATTTACAAGAGAGAGTGGAAGGGTGGTGGTGGGGGGTGGGGGTGTTGCTGTCTGTCTGTCTAACAACCACCATCATGGGGCAGAAAAGAGAGATATGTGGAGGGTTGGAGGGGGCTGGGGCAGCAGGGGGTTATGGGACAGAGATAGCGGGTGGCGTGGGAGGGGGGCTGAAGTAAACATAGTGATGATTTCCCCTGAGTTTTGTTCATCTGGGCCGATGAGGAGGGAGAGAGACAGAGAGAGAAAAAGGGGGAGAGGAAGAGAGAGAGCAGCTGCTGTCCTGTCACCGCCGGCAACCGTAACCGCGGTGACACCTCCTCCTCCTCACACCGAGAGAGAGAAAAGAGAGAGGGATGCTGCGAGAAAATCGAAATGCTGACACACACACACACACACACACAGTCACACCAAACACCCTCAGTGGACCTCTCAGACACCTCTCATCGTCCAATTAGAGTCCTAACTGAGAGGAGAGGACAGGAGAGAGCTTCCTGTGTCACACATTATTTTTTTTAAGCACTTATTTGTTTTTGCTTTTCCTGATTTTTTTTACTTTTATTGTATTGAGATAATGGCTGTGCCTGTGAAAAATGATCCTCCATTCATCAACTTACTTGCTTATGAGTTTCAAAATGGTCCTTTAAAAAAACAGGACTGAGAGTCATTCAGCCACGTGAGCAGCTCTTTGATGCTCATTGTGAAGAAAAGCAAAGTGAAGAAGAAACAAAGCGTTGGACAAAGTAAAACTTCTGACCTGAGGACAGCGCTGGGTGGAAAGTCAGAGGATCAGTGGCTGGGTTACACTTCATCCTGAACCAAATCTCATGGCTGTCCATCCAACAGCTGCTGAGACATTTCACTAAAAGCCACAAAGGTCAAGCTCATGGTGGCGATAGAGGAAAAGTCAGAGGATCAACCAGAGTCAACAGGATTCATCCTTAGTCTCCGCAGTGTCCTGATGTTTCAGTCGGGACCAACGTGGTGGACAGAGAGACCGAGACTGCCACCCTGGAGCCACACCGTGGGTTTTACTCATACTACAACCGTTGTTACGGTTACAGCAGCTGTGTAAGTTTCGGTTGTGTCTCAGTGTGTTGGCTGCCGTCCTTCTACATCCTGCTCTACAACAGCCCGAGGCCTCGAAATGATCTGTTTCCATTTTGTAGTGGAAGCTGTCGTGTGAATGTCGTGTTTCAGGATCGGACGTATCGACAGAAACAAAAAACAAAACTGTTTCCTTCAAAACTAATTTGCAAAAATACCATGAGGTTTACATGATTTCAGTGAGACGGTTACACACTGACTGAGGCAGTGATGGTCACAGTGTCAGTGGTCGCTGTAGTTAACAATAAGACTCATTTTTCCTTAACTTTCCCTTTTCTCTTCTCTTTGCCCTGCTCTCTTTATTTTCTCGCTCCTCCTCATCTGTCCTTTTTCTCCTCCTCACCCTCCTCTTTCCTCCTCCTCACCCTCCTCTCGCTCTCTCCTCTCCCTCTGAAACTAATTAGCAGTGAAGGCCGGAGCAGAGGGAGGAGCGAGGGAGGGAGGGAGACATGAAGAACGAGAGGAGGGCTGAGAAACCAGAGGAGGACGAGGAGAAAAAAAAGATGGTAAAAGTGGAAAAAAGATCCATATTAGATGTTTTCAGCCCTGGTTAACCCTGCGAGCTGTAAACAGCCTCAGCAGAGAACACAAACACTTCACTGCTGTTTCCTTCCTGACGACTGAGCTGCTGTCGAGGTGAACTTCACAGCAGCAGCATTTTTTTAAACGTCCGGCTCGTCTCATGAAACAGTTGAGTTTTTATTTTTAAACATGTTTCTACAAATGTTGCATACGAGACTAACTTCATCGTTTTAGGCTCAGTGAAGTGTAATCTCCACTGACAGCCATTAAAATCACACTCACCTCTCCTACGTGGGAACATGTGGACTACATCCACAGCTTCAACTGCAGTGATCGATACTGGATCCCAGTTTCAGCACTGGCCTCCTTGTTTTACTGCAAGCACATAAAGAAAATAATAAATGATCAAGAAAACAGGGAAACACACACCAACAGTGTATGATGAGCTGAAAAAAAAAAAAAAAGAACCCTGCACACGTTGCTTTCTGTTGAATCCTGTAACACCGTCAGACTCATGCTGGAAAACAATGATCAGAATCAACAGAGCAGGAAGCATCTCCTGATTTATTCTGCTCGTTCTTCATAAGGCGGTTCGCAGGGTCAGAGAACGAAGTATCGCTCCATGACACGGCTGATGTGGGCTGAGAGGACCGAAGAGGCCATAACCAGGCCTGTGGCTCCATGAGCTGGTTTCTGAAGCTCAGAGAGAGAGAGAGAGAGAGAGAGAGAGAGAGAGATGCTCTCTACACTCAAAGCCTGAGATTTATTTAAAGTTGTTGCCAAATCTGAATGAATGTTTGTTTGGACCAGAGATGCAACTTTTTCCTGATGCTCAGTAAACTCTCACCTACAGCTGTTTAAATCATGGTAACTCAACACAACCCTACAGACTGATGAGAGAGTGATGAGAGACGGTGCGTCTGTCTGTCCAGTGCCTCGGCTGAAAGTTTTCAACCTCCCACATCAACAGAGAGAAGAAGTAAAGCGACTGAAGCAGACTCTGTGCGTCTCCTCCTCCTGCTGAAAGCTCATTTTTCTGTCAGTGAACAGCTGATCGGCCGCACTGTGTGATGCTGCAGCCGATCGATAACATTATGCAAAACAAGAAAAATATATAAAGAGGAATGTTGGAGGGGAGGAGGAGGAGGAGGCGGGAGGAGGGAGGTGAGAGGAAATCAATGGACAAACCGCTTAAACTCTGACATCTGGTTGTACGTGTGTGTGTAGTTACTGTTGTGCTCATGCAAATAACTCACAAAACTCTCTCCCTCTTTTTCTCGCTCTCTTTTCTCCGTCATCTTTGGTCATTTAATCTCCATATTCCTCCATCACTGTTGCTCCGGACACATTCAGCTACGACAGAGTAGAGCAGAGCTCAACACACGATCAGTGAAGTTACAAAAACTTTGAACTGAAGCAAAAAATTAGCCTCAGGTCTCACACAGACTGTGGAGTTACCACAGTGTGCCATTCATTGTGAACTGACCCTGAGAAACATGGTGGTAAAGCAATATCTTTTTTATGACAAAAACATGTTGGTAATGGAAGTAAACACATTTTCAGAAACATTTCTCTTTCTTCTCGTACTTGAACGTTGAATTGGCTTCAAACTCAGAGCGAGTCTGAGACCCGACAGGTTCTCACAGGTTCAGGCTGTGGGTCGTTAACTTCCTGTAATGGAAAAGAGTTATTGATAGTGTATTGAACTGTGGTGCCGTCAAATCACCCACAGGTCCAGTGTGACACTGACACTGTACGATGTGTTGCCTTCACGATGCAACTCATGTTGACAAGGTTTAAAAACCTCCACGATTGTAAACAACCAGACTGTCAACAATCCGACTGTAAACAATCAGACTGTCAACAATCCGACTGTCAACAATCCGACTGTCAATAATCAGACTGTCAGCAATCCGACTGTAAACTGTTGTTACTGGTTTGACGTCTTTTCAGTTTTCTCAGATAAAGTTTTTATAAATGGAAATTATCCTTTAATATTTTAATCTTCTTCTATTTTTTTTTCTACTAGAGTTGTATTTCTTGTTTGTTGTATTGTTTGTCATCTCTGCCACTCAACTTTAATTTTAAATGTCTTGTTCTTTGTAATCCTGTTGAAACTCGGGTGAAGCACTTTGTACATTTGTTTTGAAAAGCAGTATAAATAAAGTTATTAATCATTTAAAGTTATTTTAATATTGGAGCGTTGATTTGAGCCACAGGGAATGGATGGATGGAGTTTTAGATTTTTTTTTTGAATGAACTCTTCATGTCGTCGTTCGCTTGTTAAAACTGAAACCACCTACAGAGACAGAGGAAGGATTTTTTAAGATGATGGAGCTCTCTCTCTCTCTCTCTCTCACACACACACACACACACACACACACACACACACACACACACACAGTGGGATGGATGGATTTTTGTCCTCCTCCATCTCTCTTATTGTTTTCACACACCAGTGGAACGAGATGCTCCACTGAATGGCCTTAACACCCTGCGGACACAAGTGTGTCTGTGATCTTTACTCACAGCAGGAGGTCTGAAGATCACACACACACACACACACACACACACACACACACACACACACACACACACACTTTAATGTACTCTTCTTTATTGGCATGACTGTTAAACACACACACTGATCAATGCTGCCAAACTTTGGTTGAGCAAACAGCGATCCATAAAGAGGACTAACACTCGTCTTTCTATCACTCCCTCGCTCTCTCTTTTCATCTGTTACAATAACCAGATTCTTGTCTTTCAATCATCATCTCTCTTTTTCTGCTTTTCCGTCACAGCCTTCTCATTTTTCCTTTTTTAATCCTGTTTTTAATCTTTTACTTTTCAATTCCTTCATCTCTCCACTGACTTTTCTTTTCTCTTTTAGTTGTTTTCTCTTCTCATCTTTCCTCCCTCTTTCCTTCATCTTTCCTCTCTTCCCCCTTTTATCTCAGTATCTTCCACTCTTTTTAAGTGAATTTGTTTTGACTTTCTCTTAATCCCTCCATCTTTCTAATTTTTGTCTCCCTTCATCTTTCTCTCTCCCTCACTATCTTTTCCTCTTTCAGTTTGTTTGTTGCTTTTTCTTCGGTCTGTCTCTCTGTCTCTTCTAATTCTCTCTTTTTTAAACAGTTTTCTCCTCTTTCATCCTCCTCTTTTGTTCTTCTCTCGCTCTTCTTTCTCTATTTTCTGCTCTGACGACTCTGTCGGTCCATCGAGGTAAAACCCGTCTGATGAAGCTTCTTTCCTTTCCTCTGTTCTTACGCCCTTCCTCCTCTGTCTTCTTCAGTTTTCCTCTCACCCTCTTTTAGTCTTCCTCTCTCTGTCTGATCATTTTCTTTACCTTCTTCTTCTTCCATCCTTTTCTCCCTCTCTCTCCTTCTCACTTTATTTCATCTCTTCTTCCCCTCCTCACCTTCGTGTTTTATTTTTCCAGCTCCCTTTAGTCCTTCTCACTCTTTTACCTGTCCTCCACCTTTAGTTTTTATCCTCCCCTCTTCCCATCTTTTCCTTACTCTCAGTCTTCTTTTTTCTTTCTTTTGTGTTTATCTCTTCCTTTATCTTCCATCTTTCATCCTTTTATTCACTCTTTCCTCTCGTCTTCCTCCCAGTTTCTTCCTCTTTGTCTCCCCTCCTCTGCTGGTTCTCCTTCTTTCTCTTTTCTTTCTCTTTTCTCTCCTCATGTCCTCCCCTCCTCCGTTCCTCTTCCATCTTCCCCCTCCTCCCCCTCTCCCCCTCCCTCCCCCTCCGTCCGTCAGATATTGTTTAAAAAGCGAAGCTGCAGTTTGATGGTTAAAACGCTGGCAAATCGATACCTTCACACATGACAGAACGCCGGCGGACGACAGGACGGAGGGCGAGCGAGTCAGGGATGAACAGAGACAGAGGGAGCGAGGGAGGAGGAGGGAAAAAATAACAAGCTGACAACGAGGAGGCCCTTATTTCCACAGCTGAGATGGATGGATAGCAGGGGGACGACTGTGTGTGTTTCTATCATTCTATCCTCCGTCCTTTCCTTCCTTCCATCCCTTCCTCTCTTTTCAGTCTATTGCTTTTAATCTTTTTTCTGTTTCTCTCCTCATGTCGTCTTCTTCCTCTCAGTCTCTTTTTCATCGCTCTCCTTTCCTCTTTTATTTTATCCCTCCATCCCCCTTTTACAGTCTTTTCCTCCTCTTCATCCCCTCATCATTCGTCTTTATGATCATTTGTTTCTCCTTAAATTTTTTCCATGTTGTTGTTTCTTTTTTCTCTTTCCTCCTCTTGCTTTTCTTTTCTATCTGATTCTGTCCTTCTTCTTTTCCTCTTTAATTTCGGATCCTTCATTTTCATCATTTATTCATAATCTGTGCAAACTGGAGGTGAGTTAGAAATAAAGTTTTATTGTTGGTACGTAACATCCTGTGGGTTCACCTCGCTCGGTGTCTGATCAATATTCCATCTCTGCTCTTTTCATACTACATGAAATTTCGAGGAAAAAATATCCAACGTGCTTGATATGGATTTGAAATTGAAGTCCGACTCTGATCCACTCGGTCTGTGAACAGTCTGTCGGCCTGTGTTCAGACCATCAGGAACCAAAATCTGCCAAATCATCGTCACGTGTGGGTTCTGTAGAAACGTGCTCACTTTAAACTTTCGTAGTTTCACTTTAAAAGTCAAATCTCAGCAGCTCCCGAGTGAAATTCCTGGAGGTTGCAGCTGTTCGACGGTGAGAGGACTGAAACGTTTTAAAATAACGGTGAAAGAGAAAAATGGGAAAGAAAAATAGAAAGAAGGAAAAGGAAAATGAACAGAAAGAGGAAATGACACTTCAAATGAGACTGAGGAAGAAAAGAGGCTGCGACAGAGGGAGAGAAACGAGAGATGAAAAATAGAAAAAGAGAAAGAGAGCGAGAGCTGATTAACCCTTTCTCCAGCCGTTTGACAAATGAACAAAATCAACAGGAGCCACACAGCATCTATCACTGCTGAAACACACACAGACACACGCACACAGACACACACACACACACATACACACACACAGACACACACACACAGACACACGCACACACACACACACACACATACACACACACACACACACACACACACACACACACACACACACACACACACACACACACACACACACACACACACACACACACACACACACACACACACACACACACACACACACACACACACACACACACACACACACACACACACACACACACACACACACACACACACACACACACACACACACACACACACACACACACACACACACACACACACACACACACACACACACACACACACACACACACACACACACACACACACACACACACACACACACACACACACACACACACACACACACACACACACACACACACACACACACACACACACACACACACACACACACACACACACACACACACACACACACACACACACACACACACACACACACACACACACACACACACACACACACACACACACACACACACACACACACACACACACACACACACACACACACACACACACACACACACACACACACACACACACACACACACACACACACACACACACACACACACACACACACACACACACACACACACACACACACACACACACACACACACACACACACACACACACACACACACACACACACACACACACACACACACACACACACACACACACACACACACACACACGCAGGCACGCACACACACACACACACACACACACACACACACACACACACACACACACACACGCAGGCACACACACACACACACACACACACACACACACACACACACACACACACACACACACACACACACACACACACACACACACACACACACACACACACACACACACACACACACACACACACACACACACACACACACACACACACACACACACACACACACACACACACACAGGGGGCCCAGAAATAACTAGTTTCTGCTAATAAACCCAACTAGCATGCCAGGACACATTACTCTGTCATAGGCCACACACACACACATCCATCTTCTGCGGGGGGGTGGGGGGTGGGGTGGGAGGGCTGGACGATCGAGCTTTACTACACAGGCAGGAGTGATGGGGACATTTGTTAAGGATGCAGTCCATTCAATAGCAGTCATAGACCACCGCCGTCACTTTAAAGCCTCATCCATCTCCACCGCTCCGCCTTAATTTTTCAAAAAAAAAAGCCTTTGTGAGGAAATATGACTTCCTATTTTTATCGTTTCATCATTTGTAAAAAGGTTCGCCAGCAGCCGCTGACCGGATGCTTCTCCCCGTATAAATCATAACAGCCACAAGGCGTCGATAACCCACCGCCACCGCCGCAGAGTGAATCTGTGCGGAGCCGAGGAGGCCGATCAGGTCAGGACTGGATCTGAAGAACTGATCCATCCTGCTTGTTAACTGAAGGCAACTTCACCGCTGCTCTGAATACAGATGTCTGTGAGTTCAGACCAGAAACAGTTTATACACCTGAATCAGAAAATCTACATTTACATGGTAGTTAGGAAACACACACAGAACATGTGAGTCATATCTGGTGAACAGTGTTCAGGAAGCTCAGGGTGGAGGATTTTACCTGCAGCTGCTCACATCAGTCATTTCCTGTGACGGCTGCTTGTTGGTGGTTTGACCCTGACAATCACCTACAAACAAAAACACAGTCCTGCAGCTTCAGCGTGGCTCGGGGGGGCTCTCAGACACATCCATCACTGCTCGCAGTCACAGCACGGCTAACGTTAGCAATCTGCGGCTAACACACCCACACACTAACAAGGTCAATTAGCCTGACCCGGCTAATTGCACAGCCAGTCACCTGACACACAGACACATAAGAGGAAAACGCACACACACACACACACACACTTGAACATGCAATAACAAACCGTCTGTACAAGCTTGCACAATTTAACAAGCATGACCACATGCATGTTTACTGGGACACACACACACACAGAGTCAGGTCCATTAGCAGTGTGTGTTGGTCCAAATGAAGACCAATGACCAGGCAGCTTTAATCTGCTGCTTCTAATGAGGAAACAAAACAAGGCTAAATGATGACACAACTCTCCTTCATCTGGACTCTGTGTGTGTGTGTGTGTGTGTGCTCGTTGGTCTGCTCTGAAAACCATGAGGAGACGACGTCTCTGAATGAATAAGACTGGATGATCTCGGACATGATCTCTCAGATGGTCGGGGACTGATCTCTCAGACAGACTTGTAAGGCAAGTCCAGATCAGTCAAATGTGGCGTGCTGATTCTTGGAGCAGACACCACTTGACCACTGTAGCAGGGCTCATGCTCACAGGTGCTCAGGTGTCAGCACCTGGACGTGCCAGAAGCTCAAAACAAGAGTCAATAGCGACGGCAAAAAAAAAAAAGCATTGGCAGAGAAGATGTGGGCGTGACCCACACACTCTGCTCTGCTGCTCATCCCACAAATCCATGTTCCTTCCGATGTGGCACCATTTAAAACAGAAGTAAAGATTTACTGCCACAAAGCATTGTTACAACAAAAGAAATAATCTACCAAACACAGGTTTCCTGACTTTCTGTGCTTAGTTTATTTACATACATGTTCTCCTCAGTTTGTTTTTTCATTTTATAAAAAAACTAAAGAAAACTGCAGAAAACAGGAAGCGATGCAAAGTAAGATACATCAGACTGAGTAAAACCTAAATAATATAAAACATGTTGATCCTAAATATTAATAACAGAGCATTTTTCAAAGACACACTCACACACACACAGAGAATTTCCAGAAAGTGAAGGGTATCCTGAGAAAGAGGAAAGGAATTATTTTTCTTTATTAAGTGAGCTGCTTTCCTCCGGGACGACAAACACAACACACATTAATCTAACCTGCTACTGCTGCATCTGTGTGTGTGTGTGTGAGTGTGTGTGTGAGGTGGTGAGTCTCAGGAGTTTTGGCTGCTGTACAAAGAGTGTATTGGCTCTCTGCTCAGCCCAAAGACTAATTACTCTGAGTGACGTGGCTACACACACACACGCACGCACGCACACACACACTCCTCAGCCAGTCAACAGGTGCGTCAGACAGCGAGGTGTGGAAATTAATTAGGGCAAAGTACGACGACTGTGTGTGTGTGTGTGTGTGTACTGACACACACACACACACACACACACACACACACACCATGACCATGTGACTGGTTTATTTGTGTGTTTTTGTCCTTTTTCACATAGATTAGTGTTTGTAACTCAGAGTGCACCTGCATGTTTCCTGGTATGTTTGTGTGTCTGTGTGTTTGTGTTACATGTTTGTTTATATCGTATATTTAAGTTCTTCCCTTTGTCGAGTGTCTTCTGTTCCAGGTGACACTCGATGTTTGGTGAAAGGATGAAGGGATGTGTTGAGCCACGAGGCTTAAAACCTACTGAGCCCTCATGTCAACACATCTGTCTCCATGACACCAGCGCAGTCTCCTTCCACTGATGAAGACCGTGTCATATGGATGAAAGCCTCAGAAAAAGCTACTAAATGGACCTTGACTTGGGATTGTTTCTCAACTTGCTGTCAGGTGTTCCAGTTGGAGGGAGACAGGACATGAACGGTGACCTCTGCCGACACACACACATCTCTGTGACGTGCATGTGCCTCTCACAGTCTGAAACACGCAGCCGTGACGACACGGCTCGGCTCGGCTCGGCTCGGCGGTTCTGTGGAACCTCCGACCCACTCACTTCTTCCTCTGCCACGTTTCAAAACACATGAGCAACCAGAGGCCAACCTGTTTTCAAAGGTGAGACAGCAACAACGCACACAGACAACAGCAAACATGCTGTCAGAGGTCCCCACCAACGGGTCACATGACCAGAGGAGGAACAGAACAAGCCAATCCCAGCCGACACTGGGTGAGAGGCCGGGTTCACCCCGAACAGGTCGCCAGTCTGTCACAGAGCCGACACACACAGACAAGCGACCACTCACAACAACTTAGAGTCACAGTGAGGACTGTGAGAGGAAGGCGGAGAACCCACAGGGAACCCGTCCAGGCACAGGGACAACACGCAAACTCCACAACCAGGACATCTGAGTTAGATGCCCTCAGACCCACCAGCTTCAGAACCAAACACATGCAGCCACTGTAAAACTTTAAACCTCTGCTTCTGCAGCTTTCACGTGATCTGCTGAGGCGTCAGCAGCTCTCACACCTGAGAGCATCACACACACACGTCTGTAAACAACAGCAGCTGCAGGGCAGAAGAGATAAAGTTGGGTTTTTCCTCCTTATTCTTGTTTCTTTGTCTTTTTTCTTTCTTTCTTTTTTTGGTGTGTGTCCTGTGTATTTGAATACATTTATCAGCGTGTGTTTAATTGTGCACTGTGTGTGTGTGTGTGTGTGTGTGTGTGTGTGTGTGTGTGTGTGTTGAACAAAGAGCTGTTGGCTTCAGTGACCCTGAATATCAATACAGGCCAAACATGTGTCTACTGCTACTGATCAATACACACTCACACACTTCTGTTCTGCTCTCTCTGGATGGTCAGAGAGAAGTAACGCGTTTGTCTTCCACTTTATTCTTTCTTTCTTTCTTTCAATGAACCTGAGAATCATTTAATGAACTTTTTAAAAACTTTCCCTTCTTTTCTTCATCCAGCTTCCTCATTTCTCTAATTTCCACCTCTTTGTCTTTACCTGTCCTGTTTTTAGTCCAAAGCTGGAGACAGGAGTAAAGTTTGACTCCCGCAGCTCTGAGGGACCAGGTGACTCTCACCTGAACGGAGGCGTGTTGTTTATTACAAGGCCCTGATCTGCAAAGCAAGAGACCGAGAGAAGAGAGAGAAGTGGAAAGAATGAAAAATACTTTTAAATTAGTAACAGAATGAAACAGGAGTGGAGAGAGGGATGGAAAGAAAGAGGAGAGAGAGTGAGAGAGAGAGATTGACAAAGGTAGAGGGATGAAAAGAACCAGAAAAGAGAAAGAGGAATAAAATGAACCAGAGCAGATAAAGTGGAGGGACCTGGACACACACACACACTGTGGACGAAACCGAGCGAAACAGTGATGGATTTCAGTTATTAGCCAATCAGAAAGATGGATGGCGCGGCGCTCCGTCCAATCAACATCATCATCTAGATCCAGTTAGCAGATAGCGCCTCGCTGCTAATCAACTTATTAAAGTTCCTGATAATATCGCCGCAGAATAATCTCACACTCACACACACACACACACACACACAGACACTCTCTCTCTCTCTCTCTCTCTCTCTCTCACACACACACACACTCACACACACACTCTCTGGCTGAGGAGTCACGAGTCGATAAAATCACTTGAGGCGAGGCCGAGCGCAGAGGTAAGTAATGACGCTGGAGGTCATTAATATTATTTAACACCTGCAGGCACAAACACTAATGAAGAAGAAAAACTGGACCGCCCGCTTCCTGCTGCCTCGCCCTCCAGCTGGAGAGAGAGAGAGAGACTCGGTGTGTGTGACTGTGTGTCTGTGGTTTCACTGGGTTTTAGCAGATTTTATTTTCAGTGCAGATTTCCAGTTCTCATCACTGGTTTCAGTGCTCACAGCTTCTGTCCTGTGTTTATCACCAGGTGGTTTTGGTTCTCAGCGGCGGTGGTAGGGGTTGGGGGGAGCTCCAGTTCCCAGTTTGCTGCTGGTTTCACTGGGTAATGTTTGTGTCCTGCTCTGTTTTCAGTGCAGTGTTTCAGCTTTGAGGTAAGTCAGTTAAATCAGTGTTGATCAGTAGTTTTAATATTATTTCTGTCCAACATGTGCGTTGTTTTCAAAAGGCTTTGGTGATGAGGACGTCCCAACAGGACGAGGGGCGGTCTGTGTCCTGTCCTCAACAAGTCTTTGTCCCAAAAAAACATGTTGGAAAATGGAAGGTCGTCCTCCATTAGAGCCAGTAACATTATATATTTCATAGTTATTTAGTTTTAGTGTCCGGGGTTAAAGTGAAACAGAGCGTACCTCATACAGGTAGAGATTCCAGCAGAGGGGTCAGAGGTCAGCCCTGGAGCCTCGCTTCCTTCTACAGGGATGGACAGAAGAAACAGTGCAGGGATCGAACCCGCGACGCTTGGCTCTGGAAGCACGCGGAGCTCAGAGGACGGGAGGGAAAACGACGGCATACCTTCTCACTGTCGATGCAGTTTAATCCGAACAGATGAGCTGCTGCTGAAGGTAAACGAGGAGAAGCAAAAAAACAGCTTTTCTGCTCATTAAAGTGATTCCAGTTCAATGTGCTCCTGTTTGCTGCTTCCTCTGCTGGACCTCAGCGCTGCAGGAGGGGGGGCGTTTCATCTGCTTAACTGTTTTTCAAAGTCTGGATCGAACCCTGAGGGCTGGCTGCAGCCGGGTGGAGGCGTTTCAAACTCTGAGGGATTCATCTGAGAATATGAAGAAACTCACATCAGTGACAAGATATTACCTGGGACATTCTCAGGTACGTTAACCAAGACTGAACATTGCCAGATACTGAACATTTCAATGTTTAATATCAACTTTAAAACATTTAGCAAATTCTTTATTTAAACATAACAACTGCAAATAAGGATTATTTTTATTTCAGGTTTTCAGGTTCATCTACTGGTAACACGGTAACTAACAGTAACTCACACAGTAACTCACACAGTAACTAACACGGTAACTAACACAGTAACTAACACTGTAACTAACACGGTAACTAACACGGTAACTCACACAGTAACTCACACAGTAACTAACACTGTAACTAACACGGTAACTACCACGGTAACTAACACGGTAACTCACACGGTAACTCACACAGTAACTAACACTAACATCCAGCTCTGAAATCCTGCAGTTCATTGAATTTTCTCCTTATTGGTCATATTTAAAACATTAAATTCATAATTTTTTCATCTTTGACCTTTCAGAGGGTCTGATCTGGGTCGGTTCGGAGGATAGAAAGGTTGGGAGTGACGGCTGCGTCACTGCTCACTGACAGCCATCACACTCAGAAAATGACTGTCACATACCTAAACCTGTCCCTGTGCGTGTGTGTGTGTGTGCGTGCGTGTGCGCATGTGCCTGTCAGGTGGTGACGTGTGGGGTCAGGCTCCCAGTGTGACCCCGGCGTTGGATCGATAACCAGGCCATCAGAGCTGACAGATGGCAAACCTGAGCCTGACTCTCCAACAGAGAATTTCTTCCACATCCTGCCACTGACAGACAGCAAACGCACAGTGAAGCCCCGCCCACCTCCGGCCCCATACCTGCCTGAGGATTCACTAAATGAGAAATGAATGAATTTCAATTTTTAATCCGAATAATAATGTTTATCAAAACGTATCAGGAGTCTTTCATTGGACTTACAGGTGCGCAGTGGGTGAGTTTGTAATGATGCAGCCATGTACGTGACTTTTTTTTATCATTAACTCTGTAGAAATCATAATTAATAATTTGGTAGATGATAAGAATGATTATAAATCCAGAAAATGACATTTTGTGTTACTTGTATTTATTCGTGGTGTCTCAGCCTGAAGCTGAGCTCTGAGCTGGTTCTGTCTCAGTGAGTGTGGATTAGTTTTTCAGTCTGAGCTGCACGCACGCACGCACGCACGCACACACACACACACACACACAGGATGGAGTGTGCCATGGTTGATATGTGAGGCTCATTAACACCATTGTCTCTATAAGGAATGGTGGACACAACAACAACAACAGCAATAACGACAGCTACATCCATCCTGTCTGAGGATTTACACGCTCCCTGTTCGGACCTCAGCCTTATTTTTAACTTCTGGCCAGCTGCACAGTCTGCCAGCAGCTTAGCCTCCTTCACACATCCTACTTTTGTTGTTGTTGTTGTTATTTTCCAAACAGATTTTCTGTCTGCATTGTTTTCTTGTCCACGTCACTCTCACAAGGAAGCACACTACCCAACTGTAAACCATCATATCTGAAATGCTTCACAAATCTTTGTATTGAGAAAAGTATAAAGTGTCTGTCCCCATTTAATTAGACAGGACTAAGATGAGACAACCTGACTGAACTCCTCTGCTCTGGGGCTTTGGGAGATGCTGATGAGCATCTTTTCTATCTTCTCTAACAGCTGTGATCTGGAGGGGTGGAGGTCTGACGGGCCACAGAACCAACACACCATCTAAAGCACCTTGGTTGGAGGTCAAACTGAAAATGAGTGCAGCCGATGTGCTGCTAACAATCCGTCGCTGCGCATAAAAAAAGCTGAGGAAGCGGGGTGAGGGTTAGACCATGGCAGAACCAGAATGTTCCCCAAACTTTAACCAACTGGGTTTTGTGTCTAAACCTGACTCCATCTTCTCCATGGAGTTGGAGGATCTGAGTCGGTCACATGAGCCACGTTTGTTTGTTTGATCTGAAACGGTTTTTCTGAAGGTTCTTACAGACGATGTTTGCAGGGACCTGCTGTGTGTCACACTGAAAATAAACTGCTCTCAGCTGCCGTTTGAGCAGCTCACATTTCTGAACAGATGTAAATGAAATGAAAGTCAGAGATGTTCAAATAAAGATGAAATCTCAGCTGCACGGGTTTCAGAGCAGCCGCTGAACTACAGAACAGTCAGAGCAGCATCCGAGCGTCCACAGAGTCTGATCAGAGCGTGCGGGATGTCTCCCACAGGCTGCACACCAGTCTAATGATGACTCTCGACACGCTCCACTGAGAGGTCAGAGGTCGAAGGTCAACATGAGAGAGAGAGTGTGTGTGTGTGTGTGCGTGTGTGTGGCAGGGGTGGGGGCAGGGATAAAGAACCCTACACCTCCTGAGGTTTTTACTTCTCTCAGACCGACCAAACACAGCGCCACCTGCAGGAGCCTCACCAGCACAGAATCCAAACTCAGGATTAATCTGAGTCTGAGGATGAAAAACAAACCGATGAGAAGACGCCACGAGACGCCGCGCACAAGTGGATCTTCGTGACTGACACGTGTAACCTCTTTGTTTCTCTGACGACCGTTGGAGATGAACCTCCATAAAGCTGCTGGGAGCTCATACAGCAAGGTTTTCATGGTGTCCATTCACATTTAGGTGAGAAGAATGGTGCTCAGGTGTCGCCCACAGGTGAGTGACTGACTCACCTGTGAGCCCTTTGCTGGTGAAATATATAACACACTCACTGTGAGAGATATTTAAGGTGGACTCACCATGAACTGGGTTTGAGGGCAGAAGTTCATGGACCATCTTCAAAGTGAGAAGGCATGATGGGAACCCCGGTGGCTGATGGTCCCACTGTCCAAACATGTACACGTGTTTGCTGTGTGATGAAAACCTGTGGACACACAGGCAAAAAAAACACTTTTAAGTTTCAGAAAACTTTGTGTAATAAAATCTGTGAGAACATGGATTGGTGCAGACTCAACATTGCTGCATATGATCTTTTGAAATCTTGACTCCTCAGGACTCTGAAAACATCTCCTCTTCCTCTCACAGAATTATCTCAGTTTCTTCTCTCTCTCTGTTCAACTCCCTCGTCTCCCACCCTCATAAAAAATACTCGCTCTGTCTCCTCCATCTTTCCTCCCTCCCAGACTCTGCTGCTTCTAAAAATAAGCCCCAGGTTTCTGGCCTCCCCCTCCGCTCCTCCTCCATCCTTAACCCCGTCCTGGTCTGCAGCTGATCTTCCTCGGCTGGACCCTCAGGTACCGGGCTAACCGGACGCCGAGGCGGAGGCATGCATCACTGTCAGGCTAAATGTAGAATCAGCATTTCTGAGAACGCCAAACCCCCAGCCGGGCCTAACCCTTACCTGGTCAGTCCAGAGGAGACGCTGTGGCCCCTCAAGGCTCCGCACCGCCCCAGTATTGATTTCTTTCTTTTACAGTGAAACAAAGAGACTTTCTCTGTTACATGATATATCATAATCACGTCATTTGTAGCTTTGAGTCCACAGATGTACGGGAAGCAGGCCAACGTTAGAGAGAGAGAGAGAGACCTAGATAAAGAGGTCTGGCCTGTCCTCAGGTAAAAAAACTAATCACAGCATCTGTGTTTCTGCTCCTTGTTGTAAATTAATGTCTCTGAGTTTAAAATTCAGTTTCTTCCTCAGCTTCAGACTCACCTGAGATTCACCTGTAAACATCAACATTGCATTTACTGCACATTTTCTGTCACTGTGAGAAAACGTTACCGAATGAACAGTATCAGCCTGACACGTGCAGGCAGGGCGGCTGTAGCTGGGAGAAGAGTCCAGATTCGATTCGACACATGTTCATTTACCACACAGGGCTCGTGTCCCTCCAGCTACTCAGGCAAATGTTTGTACTGAGTTCGAACCGTGAGGACTGCTGTAAACTTCCTGTGAATGGGTTTCTTTTTTTTCAGAAAATTACTCAAAATTCAGCCTTTTTCAGACATTTTTGGTAAATGTAGGAACTTTGGGGTCTTAGGATTAAAAAAAAAACGTTTTGTGTTGTTCAGACACTGTCAGGACAAAAGTTAGAAAATTCTTTCCGAGAATCTTTAACTTCACCCTGATGGATTCAGCCGTGTGAAAATATCCTGAGAACAACTTTATGGCTGTTTCAGATTTTTCTTCAAAGTTGTTTCAATGCATTGCACAAATACATGACTGCATACCAGAACACACACACACACACACACACAGAGCCGTGGTTGGGATGTCTTTTGGCCGGTGTGTCACGCTCAGGAACATGATGGATGGTTTCCAAACAAAAACCGAGTTTGAGGAGCGAGCAACAGAGAGACTACGAGCCGATGATGGATGGGTCAGTCAGCAGCATCGCCTCGCTACAGCACACAGTGCTCACAACACAACACATCACACCGCCCAAAAAATGAGACAAAAATCAAGTTTTGGCAGGAAACACCCCCCAACACACACTGAGACGGCAAAATGACCTCACACGGACTTTTTAAAATACACAAACTCTGAGTCCGGCATGTGGTGTGTTTACTGTACGGCAGCAAGCGTGAAAATTTAATTTCCGTTTGGGGGACACAGACCAAAAAATCCCCTGAAAGCATTAAAGTTGAGCTTTAACATCAGTGTTTACAGTAAAACATATGAACTTGTGAGGAGGTCAGACCGCCTGCTGCTCTGCAAACAGAGCTTTAATGGAGGCTGAAGGGTTTTACTGCAGCCACAGATCCGTCTGAGACCCAGAGAGGGTCGGAGTCACAGAGAGGGTCTGAGACCCACACAGAGGGTCTGAGGCCCACAGACAGGGTCTGAGTCACAGAGAGGGTCTGAGACCCACACAGAGGGTCTGAGACACACAGAGGGTCTGAGTCACAGAGAGGGTCTGAGACCCACACAGAGGGTCTGAGTCACAGAGAGGGTCTGAGACCCACACAGAGGGTCTGAGAGTCACACAGAGGGTCTGAGAGTCACACAGAGGGTCTGAGAGTCACAGAGAGGGTCGGAGTCACAGAGAGGGTCTGAGACCCACACAGAGGGTCTGAGACCCACAGAGAGGGTCTGAGAGTCACAGAGAGGGTCTGAGTCACAGAGAGGGTCAGAGAGGGTCTGAGTCACAGAGAGGGTCTGAGACACAGAGAGGGTCTGAGACCCACAGAGAGGGTCACAGAGAGTCTGAGAGAGGTCTGAGTCTGACAGAGAGGGTCTGAGAGGGTCTGAGACCCACACAGAGAGTCTGGACAGAGAGAGGGTCTGAGACCCACAGAGAGGTCTGAGTCCACAGAGGGTCTGAGTCACAGAGGGTCTGAGACCCACACAGGTCTGGGTCTGAGAGGTCACACAGAGAGGGAGTCTGAGAGTCAGTCAGAGAGGGGTCTGAGACCCACAGAGGTCTGGGTCTGAGAGAGAGGGTCTGAGACCCACACAGAGGGTCTGAGTCACAGAGAGGGTCGGAGTCTGAGAGGGTCTGAGACCACAGAGGGTCTGAGTCTGAGAGGTCTGAGAGAGAGGTCTGAGTCACAGAGAGGGTCTGAGAGTCACAGAGAGGGTCTGAGTCACAGAGAGGGTCTGAGTCACAGAGAGGGTCTGAGACCCACAGAGAGGGTCTGAGAGTCACAGAGAGGGTCTGAGACCCACAGAGGGTCTGGGACCCACAGAGAGGGTCTGAGACCCACAGAGAGGGTCTGAGACCCACAGAGAGGGTCTGAGTCACAGAGAGGGTCTGAGACCCACAGAGAGGGTCTGAGACCCACAGAGAGGGTCTGAGACCCACAGAGAGGGTCTGAGTCACAGAGAGGGTCTGAGACCCACAGAGAGGGTCTGAGTCACAGAGAGGGTCTGAGACCCACAGAGAGGGTCTGAGTCACAGAGAGGGTCTGAGGAGAGGGTCTGAGAGAGGGTGAGACCACAGAGAGGTCACAGAGAGGGTCTGAGACCCACAGAGAGGGTCTGAGAGGTCTGAGAGGGTCTGAGAGAGGGTCTGAGACCCACAGAGGGTCTGAGACCCACAGAGGGTCTGAGAGTCAGAGAAGGTCACAGAGTCACAGAGAGGGTCTGAGACCCACAGAGAGGGTCTGAGCTGAGAGGGTCACAGAGTCTGAGTCAGAGAGGGAGAGGGTCTGAGTCACAGAGAGGGTCTGAGACCCACAGAGAGGGTCTGAGTCACAGAGAGGGTCTGAGACCAGAGAGGGTCTGAGTAGTCTGAGACCACAGAGAGGGTCTGAGTCACAGAGAGGGTCTGAGACCCACAGAGAGGGTCTGAGTCCACAGAGAGGGTCTGAGTCACAGAGAGGGTCTGAGACCCACAGAGAGGGTCTGAGCCACAGAGAGGGTCTGAGTCACAGAGAGGGTCGGAGTCACAGAGAGGGTCTGAGACCCACAGAGAGGGTCTGAGTCACAGTTTGAATTAAAAGGATTATAATCACATAAAAAAATAAATGAAGAACTCATACCTAAACCAGGTATGTTTAGGTATGTTTAACCATCCATCTGAAAATATCATTTTCACTCGTTGCACTAATTTAACTACTGACACTGCAAAGACGACTGAAACAAATAATTACAGCATCTGCCGTTTCAGCGAATATCCAGAAACATATATTTCCGTTGACCTGACCGTGACCTTCAGCAGCCACAGGAAGTACGACGCCAAATCTCTTCCCCCTAACGAAGCTGTTATTTTAACCCAAACCACGATCACTGCCCAAATCTAACACAGCTGTCTGTACCTCAACCAAACAACATGCTCTGTCATTTCACTTGGACAACTTGTTGTGTGACACCGTCACTGTCAGATAAATGAGATACAGAGCTCGAATCTGAGAGTTAATAAACCTGGAAACAAGAGCTGATGGTATGATCCTTCATTGATCTCCACAGGGAAATCCTCCTGTTCTCTCCTCCCCCACGCAGAGGTCAGAGGTCATGGCCATGGCTTCAGGTTGGAATTCGTCTTTACTAGAAAAAGAAAAGCGTTTGTAGGACAAATAAAGTACATATTTATATCCATCCATCTATATTTCTACGATTATATTACGACTTTCAACAAATCCAAAAGCTTGGGTGATGAAATATTCATAAGGTGTCAGACTGTTTTTCAGTTGACCAGCAAACCTTCATGTTAGAAAAAAATGCTAAACTTTGGAGTAAACAGGATTAAATAGGATCTTGAAAATCACTGAGAGTCTTTAAATTCGTCGAGCATGTGCGCCCTGAAATCAGAAATGTCATTAGCAACCGAGGCCAAAGCAGCTGGACTCTTGGGTAATTCCTGTCCCAGCGCGTCGGGGGAAAATACATTTGGTTGTTGAACAGAGCGACTCCGACTCACTTCATACAATCAATACGAGCAGACCCAGAGCTCGGCTCCCCTCAGACGCTCCAGCATTTACATTTTGATTCAGGTCCTCACT
Source organism: Toxotes chatareus (assembly GCA_016801885.1). Lineage (NCBI taxonomy): Eukaryota > Metazoa > Chordata > Actinopteri > Toxotidae > Toxotes > Toxotes chatareus. Next base: position 26,361,856 of record CM028882.1, read on the forward strand.
GAGAACAGGAGGAGGAGGAGGAGGAGGAGGGAGTCATCAGAATGAAAAAGTTTTACTCAGCGGCCTCTCCACTCTCCTCCTCCTCCTCCATCCTGTCCTCCCTCCACAGTCCGGTCCTGGAGATGAAGACGGGTTTGATCATCTTCGCAGCCGAGCGGCGGCTGCAGGAAGCATATCGAGATGCCACAAAGCATCAGAGCTAGTTTGCTGCCATCCTCTCCAACAAGTCCAAAGCACTTCTCCTGATCTGTGGCCCGCTGATGGCTTGTCAATATATGGATCCCCCCGCCCCTCGCTCTAATTCAGTGAAAAAATCTAGTTTTCCATTAGTCTCTGCCCCGCTGACGCTACCCCGAGCTTCTCCACCTGTAATTATTAAAGGCAGATTCCCTGAAAGCAATCAGCCCACCGCCATTTGTATCTTTGAAATCTTAATAAGCCGAAGGCAGAGGGGGGGGGTGAAGGGAAAAAAAGAAGAGGAGGGAGAAGTAATGAGAGGTAAGGGGTGAGGAACAAAGAAAAGTGGAGAGGGGATGATATGAGAAGGGAAGAAGGGAAGGGAACTGATGATTTAGAGAGAAAGGAGAGAGGAGACAAGGTGACGATAGAGGAGAAGAAAGGGAAGGAGAATGGGATGAAAAAATAGAAAAAGATGACATGAATCAGAACAGGAGCAAAAAGAGAAGAGGGCAGAGGAAGGAGGCAGGAAGAGAGGATATGAGCTGACAAGAGAGGAGAGGAGGTGAAGAAAGTTTACGAGGACAGGAGAGAAGAGAGGTCAGGATGAGAGAAACGAGAAACAGAGAGGTGTTGAGGAGGAGATAAGGAAGAAGGGATAATGAGGAGGGATGAAAAGAAAAGAGATGAGGGAGGAGGAGAGCAGAAAACAAGGGGAAGAGATGGCTGAGGACCCACAGCGATCTGGATCCAGAAACATCAGGGACAGATGTCCCTGATGGACTGATGTCTCTGATGTGTTCGGTCCAGCTGAGAACTTCCTGTTCTCTGATAAAGTCTAAATATACTGGACAGAGTGAAACAACTGGGCCAGAAACAGAAGAAGAAGAAGAAGAAGAAGAAACACAGATGTTGTTCTGAACACCTGACACCATAAAAACACGAGCAGGAACTTCAGCAGGAGCTCGGTGGCATCTGCCACAGACTGAGTCCACGGTCTGAAGTTTCAGGAAGCTTCACTGCACTGAGGAACTTTAAAGTGGGTCAAAAGGAGGAAAGTACACCGAGCAAACGTCTCTCATTATCCTGTTTCCTCTGCTCAGGAGGGATCAGAGAAGGTAAGAGGCCATGGAAGAGCGGCGGGATTTTCTGTGGAGGTAAACGGGGTCAGTTTGAACAGTTTGGGACAGTCGGGGTTTGTTTCTTCAATATTTCAACATCCTCATAGTTTATTCTCAGAGAAATCAAGGATAATTATTTTTCTGGGACCTACTGAGGATTAAAACTCAAGTGTCTTCCATCTAATGTCCTTTACACGTTTAGTCTCCCGGGGAGACTCGTGCTGAGTAACCAGAACATTTTCAACGAAGCTTCGAACATTTTCAACACAGAAGAAGGAAAAGTAGACAAATTAAAAACAAAGAGAGAAAAAAAGCTTAAAGATGAATCTGGGGAGATTATGATCTCTGACCTCTGGGTTTGGTTAAATGTTAAATGAGATCTTCTTCACTCTCTTCTTCTTCATTTGCTCTTTTTTTTTACCTTTGTACTTTTTTCCTAATTTGTTGTTTGTCACTTTTATCCTCCTGCGGATGGAGGTGAACTTTACCGAGAGCGGTTTCACTGTCAGGATTTACTGAGCAAACTTTCTACAAAAGGTCTTTCTCTCTCATTTTGTCTTTTGTCTCTGACTTTCTCGCTTTTCTCTGCAGAAATATCCGATATAATATCCAGCGGGTGTCAGAAGCAGAAGCACCGAATGAAAACCAAGGCGCTGAAAGATTTCTCTTGCACTGTGTTCTGCGATCTGCCCGACGAGAGCGTCAGCGTTGGACTATTCTGCAAAACCCACAATGACAATGTCTTTTCACGTCCAGTGCCAACAGTGTCTGTCATGGCAGCTACAGTACAGTACAGAAACACACCTGGGTTCAGTTGATTCTGCTTACAGTTGATAAAAGGCGAATGTTAATGGCAGATGGCTGAGAAGTCAGAGAAGCTACGGCTGAAACTTTAACAGTGAAAAACTTCCAGGGCAATGAAGCGATCACGCTCCATGAACTGCTGGAGGAGGGATGAAAAGAAAAGAGATGAGGGAGGAGGAGAGCAGAAAACAAGGGGAAGAGATGGCTGAGGACCCACAGCGATCTGGATCCAGAAACATCAGGGACAGATGTCCCTGATGGACTGATGTCTCTGATGTGTTCGGTCCAGCTGAGAACTTCCTGTTCTCTGATAAAGTCTAAATATACTGGACAGAGTGAAACAACTGGGCCAGAAACAGAAGAAGAAGAAGAAGAAGAAGAAACACAGATGTTGTTCTGAACACCTGACACCATAAAAACACGAGCAGGAACTTCAGCAGGAGCTCGGTGGCATCTGCCACAGACTGAGTCCACGGTCTGAAGTTTCAGGAAGCTTCACTGCACTGAGGAACTTTAAAGTGGGTCAAAAGGAGGAAAGTACACCGAGCAAACGTCTCTCATTATCCTGTTTCCTCTGCTCAGGAGGGATCAGAGAAGGTAAGAGGCCATGGAAGAGCGGCGGGATTTTCTGTGGAGGTAAACGGGGTCAGTTTGAACAGTTTGGGACAGTCGGGGTTTGTTTCTTCAATATTTCAACATCCTCATAGTTTATTCTCAGAGAAATCAAGGATAATTATTTTTCTGGGACCTACTGAGGATTAAAAACTCAAGTGTCTTCCATCTAATGTCCTTTACACGTTTAGTCTCCCGGGGAGACTCGTGCTGAGTAACCAGAACATTTTCAACGAAGCTTCGAACATTTTCAACACAGAAGAAGGAAAAGTAGACAAATTAAAAACAAAGAGAGAAAAAAAGCTTAAAGATGAATCTGGGGAGATTATGATCTCTGACCTCTGGGTTTGGTTAAATGTTAAATGAGATCTTCTTCACTCTCTTCTTCTTCATTTGCTCTTTTTTTACCTTTGTACTTTTTCCTAATTTGTTGTTTGTCACTTTTATCCTCCCATGGATGGAGGTGAACTTTACCGAGAGCGGTTTCACTGTCAGGATTTACTGAGCAAACTTTCTACAAAAGGTCTTTCTCTCTCATTTTGTCTTTTGTCTCTGACTTTCTCGCTTTTCTCTGCAGAAATATCCGATATAATATCCAGCGGGTGTCAGAAGCAGAAGCACCGAATGAAAACCAAGGCGCTGAAAGATTTCTCTTGCACTGTGTTCTGCGATCTGCCCGACGAGAGCGTCAGCGTTGGACTATTCTGCAAAACCCACAATGACAATGTCTTTTCACGTCCAGTGCCAACAGTGTCTGTCATGGCAGCTACAGTACAGTACAGAAACACACCTGGGTTCAGTTGATTCTGCTTACAGTTGATAAAAAGGCGAATGTTAATGGCAGATGGCTGAGAAGTCAGAGAAGCTACGGCTGAAACTTTAACAGTGAAAAACTTCCAGGGCAATGAAGCGATCACGCTCCATGAACTGCTGGAGCTTTTAATGTGAATGTTTACTGCTGCTCTGTCGAGAAAGAGATGAACTTTACCAAGTGTCCTTTCACATCCTCGTCCTGTCAGAACGGAGAGAGAAAACTTTGATGGAAAAGGTCTCTCTCTCTCTCTCTCTCTCTCTCCGTCTGTCGGCCTTCTGAGAAACAAGGCCTTCACCCCGTTTATTGCTGAGCTGCAGCGTTTTCCAGCGCTGGGCCCCCAACAGGAAAAGTGTCAGACCAGTTTCTGACGTGAATTTGCATCCCTCAATGACGGGTGACAGCGCTGAAAGGCCAGGAGAAAACCGACGCATCGATCGGCTCGTGGAAACTATTCAAAGAAACAGATGAGCTGAAGGAGCAGAGAGGTTCTCATACCTCCCCTCCATCCCTCCATCCCTGCAAACCGCCACTTGCTTTAAAGAACAGAACTTCATTAAATTGTGCCACTCGGCGTTTGTATCACGGTGTGGAGGAGGGGAGGGGAGGAGGGGAGAGGGGTGGGGGTGATGTGTGTGTGGGGGTGTTGAAGGACCAGAGCTGCGCCACAGAAGAGCTATTAACTCTGCTCCACCATCAGCGCTGTGTTCCTGCATACGAAAGCAGCGGGTTGTCACGGTGCGTTCCCACGACGACACAACACCGGGAACACGGCCAGGTAATGAGGCAGCGTGCACACACACACACACACACACACACACACACACACACACACAGAGATGTATACCCGCAATCAAAAGCATGTACACATCAACACACACCTACTGAGTAGACACACATTAGTACACAGAAATTACAGTAAAAACCACGGGAACACACACACACAAACACACACACACACACACACACACACACACACACACACACACACAGGCAACAATCCTACACTATAAAAAGATTCCACCACAGGCTAAAGTCGTGCATTTAAAGTTTTACTGAAGTAAAACAGTATTAGCAGCTAAATGAACTTCAAGAATCTGAAGTTGAGTTTTATATTTGAATTATTGAATTGAATCCACTAACATGTTACTTTAGTTTCAGCTGGTGAACGTGGACCTAACTATAACCACAGAAACTACGGCTGCAAAACAGAAAGAAAGAAATGAAAAGAAGCGTAAAAGGGACGAGTGCATCAGAACTGTACTGGACTAAATGAAGTTTGTCATCGATAAATACCCATGCAAACACACACACACACACACACACACACCGAAGCTCACACATTCTCAGAGAGAGACTTACCGACCTCTTCTTTGTCCACCGTCCTAAATGAAAAGAAAGTGATGATTCAGTTCTTACAATGAGTTTATAGATGATGTTTTCAGGGATTTACACGTCCAGGTTTACAGATCTGATCCATCAGGGTCTGTCCTTCCACGGACGAAAGGATCCTTCACTGCTGTCTGAACAAAAAATTAGAAAAATGAGTAAACAGTAAAACAGTAAACAAAAATACACACAGATACATAGTAACTGCACACACACACACACACACACACACACACACAGGCCTGGTTGGTCTGACAGAGCCAGCTGTGCTCTCTCTCACTCTTCAATTAATTCTCTCTGCTCCTCTGACCTTTTCCTCCGACAGAAACAAAGAAAGTGGAAGCTGCACAGCTTCGCACACACACACACACACACACACACACACAGACAAAAAAAAAGATGTAGAAGCACATAAGTGCACACATACTGTAAAACACACAAAACAAACTGATTGATATAAAAAATATTTGTGTGTAATGTTTGAATTTTAAATTTATCAAGCGTAGTAACACACAGGCAGACGTCACACAAAGAGGTCACAAAGCAGAAACACTGACTGTGTTTTTTTATTCTTTGGTTGTAGACGCTGATCTGTCTGTAACTCAGGTCCAGAGTGAGACATCCCCATGATTCACTGGATCTTTGTCATCACTACATTCCTGCTCTCCACAGGATGAACCCTTACACTTTACATTTTAGGTCCACAAAACATTTCAAAAAAGTAAATGTGAAAACACTAAAATACTAAAACTATACTGTATAGAAATATACACACACTGACAAACACGTCCTTAAAAAGCCACTCACTGGTGATAAACTCGATGGGCCATTTTTTACAGTGCGGTCTCTCAGCCAGTCAGTCAGCAGCTGTGCGGCGCTGTCACACTTCATCAAAGCTCCATCACCAATGATAATGTGACCTGGCCGACTCAGCACCGCTGCTCCCTGCTGCCCAGAATATTGGCAAGTGTCAGATAGCCAATAGATTTATGTATGCAAATCAGCCCGATCGATTCTGTCTGCCACGGCCCGAGATCTACAACCACGCCACTTCGCCTGGAATATTTCCTGTCAAATAAAATCCAGTGGCAGAGCAGAGGGAGCGGAAAAAACTTAGCATGAAAGGAAAAATGATTTGGAGAAGAAGAGGAGGAGGAGAGGAAAAGTGGAGATATGATGAAGAAGGTTCGCTGTCAGTGAGACGGCAGGCGGCCAATCATCAGAGAGAATAAATCAGTGCGGGGCTGTCATTGGAGGAAGGGGGCGGGGGCAGAGGCGGGGGGTCGAGGAGCCAGGAGACATAGGAGGTTTTACTCTGTCACAAATCCGAGCACATTTAGCTCAGAAATATTTTTTCTACAAACTCTGTTTTTCTAATTTAGTGCGATCAGACGTCACACAGATGCTTCCGGTTCCTTCGTTTCTCAGGGAAACATAAAAAATCAGTGTGACACTGAATCTATTTAAAATGCAGTCAGATTTCTTTTTCAGTTTTAATCTAACACACCACAAATTTACAGACTTTATAAAAATGAATCACTGAAATATAATTTTAATAATTATAATTTACTGAGGGAAGAACATTTGAATAATTTATTGATTTTATTAACTAATTTTTCTTATCATATTTACACAATAATAATATTAATATAAGATAAATAACATACATACATAAACTCAGCTTAACTTTTCCATTGTATGGTTTTAATACAATGGAAAAGGTTTTGATCATTTTTTAATGTTATGTGATACAGTAATTAATAATTGTATTAGTAGTGTAAAACAAATATTTTTTCCTGAATGAAGGTTTTGAATTTAAAGCGAGTGAAATAAAACAGAATCATAATAAAACTGAAAGTTTCAGTCCATTTGTTTCACTCTGTGTCGAACAGGGTTTAAAACTCGCTGCAGGGTTCAGGTGATAAAACCTTTCTCCTTCTCACCCTCACAGGCAACATTTTTGGTCTTTTATTCTGAAATAATCAGAATGATACCTGGATCTGATGTTCTGGGTGAAGTTTTGATATTGTGATGATGAACTTCACGTGTTAATGTGGAACTGCTCACTTTACGTTAACATCGTACGGTGTGTGTTCAAACCGTGCATCCCGCTTCTCCATCACCTCCTGTGTCCAAGAAAAGGCCAGACGAAGCACAAGGAGGAGGGTCGGTTGGGGTGGACGAGGGGGGTCGCCTGTCGGCGTGGCAACAGTGGCCGTGTCACCGCCTTCCCCGTGGGACCCGCCCGTCAAACGAAAGGTTGTGCCACATCTGCATAATCATTACCACAGCGACAGAAAGTCATTCTGGGAAACAATCAATGTTGTTTTAAGGGATTTAAAAAAAACAAAAAGGCAGAAAAAAAGGCTTGAAGTGTCTTAAAGAAGATCTAGTGTCTCGGCCGGACGAACGGCAGCGCTGGCAGTTTTACCGGAAGCTGTGAAGAGCCTCCGAGGTTTTTAGACACAGCTCGAACCAGTTTTTCAGTAAAATCAGACTGAATCGGAGCTGAGCTCTGCCAAACACACTGAGGAAGCACTGCAGAACGTCACCTATCCACCGTCACTGTGGCTGCACGGGTATAATTCTATTACAGCTTCTCATCCACTGGGATGTGTACTGTGTAAAACCAAACATTTAGCAACAACTGATCCAGTCCAGGTTGTTCCCAAGATTTTTGTCAAAGTTAACCTTTGACCTGTCTAAGCACTGCCCTCTAAAGGTGCGTTCAAACAGAGAGAAACCTTTGGGTTTATTCACCCCACACAGCTAATGCCATGTCACCAACTGTACAAACGTTAGATGTAAGCTGGGGAAGCAAGGAGCTCATCAACTGTGTGACAAGGGAGAGGAGGCGAGGAGAGGAGACAAAAAGAGGAAGATGAAAGAAGAGTGGAGAAGGGAAGAAGTGAGGAGGAGACAGGAGGGAAAGGAAAGGAGCTGAAAGGAGAGGAGGGAAGGAGAAAGGAGGCAGAGAAGGAGTGGAGAGAGGAGAGAGGGTCCTCTTCTATCAGCAGATAAGAGGCAGAAATGGATGAATCCTATTGGCCGGCGAGCCTCCTCCAGCCTCTTATCTCCTCGCCTTCACCAACTCAGGACACATTTCATAGAAATTTGCGAAATCAGGAAAGCTGGGTATCGTGTCATCTATCACCGAGCGACACAGACCCATACATCCTCCCAGCTTCACAATAAAAGCCACAATTGACACTTTTTTTTGGGTTTCTTAACAATTATAAGCTCCTGCAGCTACACAGCAGCTTTGGGTTTGTTGTTTTCAAGGTCAAACAAACTCTGAATTCAGGAGTTTCAGAAGCCGACAGCTTTAAAGACCGGAGCTGAGAAAACACTGTAACTCCACGTGTTCTGACTGGGATTGTTTCTGATGGACGGCAGGTTTGAGCTGTGGAGAAGAAAAAGGACAAAATGGTGCCTGAGACAGAATATACATGGAAGCATGATGAAAGGTGGGAGGGGAGGGAAGGGGAGGGGAGGGAGGAAAGAGAAGTGCAACTGGAGACCTGTGAAAATCTACTGCAAATTTAAAAACTCTCAATATTTTCACAAGAACGTTTAGTTTATGTGTGAATTGTCTCGCTCACTCATTCCAGAAAGCGGCTCCTGGTCCCAGACGGCCTCAGCGCAGCACGCTCTCCATCCTTCTCTGCTCCACATGCAGCCGGTTTCCTGGATCAGCTGCCTGCAGCCAACGAAAAGCCAAAGCTCAGAGACCAGCAAGAGACCAGTGTATGAAGTTATATTTAATTAAGTTCACATGAGGTCTGCTGTTTGACTTCTATGATTTCAGTTACATGTTTGCTCACAGTTTCATGTCTCTGAACATATGAGACATATAACATCAGCCTGTGTGGCTTTTCCAGCCTTCAGTGTAAAACATTTGAATTAAAGGAAGTCTGTTCATTAATGCTACGTTTGTAACCGAGAACTGAAAACCAACATGTTGGCACCAGTGTGTGTGTGTGTGTGTGTGTGTGTGTGTGTGTGGCAGCCCTGTGCATGACAAACTGGTCCAATTTCAGGCGTGTCGCGGCGGCCTGCTGATATTTGTCTCTCTGGCGTTGTTGTTGTTGTTGTGGCCCTTCCTCCTCCTCCTCCTCCTCCTCCTCCTCCTTTTCTTTTTAGTTTCCCCTCAGATTTGAATCGGCGGGGGGAGGAGGGGGGAGGAGGGGCCGCGGTCCGTTCCCCTTCTGACAGCGCAGAAATAATTACAGTAGCGCCTTCCCACCTCGCTCGCTGTTATATTAGCCCTCTTATCAGGCTGCTGAGGGGGTAGTTGATCAACTAAGGTCACTGTATCCTGACCACAGCACAACAGCTACACCGCCATTTGGAGATATGATAAATAAAAGCCGGGGGTTACGCTGCAACAACACTGTTATCTGCTGCTGGCTGCTTTTTGTTTCATCCTCTCTGCACCTTCGCTGTGTTTGTGTCTCCAGAGAAAAGAGGAGAAAGTTAATGTGGCCGATGGAGACGCTGCGGAAACCTGCGCGCATCGAGTGATTTTGTGTAACTGATGAGCTGAAATAATAAATACCTCCGCAAAATTCCGAGGCTTTAAGCAGAGAAGCTGCACTTTCGGGGGGGTTGGACATGTGGTCGTAAACGCAGCTACATTATTCTAAAAACAGGTCGGCGACAGCAGCGCTGGTGTGAGCGCAGATAATAGATGCACCTACATTATCCTGAAGTGGCGGGGAAATTGAGGGGTTAGGGGGGGCGAGCGGAACAGATGCGCCTGCATTATTCTAAAGCCAGACTGATAGCGACGGGGGTCGAGGCGGATTGTGTAAAAATAAACACATCTACATTATTCTGGAGTCATGTGAGAGCGAGAGGTGAGACTGAGCCAGGAAAACAGATGCAGACGCATTATTCTGGAGTCAAAGAGAAAATTTTAGAGGTGGAGGTGAAGCTGGAAAAATGGATGCACCATTACTCTTCAGCTAAACTGATAGCAGGAGGTTAAGGATGCAGGTTTACCTACATTATTCTCAATCTGAAAGAGACAGGGAGACCACGGCCAGCGCGCGAGCTGCTGAGTATAAATGGGCCTGTTTGTTCATGGGACGGTACCTGAGGCAGAGGATGTTCTGCAGGTTAACAGACAAGAGCAAAGCGCTGTCACCTTCCACCTGAAACGAGAAATAAATCTGAAACTATCAAATGAGGGAAAATCTGTAATGTCTGATAAAGGTGTGGTGGAGAAAGTTAGGACTGTTCGTCGTTTGAACCTGAATTTTCTTGCTATGTTTTACTTTCACGTTTCATTACTGGGTGGTTGGTGATGGTACCAGGTGGTGACCAGGCCACTGTTTACTGGTTCCTTACAAAAGAAAAACTTGTTTGTTAGATGTTTGCAACCACCTCAGGCCTGTTAGCTGCTTTAGCTTGTTTGTCAGGAAGAAGCATGAACTTCACAACTGAGTAAATACAGTAGACAACAGACTGAACCACTGCTCAGTAACCACCGGAGCTCAGGACGTGGATGTCAACCAGCAGCCTGTTTGTGCTGAAAAGGCCAAAGAGGAGCAAAGCCCAGGGTTTGGTGAGATCCTGGGTGGAGAGGCATGTGTGACTGTTCCCGCCATCGCTCACCTGACATCAGAAATCCTCCTGACAAACACTGTCAACACCAACTGTCCCTGACCGGAACAGACTCGGTCCACGTTGGTCCCATCATCGGCAGATTATATTCAGAGTCGCCTCAACAGTCGAAGTGTTTCTAAGACATCAGCTGATCATCATCAGTTCAGCACTAACTTTTCACAACTTAAAACTGTGTATTTTATAAATGATCGGATTCGATCCGTTTAAAAGTACAAGCACTTTCAAACGGGTCAAATGGATCAGTGCAGAGTACTTGTTCCTCCACTTGTAATGAGCCTGTAGTGTGCTGATGTATCTCACACACACACACACACACACACACACACACAGGGACTAAATATAGCTGTGGCGTCTCTTAATAAAGTCAGATGTGAATTTGTTTGTCTTCCACAGAAGTCTGAATATGACAGTTAGTCGATGCTGCGACAGCCACAATGCAAAGTAACGCACAGCCCACTTTCTGACAGCACTCTGCCCATATGCTCAGTGTGTGTGTGTGTGTGTGTGTGTGTGTGTGTACAGTATATGCAGAGCTGACGTGAAGCCTCCTGACAGTGTGTTAATCTTCTCCAGTCTCCACGCTCACTGCCTGCGACGGTCATTTTCAGATTCTGACAGACAACGACTCTTTGGACCAAAAAACTGGATAAGAGCCACACGTCCAACACAACACACAGGTGATTACAGTGACAGAGGACAGGTGACACGACGACAGGTGTGCAGCTCGGGATCGTGCTGCCTGAGGGTCAAACTGTAGCTTGTAATAACGGACATGTTCAAAGATCCAAGAAGGAATGATTGAACTGTTCAGAGCATATGATGGAGGACGATCTGACCCTTCAACACCTGAGAAATACAGAGAGTTCAGCATCTTACGGAGCCTCCGGCACTGTGTTCATCTTGTGCACAAAACCTCTCATCGTGAGTTTCCATTTCAAGAATCAAGGAAACATCTTTTTTTTAATCTGTCTACTCAAAACTTATATTAATACTGCTGCTTTTTTACACTTCTGGTTTGATGCTCAACAGTGTTTTGTTGCCTCTCAGGGCCTTCCTGTTATGTAGCCATATGAATAAGGTACCTGGAGCTTCCGGCACACCTGTGCTGTCGCTGGGTGACTGCCCTGCGACCCGACTCCATCCCTGGACCTCTGCTCTTTCTCCTCGGGTGCTGTTTGTTCCATCGACGTCCATCCAACCCCTGAAAACTGATGAGGAAAACAACACTTCAACCGTGTGTCATTACCAAATCAAGCTAACTGGCTAAGCTAACTCTGACAAACCTTTCCGGTTACGTACCTCGTCGGTTGCTCGTTAGCAAAGAAGCTGATTCTCCACAATCGTCACACTGAAAGTCTCATTTTTCAGTCAACTATTTAAGCAATCAACATCTTCTGTATGGAGGTAAGGTGTAAGGTCTTCTTGACATGCGTGCCACTCAAATGTGTCCCACAGGAAGTAGAGCGCACCTCATGTTCCACCCCCAAAGCCACCCAAAAAAACAGGGCAGGAACCAAAAATAACAGAAACATAAACGAACTGACAGTTCCAGCTGTTGCCAGACTACGCTCCAGTTCTGTAAGCCTGAACTGATCTGCTGACGTTCTACTGATGTTCCACCCAAATCCTTTAGCCCCCATGGAACATGAGCGTCCCTTGTAAGTGCTGGAAGTTCTGTTTGTGGACATCGCCCAACAGTTATCAAAGGAACTTTTCCTATGTTAACATGTGACCTACACAGAACTACATGGGAAAGTTTTCCTTATGTCCCAAAAGTCCTCTTTGTGATGCCTCTGGAGAAGGTTATGCTAGGTCCCCAGAACGTCCCCTCCTACGTTTTCAACAGAAGAAGAGTTAAAGCAGTTTGCAGCCTCTTGAATAATGAAAGTCCACTCCAGCCATGGATGAGATACATTCCTTTATTATAATTAAAGTACTCAAACATCTGCTCTGCCGCGGAATGTCACGCCAAACCAAAAGAGTTTAAAAAAATCTGCTCTGATAAAGCAATCCATCCTTAATGAAAATAAAAACAAATCAACTAAAAACTTTCAAACATTGCATGGAACAAGGAGCGAAATACAAAAGGTAGCAATCAACACAGTGTTATATGATTTAAGATTGAGGAGCAGTGGGGATGAGGGCTGAGTACTAAAAAAAAAAAAAAATCAAAATCAAAACTATTTCCAGTTTTAAAATCAACTTTAATCTGAGATGAAATTGTCTGATAGATTCAGGTGGTTGGATTTTATTTTCATAACATAACATGTTTGGAATTCAACAAAAATAAAATCAAGGAAAGATTGTGTAGAACCTGAAGCTAAATATTTTATTATAACTGCAGCCCTCACACTGATCAACAGGAAGAGAAACAGCCGGTAAAGATAATCCTCACAGTCTGAAGCTGCTCTCTGGACGGACACACACGGTCACCTGACACACAGGGTCACCTGCCACACACAGTCACCTGACACACAGGGTCACCTGCCACACACGGTCACCTGACACACTCACGCACTCCCACCACACCTGACACCACTCCGACTCTCTGAACTTCAACAGGAAATCCTTCACCTGCAGTGAAAGCAACATGTCAGCATCGTAAGCTGCCAAAACTGAAAAATGCTAAAGATGCTAACAGGTTGTTTCGTTTCTTCAGTTAATAAACCGAAATTCAAAACAAAAAGTTTCCTCTCTGGGACGAAACTCAGCGAGGTTCAGTTCACTCTGCAGGTTTTCACACTCTCATACATCAGTACAGTTACTTATAAGAGTAACTCAGTGAGGAAAATGTTACCTGAGTTCACTCTTTTTAACCCACAGTTTTATTAACCAAGCTTTTTCAGGTGGAGGTCTAAAAAAAAGAAGAAGAGAAAAACAGCTTTGTCTGGGTTTGGAAACGTTCACCAGGCAGCAGCAGTGAACTGAACCCGACAGAGTTTCTTCATTCGCTGCTCTCATCGGCTCAAAAAGGGCGGGAACGGAAAGCGTTGCCTTCACTCGCGATCATACAGCAACAGAAACAAGGGCTCTTGTTTTGAAAAGCATGAAGGGAAGTGAGCGGACTGAACATGTGACGGGAAGTACAAGACACAAAATAAGAGAAGATGCAGTCAGTCATCCTTCATCACTGACTCCGGATCAGTTTCACAGCTCAAGTTCCAAACTCTGAAATAAAACCACTGATATTCTGACTGAAACTTTGTTCTCTGTTTCATGTTTATGTGCAAACAGCTGTTAGCACTGTTACACATCCCAGTGAAAGCAGCTGGTAGAGCTCGATGAGGGGAAGAAACCCATAACGTGGAAATGTTCTTTACATATTATTATTATTATATTAACAAGCTCATAAAGCAGACACGTGGTTTGGGTTTACGTGGCGTTCAAGGTTCCTGCAGTAAAATCTGCTCATTTTCACATTCGTGGCTTCAGAAGCTGAGCTGAAAAAAAAAAAAGTCAAATGTTCAAGAGTGTGTTAGGAGAGATGTCAACTACAATTCCCATAGAGCACTGCCGCAAAAAAAAAACATCCAATCAGAGAGCTTTGGATTTGATTCGCACAAAGACTGAATTCAGCAAATCTTGGATTTTTCAGAATCTGTTTCTCTGATTTCACAGGTTTAACTTCTCCGGTGCAGCTGCCGCCGATGCTCATGGGAAATGTAGTATTAGGGACAGAGTATGGAAGCCATTTCTCACCAGGAAAACCAGAGGAAGTGAAAAGTCTGGAATGACTGTTATGATAAATGTGAGCCGGGAGGATCCTTCTTGACCTCGAGAACTCGTGTCTGGGAAACACTTCAAGGTTTTTTCTTAAGATCATAATTTGTTTTAAATGAACTATAATAGAGCTCTAAGCAGATATGAAGACATTTTAAAGTGTTTATTAATGCAAAGTATTTGTTGGGTGTGTTGTTTTATTATCACAGCTGTGTTTTACTGTGATATTCAGGATTTTACACAGCAGCCTCCACTTACAGGTCTCAACAGGAGGAGTTACAGTGGTTGAGAAACACATTAACAAACACTTATATCTGCTTACAACCACATTATGGTGCATCATAAACTATTAACTGCTTGTTTATATACTGATACAAATGCTAAACAGAAAAAAACTGGATGTAGAGTGAGAAATTTGAAACACATCCATTTCTGTTTTTCCTGATAAATCCCTTCAGTTCAACAGATTTAGATTTTTATCAATTCCGAGTAAAGTACCACATCCTTTTGACTTTCCCTTAAATTTTCTGTTTTTCTGGTTCCTAAAGTTTCACCTTCTCCTTTTTAATGGCGGGAATGTGCTTCCACATGTAAACGTACAGAGTGAGGTGCCTCCACCCGTTCCCTGGTGTCTGGTGATCACATAAATGAACAAAGTGCTCTGGATGTAAAAAACTGACACGTTAGAATCTGTTTGTGTGGAGCGGGAAACCATGACAGGGGCAGTAAACCGTGCTGCGTTCGAGTCACGCAGGATTATGACCTTTCAGCTTGAAAATAACATTCACTGCAGGTTTCGGATGATGACTTTCTGAATTCTGAAACAGCATGAGGAGAGATACTGTTGTTAATGTTATGACTGTGAATGCATCAGAGTAATAAACCACAGATGCATCTGTGGTTTATTACTCTGACAGGACCTGAACGCAGCACAGTTCAGCAGAGACAAAGGAGAGGAATAAAAGATGAAGGTGAAGTGTTTTGTAGTTTTTTCACTGTGAGCTGGTTCGCTGCCTCTCATCTCTTCTTCACTCTGAGCATAAACAGGAGGAGGAGGAGGGAGACCCAGGAGGACAGGTGCATTATGGGTAGTGTAGTTTGACCGGAGCCAGTCAGGACTGTCTGTTGTGCGTGTGTGGAGTCTATGAGATGGCCTTGGCCTCAGGTAAGAAGGCGTCCCAGTATTTTATCAGCTGCAGGAAGCAAAGAGAAAAGTTCATTTAGTAAGAAAGCGTTGGTTGAAATTTTACATGTAAGACCACATATGTTCCGCTCCGACGTATGGAAGCCTGTGGCCGCCGCTATTAAGATTAAAATCATTTAATCAAATTGTACAAAATTAAAATTTAAAATCCAATTTAAATGTTCATGTTAGGAAATGTCAGGATGCTGCCAGAATTCAAACGAAAACTCCACTGACAAATACTTTGTGTCCTCCTCAGTAATAATAGATTTATACATATTATTTTGACAATAATAAGAATAGTACCAACGATAAGAAAAACAAGAATACTGTTGTCTTTGTTGTTACCTGCTGTTGTGTCTGAACCAGTGACTCCAGGTATTTGATAATGATTGTTTTAAAGTCCTTCACTCTCTCTTTCTGTTGAAAAATCAGTGACAGGCATTTTTCCAATGAAGATATTGAAATTCAGTTCAAGGCGTGTCTCACACTGACAGACGGACATTCATCCCTCTCATTCCTCCAAATAACTCACTCACCGCATCATTCTTTAGGAAGCTGATTCACTCATTCATTCCCTCTCATCACATCCATCAGTGATTATTTTCCTCACCTCAAACCTGCTGACTTCTTTCCGAATGGTTTTGGAGATTTGTTCAAAGTCTCTCTCTCCCTGCTGGACCTTCCCCTCCAGCTGAGAACGCACACACACACACACACACACACACACGCACGCACACGCACACACACGCACGCACGCACACACACACACACACACACACACGCACTGTTATTAATTGATTCTGGATTTTTAAGGTTGAAAAAAATCTGGTAACAACATTTTGGCTGAAACAGAACCGGAGAGGAAGAATGAACAGGCAACTTTCAAACCGATCTTTAACACGGAGCTTTTCCAACCTTCAGCTCGAACACTCATGTTTCCTCTCGTTGTTTTGGTGTTGATCTCTCAAACATGTTGTTGCCATGACAAAACTTTTCCTGCAGCACATTTATTATAAAATCTGCAGAATAATTAGCTGATGATGAAGAGGTTCAGTGACCACCACCTCCGACTGAAGCTGACACACAAACGGCTGCGTGTATTTGGATCCCTGCAGTAAAACAGCTGCACGGTGGTGATACTTGTGTTTTAGATGAAGCTCATTAAATGAAGTTACTGATATTTCCTGAACTAACACAACAGCCGCCTGGTTAAATGAATCTGTAAAGGACTGAAATCTAATTAGATTCATTAGCTCATTATATGAAGTTGTCATGGAAAATATAAAAAAACAAAAACAAAAACAAAAAAACAAACTCAGCTACATGAACCATGCAGATGCCAACAAACACTCTGTTTGACTGGATGATCTCAGTGGTCACATGAAGACGTTTGTCTGTTATTTGATTTTGGATTTTAAGCTTAAAGTTTAATTGTTGACTCAGGATTTTTTTTTTCCAAAACACAAATCTGATCTACACTGACAAACTAAGTCATGTGACTCTGGACAGTTTGGCAGCTTGATTGCAACACAACAACAAAAACAACAAAAAAATTCAACTCAATAATGAGAAACACAACGAGGCAACTAAAAAGGTGTGAAGCAAGCGGTCAGGAAGGCGGGTGGACACAGACAGACAGACAGAGACAGACAGACGGGGAAGGTCCTACCTCCTCAATCTCCTGGTTGCAGGAAGGCATGGCAGGGAAAATGCAACAAAATTTAAGAGGCTGGAAAAAATGTTCAGAGCTTCCAAAATCATAGAGGAAGATCCAGAGACATGAGCAAACACTGAGGAGAAACAAAACCACGGAAAGGAAAGGAAATCCTCCCTGAACCACTGAGGCACGTTTCAGCTTCAGGTTTAAACCAGTCACTGTCGAGCTGAGAAGAAAACCTCAGCACCTAAACACGACAAACCGTTTGGTTTAGAAACTGTCAAAGTTTTAACAGGACATTTGCTCAGATCTCGGTTCTGTTTTCTTGCTCTGTGATCTGAGTTTTACTGATTTAAATTTAAATTTAACTCATCCATCTGTTTTCTACACCGCCTGATCTGCCAGGGCCGCGGGGAGCTGGAGCCTATCCCAGCTGACTATGGGCGAGAGGCGACAACTTAACTCATTATATTTTTCTATTTTAAAGAGGCGAAAAAGAAAACGACAGCACTGGAACAGGAGATGATGTGAAGTCAAAGCGGCGCAACACGAAGCGTCAGAGGATCCAGGGAGGATTCAGCATCGCGTGTCTACACGGCAAAAACTTATCCTAAAGCAGTTTATTCAATCTGCTCAGTTCTGCAGACAGCAGATCTTCACTTCTGAGAAGCTGTGAGGAACCGGAGGAGATTTACCACAGTCACTAAAGACGTCTACACTTTTATGAGTTTTACGACATTAAATTCCCAGAGGAGATATTGTTCTGTTCTGTTCTGATATAATTAAATCGGGTGCAGAAAGAAATGAAGAACAAAACTGTGGTTTTCTCAGCGGGTTTCAGCAGCTGTGTCCCTGCACAGACTCCGACTCACAGCAGCACTGTCAGAAACTCGGCCTGTTGTTTGTGTGTGGTGCCCACAGGGGGCAGTGTGGGCCAATGATCTGACCAGCTGGGACTCTAAACACACCAGTGAGTGAGGAAGTGTCCTCTGGTCTTCAGTGAAGCGTTTCTGTGTTCAGTTTAATTTACTGGGTCAGACTGACACCGAACACGTCTCCGTGTTATGACGCAGAGCTACTGCGGCTCTAAACGCACAAAACACGCTGACTTTCCTGTTTGTGTGTCAGTGTGAGTCCTCAGCAGCAGGTTGTTCTAAGACCTGTAATCAACACGGGATAACAGCTCTGTCTGGAGACAGCTGCTCTGCAGTTGTTCAGACCTGGACGTGTAAAGGACACAGAAGACACACGTCCTTCATGTGCACAGACAGACTGTGGATTATGAACGTGTTCACACAGTCTGCAGCACTAACCTGACGTGCAGCAGCTGTGCGGCAGGTTTCCAGCCGCAGTGTGAAGTAAAACTCCTTTCTTCAGAAAAAGCCTGTGTGTGTTTTCTGTCGGCTGTTGTCAAGGCGCGAACCAAAACCCGACTCCTGACAGGCGGCAAAAAGAAATGTTGGTTGTAACTCTACTGCGATCTGTCCTCGTCTGCAGCTTCTGACAGCCTCCCCCAAAACTCCCCCGTCCTCCCTCCAAAACCCCACATCTGACAGCTCCTCCGCTCTAATACACAGACCCCCGACCACGCGGACTGTGTGTGCGCGCGCGTGTGTGTGTGTGTGTGTGTGTGTGTGTGTGTGTGTGTGTTTGATCCTGACAGACAGCGGATGAATTTGTGTGGTGACAGCTTCAACACACGCTCTAATAAAGTACTTTTCTACTCTCTTGTCGTTCTGAGTTCATGTGAAGTCTGCAGACCGAAAGAAAACAACATTTATACACCACACACAAAAAAAGAAGTGTTTCACATGGCTGGAGGTGCGCTCGTTTTATCTGACTGGGCACACCAACAGAGGGGTTCCTGAAAGCAACGTCTCACCTGATTAAGTAAGACGAGCTTGTGAACCACACTGTGTGTTACCGTGTATCATCATCACTCTCAGCATACATTAATGATAAATAATTAACCAGAGGACTGATTATTTCTAACGTGACCCAGGACGAACACGTGACTGAGGACAACGACTCGACGCTCCATCGCCACAGTGTGAAGACGAAAAACCAAAAGCCTGACTGAGGACAACGACTCATCGGCCCCACCTGTTACTGTTTCCATCCATCGCCACAGTGTGAAGACGAAAAACCAAAAGCCTCTCTCCCTTCCTCCCTCTGTCTCACCTCTCTCCCTCCCTCCGTCTCACCTCCCTCCCTCCCTCCCTCCTCCCCTCTCCTCCCTCTGTCCTCCTCTCCCCCTCCCCCCCCTCCCTCCCTCTCACCTCTCCCCCCTCCCTCTCACCTCCCTCCCTCCCTCTCCTCTCCCTCTCCTCTCCTCTCTCTCCCCTCCCTCCTCCCTCCCTCTGTCTCCCTCCCCTCCTCCCTCCCTCTCTCTCCCTCCCCTCCCTCCCTCCTCTCCTCTCCCTCCTCCCTCTCTCCCTCCTCTCTCTCCCTCCTCCCTCCCTCTCTCCTCCCTCTCCCTCCCTCCCTCTCTCCTCCCTCCCCTCCTCGTCTCACCTCCCTCCCTCTGTCTCACCTCCCCTCCCTCGTCTCCTCCTCCCTCTGTCTCTCCTCCCTCCTCTCCCCTCCCTCCCTCCCTCTCTCTCCCTCCTCCTCTCCTCCCCCTCCCCTCTCTCCTCCCTCCCTCCGTCTCACCTCTCTCCCTCCCTCTGTCTCACCTCCCTCCTCCTCTCCCCTCCTCCCTCCCTCCCTCTCTCTCACCTCCTCCCTCCCTCTCCCTCTCTCCCTCTCCCTCTCTCCCTCCCTCCGTCTCACCTCCCCCTCCCCTCTCCTCTGTCTCACCTCCCTCCTCCCTCCCCCTCTCTCCCCCCCTCCCTCCTCTCCCTCCGTCTCTCTCCCCCTCCCTCCCCTCTCCCTCTCACCTCCCTCCCTCTGTCTCACCTCTCTCCCTCCCTCTGTCTCACCTCTCTCCCTCCCTCCCTCCCTCTGTCTCACCTCCCTATCTCCCTCCGTCTCACCTCCCTCCCTCTCCCTCCCTCTCTCTCCCCCCCCTCCCTCTCCCTCCCTCCCTCTCTCCTCCCTCCCTCCCTCCCTCTGTCTCACCTCTCTCCCTCCCTCTGTCTCACCTCCCTCCCTCCCTTCGTCTCACCTCCTTGATCTCGTCTTTAGCCTGCTGAAGTTTGTCCGGCTTGTTGGTGAACTGCAGTTTGGCTTCAGCTTCTCGTTTCTTGTGCAGGAGCATCTGACTGTCCTGCCACTTCTGCCATGTCTTCATACGGTGGTCAAACACACCCTGAACACACACACACACACACACACACACACACACACAGTTTCAGACAATTTGAACAATGACAGGAATTTCCAATTACTGTATAAGACTCTTTTTTCTATTATGTGTAAACATGAACTAACTCAGCTGAAATGCAGCATCTCAGCTGCTGAAAAGTCAGATGGAACGGAGCACAGGAAAATCCTGAAAGGTTTTTCCTCTGATGTTTAGTTTAAATTATTTGACTGAATAAGAAGCAGAACATTAAATCAACACCTTATTGTAAATAACACTTATTTTGATATATCTGCATAAAATATATATTTATATAAGGTATGTAGACGCTTTATGCTTTAGATTTTATAAAGAACAGTTCACTTTTTAATATTTAAAATTTTTTTAGATTCAAATGAGGCCTGTGGGTGCTCGTGTGTGTGTGTGTGTGTTGACTTGGTGTGGGTAAAATGCAGGGAGCATAAGGTATAAGAGTATAAGAGGGATAATAAAAGTAATAAACGTTACTGTCGTAAAAAAACCTAATTTTTTCTACAGAGGGACTGAGAGATCTGCAGAGGATCCAGATTAAAGGCTCACCTCCTCTTCCTCACCTGTATCTCTCAGCAGTCTGATGTAAGAAACTAAGAGGGAACCTGGTCGTACCTTGACGGCGGTGATGAGGCGGACGTAGTCACCCAGTAACTCAGAGAAGAGGTAGAAGTCTGCGTTGGCCTGGTCCTGGTGCAGCTGGTCGATCTTCTCCTCCACCTCAGCCAGCTGGGACAGAGCTCGGGACAGGGCCGTGTGGTCCTCGCTGTTCCCCAACATGGCTGCCGACTTGGCAAACTGCGCCGTGTTCACAGACAGCTCTGCGGACAGAGACGAGGGGAAGAAGAAGAAGGAGAAATTCAAAAGCCTGGTGCCGAAATGTGCCACATCGCAGGGTCATCGCACAATAACACAGGATGAGTTAAACCTTCATTACAATGTGGGACACAAACACACGGAGCATCCTACCTTTCCTGTGACACACCAGAGACTCCACACTGGCATGAAGCTTCCTCAGCTGAACATCCAGATTCTCAAAATGCTGCTGCTTCTCCTCAAACCACTGACACACACAGACACACACACACACAGACACAGACACAGACAGACACAGACAGACAGACAGACACACACACACACAGACACAGACAGACAGACAGACAGACACACACACACACACACACACACACACACACACACACAGACAGACAGACAGACAGACAGACACACACAGACACACACACACACAGACAGACACAGACAGACACAGACAGACAGACACACACACACACACAGACAGACACAGACAGACAGACACACAGACACACACACACACAGACACACACAGACACACACACACAGACACACACACAGACAGACACAGACAGACAGACACAGACACACACACACAGACAGACAGACACACAGACACACACACACACACACAGACACAGACAGACACAGACAGACAGACACACACACAGACACACACACACACACACACACACACACACACACACACACACACACACACACAGACACACACACACACACACACACACACACACACACACACACACACACACACACACACACACAGGAGCTACGGTCAGTCAGGTTTTTACAAACTTTGTAATGTTTTATTTTAAAGTCATTTTATTAAACTTTAAATATCTAAACTGAGACGTGCTTCTCTCTACTCTCCTTCCCTTCATCCCACGTTTCTCTTCCTCCTCATTTCTTCCCTCTAACATTCCCTTCAACCCTTCATCTCCTTCCTCCCTCCCTCCCTCCTTCCTTCCTTCACTCACGGCGTCTGACTCATTCATCTTGATGGTCATCTTGTTGACGGCGTCCGCGGCCTTGTTGACCATTCGGAGAAGTCCAGCGCTGCTCAGAGCCTGAGTGCTGACTGCCCGCGGCAACTGGACAGCAAACAAACAAACAAACACACACACACACACACACACACACAAAGACACAGTTTGTGTGGTTAAACTGAGGAACAGACAGGTCTGTGTGTAAGTCAGAGACCGCTCCTGTTTTAATTTCCTGTTATCGCAGACCCTACACTTCATGTTTCCTGTAGTCTTGAGTGTGTGACGTCCATTGAGCACCAGTTCCACGCTCAGCTCTGACACTCTGTTTAACCATAACTCATTTCGTTCGATCTTTATTTACTTTGTCATTTTATGAAGTGCTGTTAAGTTACCAACACTTCCTGTATTTCCTGTTTCACTTTAAAAGTCTTCCAGCAGCTTGCAGGGCGTAATCCGTCCTATTTCTGGAAGGCTTTTAATTTGAAACATCGGCAAGAAGTGTTGAGTCTCAAGTTTCTCTTTGTTTCTTGTTAATTAAACCTTGTATTTGTTTTGTCATTTCAAAGCTTTACTTTTATTTATTTGCTTTCTCACAGTTTTTTGTCTTTCACCTAAACGACTCTTCTTTATTCCTGAGTTTTACTTTCTTCCGTTGAATGTTGTTTCTTTTGTTTCTCCCTCTTTCATCTCCTGTCTTTTCTTCCGTTCCTGCTCTAATGCAGCTGTGGTCTTTTCCCTCCTCCCCTCTGATTGGAATGTCTCCCACGTTTTAGCTCCAGTCAGATTTAATGCAGACGCTTTATGTGCCGAGCAACTTTACCAGCTGCAAAAACCGGCTGAGAACCACGGCGCCACCCTGAAAACGCCTGGACGTCCGTCTGAAAATAGCCTCATTTTTCTTCATTTTGGAAAAGTTTATTTTTTCCCGGACATACGGGCTTTTCCTCTGATGGTGGAGCAGATTTGCCCCCACTTCCAATTTCATTTAACAGGGGCGGCAGCAGCCAGGGGACGGCTTGGTCCCCCGGGGCCCCCGCTGACGGAGGGACGAGGGTAAATGAGCAGAGGCGGGAGGTAAAAATAGCTTTCAATTGCAGCTTGGTCCCATTTGCCCCCCCCCCCCCTCCTCTGGTTGTGTTTCATTAAGCGGGCCGGACGGACCGACACGCTCGGTCAAGCGTCCGAACGATTCATCTGTTAAATCTGTGACACGAGGCCATTTATTCTGGACCCAACGACTGCCGGGCCCTTCACAGCGCAATCCCACTAACGGTTAAGTGGGTGGCAGCGGGGGGTCCGACAGTTTGAGCCAACAAGATGAAATGTTACAGAGGATTTAGTGGGAGTGGACAATAAAGTGAGGAAACAGGAAACGCCGCAGGCCCTTAAACCCTGAGGCAGTTTTTAGAGACTCGGCGAGCGAGCGCAGATTCACCGGTTTGACCTCGACGGGACGTTTTGCTGCTCGTGGGGAAAAAGAAGAGCCTGGAAAACTGAGACAGAGAGTCAGTTTGTTAGCTGGTCCGTCGGAGTGAAACGAACTCTGCTCTCCAGGTATTTATGACCTCCTGACCTTTCCCCTGCTGTAGCTCCACCTCTACTAAACTTCTAAGAACAGTCAAAGCAGCGGAGTCGCAGCAGTGAAGTGTCACGTCACAGTTTATGGGACAGTTAATGTTACCAGAAAACACAAATTCAATTCTCAAAGACCATTAATTTGCTCTCAGCTGCAGCCTGAGCACCAGGTTGTTCACCATCACAGAGCTCAGAGCAACAGCGTGCTTCCTCCTCCTTACTCTTTAAATCAATTCAATCTGATTGTGTGTTGATAATGAACAGGTTTGTTGAGTGTGTAGAAAGTCCTGACGCTGATGTGTCTAACACATGATCAGATATGTTCGTGTTCTTCTTGTGAAATGTTATTTACGTCTGAGCTCTCCAGAAACTGCAGGACGTCAGGGTCCTTCAGCAGGACAGGATGTTTCACTGTTCTCATCAGATACCTGAAACACAAACACAAAACATGATGCCTTCTCATCAGCGCTGCTTTTAACCTTCCTCAGTATTTAAAAGTTCCCGGCTCAGAGAAAAGGATTGGTAAAACATGATAATAAAAAAAGATTATTGTTAAAGATGCTTCAGTCTAAAGCTGCAGCCGTCCGAAAATAAAAGCTGCATCTGAACTTTACCAGGCTTTTATTTTTAAACGCTGTTAGAGTCCAAACACTCGTTCAACAACAGGATGATTCCAGAGAATCTGTCACGTCAAACATGAGAAAACACTAACGTTTATAAAACAAAGCACAAGTGAAAGGAAACGTCTGACAAAATATTCACTCGCGTACAGTGTGTCCTCATTAACCTGACACACAGTGTGTGTGTGTGTGTGCGCATCAGTGTGGAGTTCTGCAGCTCAGAGCTCCATTAGCTGTCACTGGCTGACCTTCCTGTCAATCAAACACCATCAGTAAAGGGCAGCAGAATGTCAGCCCCGCCCACCTCTGTGTTCCTCAGTATTCAGCGCACACACACACACACACACACACACACCATGTGTGCTTGATAATGATGTATCTAATAGTGTGTAACCTTTTGGCCTGTAAAGCTCCGACCAGGCTGATCTTTATATGACTGTACGCACACGTGGGCACACACATGCACACACGTGCACACAGATACATACACACTGTGTGTGACATGTGTGTGTGCGTTCCCTAACCCAGACCTAAACCTGATTCTAACCTGGACCTGAAAACCAGGTCTGACTCCTCAAACAGCCACAGATTTAAAACTTGCTCCCAGCTTCGGACGGACTCAGAGGAAGGTGATCGCTCTGAAAACCGTCTTCCAGCCTTAAACATGGACAATCCAACACGTGGACAATCCACCGCGTGGACAATCACACAGCGAGGCTTTTTAAATCCTTCAGCTGTATTTCTTCGTGTATCGGTTATTCTCTGGTCGTCATACCTCTCCAGCGCCGACCTCCTCTTCTCCACGAACTCGTTGGACGACTGGTCCTCCTTCCCCACCTTCACCTTGGTCATTCCTGCAGACGAGGAGACGCTCATTAATCTGACTGATTAACAAGCAGGATGAGGACATTAACATTAACACTCATGCATATGAATGACCTGTCTCTGAGGACAGCTTACAGGACAGATTTTACACACACTGTGTTATGTTCACATTTATGTTGAACCTCTGGCAGTGGTTCCACTTACCCACGATGCTTTTCTCCGGTGCAGGGGGGACGATGTAGCCTATGTGTAAGTACTTGGAGGCCAGTTTACTGTGCAGACCCAGAAAATCACTGAAACGCCTTTTTACTGAAAACTCGTTACGCTTAAACAGAGACATGGAGGTCTGGGCGAGAGCCACAGAGGGAAAGAGAGAGAGAGAGAGAGAAGTAAAACAAAGTGAGAACATGCAAAGGTTCTGTCGTTCAGCAGAGGACCAGAACAGAACGATGGTCACAGAGATTCAGCCCGAGCTCATACAGTCTGAGTTAATACTGAGCCGTTTTCATCTGCTCAGAATGAAACACAACACGTCACAGATAAATATTTTACTTAAAATAAACAATGAATTTAATTAAAGACACTAATTTGTTAAATATGTTCCTTTAAAATTCAAATGAACTAATATTTATGGTTCATCAGGACGGTAAGAGATATGAAGAGAGGAATCTCACCTTGATGGTCACTTTGTAGGCCATGTATGCATTCATCCCATCACCTGGAACACACACACACACACACACACACACACACAGACAGACACACACAGACAGACAACGCACACAAACATTGTCACATGTGTATTAATATTCCAAACAGACAAATGTTCCCAGAGTTGGATGGAACAGGAAACACTGGAAACTGGATGAACTGGTTTCATGTGTGTGGTTTTTTTTTGCAGAGACAGTCGAGCGTTTTATTTACTGTCTCTTTACTGTTCACAGCTCCGCTGCTGCTGAACATGAGCCTCCTGTTCAGTCATCATGTGTAATAACACACACACATTCCCCCCTGGTGTCGCCCTCCTCAGCCTGTTGGTACTTCAGTCCAGCTCTTTGGTTTTATGGCCTGGAGGGGGCGCTCTGTGACTCTTCACATAAATAAACCATTAGCACCATCATTTGGAAGCATGATGACTAACAGTGTGACTGAGCTGCAACAGAGGGGGCTGATGGGAAACGTGGTCTTAGCTCATGTAATGCAACTTAAACAGTAAAACACCTGAGCAGCGAATTCACAGTCATCGCTGGACTCTGCAGGACGACACGGCTGTGAAATCAGTGTGTACTCACCCACTTTCTCCGGGTCCGACACAGATATGTTCATGTCGAATGAATCGCCGCCCTCCTCCTCTTCAATCTACAGAAAACAGGAAGCAAACATCTCTGAACGTGCAGCAGGCTTCAGCCTGTGACAGAGACTTTCTCCTGAGGAAAAGTCTTATTCTGTCACATCAGGACTTCACGAAGACCTCGAACCTGTGTGTTTGACCATAACTGTCCCCCCTCAACCACCATCAGTGATTCATGGGAGCTTTCCTCAGTGTTTTTTCATTTGTTTTCATGTGTTTTTGTGGGAGTTCTCGTCCTGTATGAGGAGATGAAGCAGCGAGCAGAGGAAGATGTGCAGTTCTGTGCTTTGCTTCCTGATGAGCAGCACAAACGTATTTTATCACCACGTCACAAAAATGTCCTGAAAAACACTAAAACGAGCTTAAAGGAATCGAAGAGACGACTGAAAGGACGCTCATAAAAATAAAGCTGTGTGTGTGTGTGTGTGTGCAGTCACCTCATCGAAGGAGGAGTGTGTGAACATGTCATCATGGGCGTGGCCGATGCAAGGGGTGATGACGGAGGTGGGAGGGGTGATGGGGGTGATGGCGGGGGACGGACCGTCAGAGAGCAGGACGTCTCTCTCTGGACTGTCCAACGAAACCTCCTCTGTGGCCTCTACAACAACACACACATAAAAAAGAGTCTATTAGTGTGTGTGTGTGTGTGTGAGAGTGTGTGAGAGACTGTGTGTGTGTGTGTGTGTGAGAGACTGTCTGTGTGTGTGTGTGTATGTGTGTGTGTGTGTGTGAGAGTGTGTGAGAGAATGTGTGTGTGTGTGTGTGTGTGTGTGTGTGAGAGTGTGTGTGAGTGTGTGTGTGTGTGTGTGTGTGTGTGTGTGTGTGAGAGAGAGACTGTCTGTGTGTGTGTGTGTGTGTGTGTGTGTGAGTGTGTGAGAGACTGTCTGTGTGTGTGTGTGTGTGTGTGTGTGTGTGAGACTGTCTGTCTGTGTGTGTGTGTGTGTGTGTGTGTGTGTCTGTGTGTGTGTGTGTGTGTGTGTGTGTGTGTGAGAGAGAATGTGTGTGTGTGTGTGTGTGTGTGTGTGTGTGTGTGACTGTGTGTGTGTGTGTGTGTGTGTGTGTGTGTGTGTGTGTGTGTGAGAGTGTGTGTCTGTCTGTGTGTGTGTGTGTGTGTGTGTGTGTGTGTGAGAGTGTGTGAGAGACTGTCTGTGTGTGTGTGTGTGTGTGTGTGTGTGTGTGTGTGTGTGTGTGTGTGTGTGTGTGTGTGTGTGTGTGTGTGTGTGTGTGTGTGTGTGTGTGTGTGTGTGTGTGTGTGTGTGTGTGTGTGTGTGTGTGTGAGAGACTGTCTGTGTGTGTGTGTGTGTGTGTGTGTGTGTGTGTGTGTGTGTGTGTGTGTGTGTGTGTGTGAGACTGTCTGTCTGTGTGTGTGTGTGTGTGTGTGTGTGTGTGTGTGAGACTGTCTGTCTGTGTGTGTGTGTGTGTGTGTGTGTGTACCTGCGAACAGGTCCTCGGGGTCGTCATCAAATAGTGAATCTTGTTTGGGTCCATTTGAGTTGGTGCTGATGTCTTCAGCAGGTAGACTGGCTGGTTCTGACTGTGTACACACACACACACACACACACACACACACACACACACAGTTTTTAGAAGAAGAAATAAAACTTTTATAAAGTGATGACTGATATGGATAAAATCATCTCTGACCCACGTGGCGTCTTCTGTTTTTATTGTTTAACATAAACTGATCTCGTATCTTGTCTTTTGTCCAGATTTGATGAACTGATCACTGATATTTTACTTAAAGTCCAGGAAAAGAAGAAAAAACCTCCGGCTGAAGTAAAGAGAACGTTTCCACAGGTCTGCACCATCACCGCACCTCCACCTTCAGCCTGCTCCAGCAGCTGAGAGGAAAAGTGGCAGCAGAGCAGCAGCCACATCTGTGCAGCAGCTGTGCAGACTCGACATATTCCACAGAAGAAGAAGAAAAGAGCTTGCAGCAGAGTGTGTCATCCGTCCTGCTGCAGCAGAGCTTCCTGTGCCAGTGAGGAAACACCGAGGCTAAAACTGATCCATCAGCAGCAGCGAGGCACCGACGGCTCCTTCCACAGAAACACACCACCTCACACTTCACATCAGCAGTGAGCAACATCCGAGGGGGGGGGGGGCGGAGAGGGGGGGGTCAGTGTGATCCGTTACAACAGGTCAAAGCTGGAAACTGAAACCAACAACTAAACAGTCTGTGGGTTTTTGTTCCAGTTAAATGACACAAAGATGATGTGAAGTAAAACTGAATGAGTCGCAGAGACAGAGACGCTGAGGCGCAGAGACAGAGACGCTGAGGCACAGAGACAGAGACGCTGAGGCGCAGAGACAGAGACGCTGAGGTGCCTCTCAGCAAAGCACTGAAGCCATTCAACCTGCAGCGGCAACACAAAAGCTCCAGAAAGGAAGCAGCTGTTAGAAACGCTGTAAACATGGATCCTTCTCTGCTGCAGCTGCTTCCACAACCCAAAGTGTCTCAAAGAGCTTTACAGAGACACAGAGTCTGACCTCAGATCAGCAACATCAGGAGCCGACCGTTACTGAGTCACATTGGAAAAGTGTGTTGCAACTTTACAACACACACACACACACACACAGCTTTATGAGCTGCAGAACTTTTATGTTGAAGTTCCAAAGCTGTGATAAAACGACTGTAAACGTCGGAGGCTCGTTACACCAGATGCACTCGCGCATTGTGCGTTTGAAAATGCAGCAGCTGGTTTGTTCATTCACTGCTTCTCACATTTCAGCCTCTAAACCTCCTCAAACTTCTACATCTCACTTTGAAGGAGCCGTCGTTTAAATCCTCTGCAGTCTGAAAACCGTTTATCACCTTTTCCCTTCAGACTTTCCAGCCTGTCCCCACTACGTCTTCTAACCTGATAATAAACCAGAGACCATGATTACACAGCAGTGACTCACGTACCTGACAGCAAAGGTGAAACATTCAGTAAGAAGGCGTCTAAAATACAAAGGACCTTTAGTTTATCTGACTGTGATAAAAAAAATGAACTTAAAGCATAATTTAAATGTACTTTGCTAAAATATAACTTGTTAAAAAAAGGTTTTGTGTTTGATGGACAAACGCTGAGTGTGAGTTTAGTTTAGTTCAAAGATGTCGACAGTAAATTTATGGTTTGGTAACAACAAATGAAACAGACAAACACTCGTCTCATTCTGAGGTTCAGGTGAAGCGTGGTCAGTGACTGAATCTATCACCTGCTGCTTTAAAAACACACCTGAACAGACCTGAACCGGCTCAGAGCCCTGATCACAGCTGGAGTCCGGGAACAGGACAGAGGTTTTAGCTGAGGAGGCAGGAAGAGGAGAAGGAGGAGGAGTGTGTGGAGGGAGAGGGAGGAAGTGAGTGATGATAACGAGGAGCTTCCTCCTTCCTTACTCAGCAAACACACCGAGAGGGGTCAGAGGAAACACGCACGCACGCACACACACGCACGCACGCACGCACACACACACACAAACACACACACACACACACACGCACGCACGCACACACACACACACACAAACACACACACACACACGCACGCACACACACACACACACACACACACACAAACACACACTTTTCTGACATTGGTAAATCATGTGCAGCTGAGACGTCGTAATTCTGCGTCAGCCTCACAAACCTGCACTGGTCTGTCCACATTCACCTGGAGCCCAAATGCTGCTCAGGTCATTGGACAGTTTTTAAACATCCATCCATCCATTTTCTACACCGCTTAATCCGTCAGGGTCGCAGCGAGCCGCAGCCTATCCCAGCTGACTGCGGGCCAGAGGCGGGGTACACCCTGGACTGGTCACCAGTCAATCACAGGACCGACACGCAAACACAGACAACCACACACACTCACACCTGGGGGCAATGTAGAGCAGCCAATTGACCGAATGTTTTTGGGATTGTGGGAGGAAACCGGAGTACCCGGAGAACGCCCACGCAGGCACAGGGAGAACATGCACGGTTTTTAAATAGGACAAATCAGAAATGTACAAAACCACATCACAACTATAATCAGAGTAAATCTGACTGAGTCTTAAAGACTTTACTAAAGATTCCTAGCAGACGCACTCAAAATAAGACGGACAGCGACTGAAACGAGTCCAGTTTATTCAGCAAGTACACGACAAAAAAGACAGAAACCTGCAGGAAACAGTCGGAGGAAAAGGGAACATGAGGACGATCGCAGAGGAAATTCATGTCACAGATGAATGATGCTGACACACACAAAAAAAATCACACACACACACAATGCAACCTGCACCCTTTTATAAAAGTAATGGTGGACAGAATAATAGTAACATCACCCACATTTCAACACAAACTGAACACTAGAACCTTCCTGAAGGACGATGGATCCCGACCAAAGCCTGACTCTAAACTGAACCCCAGAACACCAGGTCCCAACCGTCAAACTGCCCCTCGAAGCTGAGGGACAGACAACATGTCCTCACAACCATGGTTTCTCACCACACAACTCTGGAAAGGCCTGCACACACACACACACACACACACACACAAAGGTCATTGAAGAATGCTGTTGTGACACTCAAGGAAGACAATCATCACCAGGAATGAAGACCAGAGTGCTGACATGACGAAAAGAGAAAACACAGGCCTGTGTGTGTGTGTGTGTGTGTCTGTGTGTGTGTGTGTGTGTGTGTGTGCGTGTGTGTCTGTGTGCGTGCATGTGTGTGTGTCTGTGTGTGTGTCTGTGTGTGCGTGTCTGTGTGTGTGTGCGTGTGTGTCTGTGTGTGTGTGCGTGTCTGTGTGTGTGTGCATGTGTGTGTGTGTCTGTGTGTGTGCGTGTGTGTCTGTGTGCGTGCATGTGTGTGTGTGTGTGTGTGTGTCTGTGCGTGTGTGTGTGTGTGTGTGTGTGTGTGTGTGTGTGTGCGTGTGTGTCTGTGTGTGTGTGCGCGTGCGTGTGTGTGTGTGTGTGTGTGTGTGTGTGTGTGTGTGCGTGTGTGCGTGCGTGTGTGTGTGTGTGCATCTGAGCGTGTGTGTGTGCGTGCGTGTGTGTGCGTGTGTGTGTGTGTGTGTGTGTGTGTGTGTGTGTGTGTGTGTGTGTGTGTGTGTGTGTCTGTGTGTGTGTGTGTGTGTGTGTGTGTGTGTGTGTGTGTGTGTGTGTGTGTGTGTGTGTGTGTGTGTGTGTGTGTGTGTGTGTGTGTGTGTGTGTGTGTGTGTGTGTGTGTGTGTGTGTGTGTGTGTGTGTGTGTGTGTGTGTGTGTGTGTGTGTGTGTGTGTGTGTGTGTGTGTGTGTGTGTGTGTGCGTGTGTGTGTGTGTGTGTGTGTGTGTGTGTGTGTGTGTGTGTGTGTGTGTGTGTGTCTGTGTCTGTGTGTGTGTGTGTGTGTGTGTGTGTGTGTGTGTGTGTGCTGTGTGTGTGTGTGTGTGTGTGTGTGTGTGTGTGTGTGTGTGTGTGTGTGTGTGTGTGTGTGTGTCTGTGTGTGTGCGTGTGTGTGTACTCTGCCTGCTGCTAAAGTTGCTACTGAGCTGAAGAAGTTAGTTTCAGATTCTTTTCTTTTTTTTTTAAAGAAGCTGTTGTAAAGTGACAATCAGAGACATTCTGACAGACAGACGTCTCACTCCTCCTGTTTCTGTCTGTCTGCTTGAAACATAAAAGATCAGGGAGATTAGGAAAGGCCATGTGAAAGCAATGTTTGAAACAAGACCACGACTCAAAGAAGAAACTGCAGCAAAGCCTTTGTCAACAAAGTCCTGCTTCAGTCGTACAGCAGGTCTGGGACCAGTTTCACCACATCTGCAACACGTAAGCTGCGATTTCAAAGATGATTTAGTTTTCTTTTCTTTAATTTTGATGCAATTCACTAAACAAAACAAACTCTATGCTCGCAGTCCATGCATGAGCATGACCCAGCCTCACAGAGCTCAGATTTATCTGCTCTTTGCGACCAACAATCATCTGTGAAAAATGACAGCGGTGCCATTTCAATGCACACGAGCCACAAGTCCCCAGGCTCGCTGATGCTGCTTGGACTGAAAGGACACCACATCAGACAAAAAGAACAACACGTGGAGTTTAAGATGTGTACGTTCAAGGGGAGGCGTTAAATCACACACTTCCTGCCGGCTCCTCAGAGCCAGGAAACAGTCCAGCACATGACGCCCTGTAAAACAGCGAGATGGAATTTTTACATTTTGTTAGTCTGTGAGTTTCAGAAGTGTTGGTAAGCAGATATTGTCACTTTTGGACAGAGCCAGGCTAACAGTTTCCTACTGTTTCCAGTATTTGTGCTAAGCTAAGCTAACCAGCTGCTGCCTGTAGCTTTAAAACTCAACTCAGAGTGGAATCAAACTTCTCATCTAACTCTCCGGAGAAAAAGAGCATATACAGGTATTTTCCTAAATGTCAAACTACTCCTTTAAATTAACACAAACAAGAGGAGTGACAGTAAACTTGACTCTGGCCTGAGGCAGACGGGAGCCTCAAGCTCAACATACATCCACAGTAACATTAGCACAGCTAAACAAAGTGTCCTGCTGTGTTCACTGCATTAAGGAAGCAGCTGAAGCATCATCCTGATGCTCAGATCTCCTCGGGTTTTAAATGTGAAACCTAATGATTATACTGATTTTAGTACAGAAGAATCACACACTGATCACAGAGGGAAAGTTAAATGAACCGTTTTCATCACACACACATTTGTGTGTCTCACAGTTAACTTTGTAAAGGCTGTAAAATATCTTATTACACAGTTTTATTAAAAGTGTGATGATAATCTGATAATTCTTTTTTTTTTTTAGGCTGCAGTTTGTTGAGTTGTTTTATTAGTAAATAACTCAGAATTGCATTGCAATTACAGTTTGCCTTTGTTATTTGGTTACCTTTAGTTGCTTTGGGTGTTTTTGTTTGTTTGTTTTTTTACTTCCTAACGAGTTAAAACACGGCCAGGAAACAACTACCTGCCGGATTCTTCTTCAAACCATAAAAACTACTATTTCTAGAACCAATTAAAGTTCAAAACTTCTACCAGTTTTCAATTCGTTCAAACATATTGACGCATTATCACAACAAAGAAGAAATTTTAATCTGCTGAATTCGACTTTTGTGTTGTTAGCTCGTTTTTTCCAGTCTGTCCTGAATGCATCACCCACACCTGCGTGACTGTCACCTGACGGAGAGCAAACACACCTACTCTGCGTTTTTATCCGTGCAAACATGACCCTCCTCGGCTCCAGTAACTGTCGCCTGGAAGGCCATCGTTAGTGTTGATATCCACAGCGTTTCATATATTTAACGGCTGTTTTGCTGAATGATGACAATGCAACGATGAACAAAACAGAAGCTTCCACATAAACCAAACCTCATTCAAAAATGAACCGTTTTTAGGGTCTCCTCCCTGCCTGTTTCCCCTTCTCTAAGTTGTCATCTGTTGTCAGCTGGAGGCATCACGCCCTGCCTTCTACTGCTCCCCTCGGCCTCCCTTCATCATCATCTCCTCCTCCTCCTCACCTCCTGTGTGGTGACCGGCTCCGGGAACAGGTCCTCCGCGTCCTCCAGCTCCTTGAAGTCCGTGTGATCCGGTGGAGGGTCCCTGGCTGTGTCCGCCATGTTCGAGCGGTTCCTGCGGTTGATTGAGGGGAAGCTAACCGACACACACACACCGACAGACAGCGAGAAAACAGTCGACTGACGGGGCGAGGGGAGGAGAGGAGGAGCGGGGAGTCAGGAGGTTTTCCCAGTTCTGTCATGTGACAGGAGTCCTGATGGGAAACAGAGAGGAGGAGAAAGAGTGAGGGCTCACTCTGACGCTGTTTCCTGGTACCGCCATTTTCCCAAACACCTCTCCATTTAGCTTATTAATTTTTGGAAAAATATTCCACTGTAGCCAAAAACAGAAACCAGTAAGGAAACTGAGGTGAAGTCCTTGAACCGAGGAGGAGTTTACAATCAACAAATACAAATGAATGCTAACTTTTGTCTGACGAGCTTGATGCTGATTCAATAAAGTTTATTGAAAAACTTGAAGATAGACGATCTTTGAGCCGGACCCATTGTGGAGCCTGGGTGGATCAAGTGTTTCAGTCGGATCATATTCAACGACACACCGTTATTTCCGCGTAGTTAGCTAACCTCTGGCGGCAGCTGTGATCTGGACTGTAACGGCAACTGAAGAAGCTGAAGAAGAATGAAGTTTTTATTTTAAAAGTTGTTTTAGAGCTGTGACGGTGACATCTGTCGATGCTAACTAGCTGTTTGGCTAACGCGCCCGGAGCGGCTCAGAAAACGTGACCGAGCGTGATTTAACATTTAAGTTTCGTTTTTGTTGTTAGCATGGATGTTAGCGGGGAAACTGGGAGTATGACTTTAGGAGGAGAGGAGCACGAAGTCCAGCATCTAACACCGGAGGAGGAGGTGGAGGAGCTGGTCTCTGAGCTGGAGTCTGAGGTGGAGGAGCTGGAGCTGGAGCTGGAGTTAACGAACATGACCGTGGAAGGTAGAAGCATCTAATTAAAACTAACTCAGCCTGATTCAGTCTTTTACTGATCACTCTCTTGATTGAGTGTTAAATCATTTGGTCAAGGAAACATCAGCGAACTGTTTTTACACCAAAACCCTAAAATATTTAGTGTATGAAAAATGAGCATATTTTTTTTACATATGCTTTGGAAAATAATCTGAAAGATTAACCCATTATTTAAAGAGTTGCTGGCTAATTTTTTTTTTGTCAATTTACTAATCGACAAATTGTTGCTGCTCTAAGCTCATATTCAAATCTCTTTCTGGGAGAAAATGTGGCACAGATCAGTTGTTGAGTCCTGTTTTTGTTTTAGATGTTACCCATGAGCCTCAGCGGCTTCCTGTGGAGAAGAGCCCGACCAGAGTCTTGAAACCACTGAAATAATCTTTCCTTATTCAGTCACTGGCGTTTAGTCACTGCTGCTGCTGACTCTTTTTGTTCCCTCCTGCTTTCCTTTCCCAGACCTGCAGCAGAAGGTTCAGGCCGTGCAGACGGACAGCACCACGGAAGAGACAGGCGTCAACACAGAGCCGGACTGGGAGAGTCAGGTGTCGGCCATGTTTGAGCACAGCACCAGCCTGTCGGAGCAGTACGACTGTCTGATGAAGAAGCAGGACGAGCAGGAAGTGGCGCACCTGAGACACAAACAACTGCTGCAGAAGAAGAAGGAGGAGGCCACACGCCAGCACCAGGTGAGGCTGACACACACACACACACAGAGTTTATCTCTGACGTTTCAGTGGTCAAAGGCAGGAAACTATAACACGAGCGTGTTGCACCATCAGACTGTGACTGTGTCTTCAGGCTCTTCTGGACAAACTGGAGTCTCTGCGCGTTAAACTGCAGCTGAACAACTCCAAGGCTGCCAGGAAGAACTTCTTAGCCAAAAAACAAGAAATGACGTCAGAGAAGAGCAGAGCCGAGGAGGAGAGGATCAGGTGAACGCCACAAACACAAAGGAAAAGAAGTAGCAGCAAATATCAAAGATATGTTTGAAGTCACTGATGAACAGTGTCAGATGAAGAAAGTTTTCATTTCCTGTCTGTTCCACTTCTGAACAGTTGTGGTTGTAGTTTTATCGGGTTGATGGAGACATACTTACCTCTGTCCTCCGTCCATCAGGCTGGCCAAGGAGCTGGAGGAGAGCGAGAGGAAGCTGACGGTGCTCACAGAGGAGCAGAGCGAGGAGCAGCGGAGGTGGCAGGAGGAGCTGGAGGAGCTGAGGCAGGAGATGGAGCGAATGAGGAGGGAGGTGCAGGAGGCTGAGCTGCTGGCCTTAAAGGACGAGAACGCTGCTGTGGAAAAGCAGAGGGATGTCGCCATGACTCGCATCGAGGCCTGGCTGAGAGAGGTACAGACATCACAACATGTTTAAGCTTCCAGCTGATGTTCAGTGACTGTAAACGTGAGCTGTCATGTAAAAAAGAAAATCACATTTATTTCACAAGTCGACATGAATAACTGTCACTAAAGACCAGACAGAGCAGGACGCCGTGCAGCTCTGACACTGAACACGTCTTCACCTGTCCCAGGTGGCACAGTACCTGAACCTTCTCAGGGCGGAGTTTCCTCAGCAGTACCCTCATGAGAGGCTGAAGTGGGAGAAGAAGGAAGGTCTGGTCCGGAGGAACCAGGCCGAGCTCCAGAGCCGCTTCAAAGAGGTGCTGCAGCAGCTCCAGCAGGGTCGAGACTTAGAGTCCCTCCCCAGGATCAACGCGCCCACTCTGCCGCCGGTCCCCATGGTAAGATGTGTGAGACATTCTAAAAGTTTTAAAAGTTGCTGATGTCGCACGCTGATTGACAGCTCTGCAGGAGCTGATTCACTGTTCCAATCCTGCCGGTCGGAGATGTGAGTGTGAGCAGCCTCAGCGCTGCGTTAAAACGACACAGGTCAAACATGAACAACAAAACTCCACGCAGTGGTTCGTTCTGCTGTGAGACAGGATTTTACATGTCTCACAGTGGAGCAGCAGAAATACGCTGCTCACGTTACCTGAAGCATCTTCAGTGACAGCTCTCTTCTCTCCTCCCGCAGGCTGACCTGAAACTCAGTCAGGTGATGCAGTCACTGGTTCAGCCACAGTTCGTGCCCCCTCCTGCTCCACAGAGACACCCCTACTATTACCAGGAACAGTACCAGCCCCCTCACCGCCCTCAGTACCGTCAGCGCTACCCCCAGCCACACCACCAACTGCCACCCGAACACCACTTCCAGCCTCAGTTCAGGCACCACGTCAGAGCGCCGCTGAGGGTGACTCCCCCTCCCAGCCTCTCCCCGTCCCCTCCTCTTCAACCTGTCTACCCTGCAGTGCCTTCCCCACCTCCACCCACAGCTGCTGCTGCCACCTCCGCCCCCACCGGCAAACTGGACAAAGTCCTGGAGAAGCTGGGGACTCGGTTCCCACAATGCAACAAGGCTCAGCTGACATCGCTGCTCCAGCAGGTGAAGAGCTCCCGCGGCACCTTAGCTGGCATGTCCATGGAGGAGGTCATCGAGCAGGTCGGCCTCAAGCTGGCAGAGCACCAGAGGTTGGCCCCGGGGCCCATCGGCCGGCCCATACCCCCAGGCCCGATCCAGAGACCGACCCCTCCCCCGCAGAGAGTCAGGCCAGCAGCAGCACCACCAGGTGGAGGTCAGGGTGTCGGTGCCCGTAAACTCTGCCTGATGTGCCAGAACCCCGTGGATCCAGAGAGCCGCCACCCACTCAGCTGCTCCCACACCATCCACAAAGACTGCATCCGAGTGTGGCTGCAGTCCAGCAGGAACAACTCCTGTCCCTTCTGCCCGGGGAAGTGACGGAGAAACTTCAGCCTCAGCTCCATTCCAAATATTAGTCTAATGACGTTTACTGACTGAAAAGACTGTCTTTAGGGTTTGGACCTCTGTCTGGTGTGCACATTTAAACACTGGATCCAAGAGCCATTTCAATCATTTATTTTGATGAAGGATGGATGGGTGAAGGGATGAATGGACGAATGGATGAATGGGTAAATGGATGATTTTCTGTATAAAGGAATACACAATTAAAATACTGCCATACATATGACAACCAGCTAAGTTTAACAAAGGAAATGATCTGCTTACATTATTATGCATCCACCGAAGGCCTAAAAGGAGTAATACTCTGTCACAGAATCTATTTAAACAAAGAAATTAATATACAACAAATGTTACTCAACAGAATTGGGAATAAATAAACTCAAATAGAAGCAGAGGCAAACAAACAGCAGATAACATAGAGTGTCTTACTGGTGTGGCAGCATGGCTGAGAACAAAGGGGATCTGTGGAGAACACACAGCCTTTTATCACCTCCTTAGCTCCTCCCCTGTTCAGGTGAGCTTTTCTACCCACACCCACACACTAACTAAACTCTCTGGATCAGAGATTCTTTAACAGCCGCCCTTCAAATATGAAATATTTGAACTAACCTAGAATCTCAAGCCA
The DNA here is from genome assembly GCA_016801885.1 of Toxotes chatareus. Classification (NCBI taxonomy): domain Eukaryota; kingdom Metazoa; phylum Chordata; class Actinopteri; family Toxotidae; genus Toxotes; species Toxotes chatareus. The sequence goes on from CM028882.1 coordinate 26,400,357, forward strand.
ATTAGGAATGTTTATCGTCAGTTGGTGTGTTTTCCATAGGTTTCAGGGTTACTAATCGGGCCACAGGCCTGACATACTGTTTTCCATTAATGGTAACTACTGCAGTCCGTACTCTTCCATCTTTACCTGGCATCACCCGAGTTATTTTAGCAACAGGCCACAAACCCCTCGGTAACTGAGGGTCTATGCACAAGACAACTGCACCTTCTTCCATTTTGCAGGTGTCTCTTTGCCATTTATGACTTAACTTGGAGACTGGGGAGGTAATCTCTGATGAAACGAGACCAAAACAGGTCTGTTAATATCTGACTATGTCTCCATCGTCTTCTGCCAATGATCTCAGTGTTTGCATACACTGCTTGAGGGAGGGAGGCATCTCTTCTTCCCATGAGGAGGAGATTTGGTGTTACAGGGTCAGGATCCGCTACATCTGCGGACACATATCCAATGGGCTTGGAGTTTAGAATACCTTCTATTTCAGTCAGAACAGTGACAAGGACTTCTTCTGTAACAGTCTGATTGCTCAATACAACTCTTAGTGCTGATTTAATTGATCTCACTTCTCTTTCCCACATACCACCAAAATGAGGGGCATTTGGTGGATTGAATCGGAAATGTATCTGTTGTTTCTCCAGCTGTTCCTTTAACTCTGGGCTGAGACTTGAGAATGCCTTTTGAAGCTCCTTCTCTCCTCCTTTAAAATTAGTACCACAGTCTGAAAGGAGTTCAAAGGGGCGCCCTCTACGGGCAATAAAGCGGCGAAGGGACATGAGAAAACTATCAGCATCAAGACTGGTAAGCAACTCAATGTGAGTACAGTGGGTGGTTAGGCACTTGAACACAATACCCCACCTTTTCTCCTGTCTTCTCCCTACTTTGACATTGAAAGGGCCAAAACAATCCACACCTGTTGACCAAAAGGGGGCTTCCACAGTCTCAGCCTGCAGGGAGGTAGATCAGCCATTTTTGGGTAATTTGGCTTTGCACGCCATTTCTTGCATTCATTGCATGTCCACTGATGCTTTTTCACAGCTTGCCTGCCACGGAGGATCCAGTAAGTACGCCTGATAGCTGCAAAGACCCTTTCTGGTCCAGGATGGAGTAGTTGCTCATCATAATGCTTAATCAAGAGGCATGTTATAGGATGTTTAGGGTCAAGCACTATGGGATGTATTATGTCTGGATCTGATGTTTCTATTTCTCTAAGCCTACCACCTACTCTAATGACTTCAAGAACCTTATCAAATTGAGGAGACAAGGGAGAAGGCGACTCTGTGTGGAGATTTCTTTACCAGCCTGTAAGGCCTGGAATTCATCAGGAAAACTCTCACGTTGGGCTTGTGAGAGTAGGAAGGATTCAGTCCTTGCTCTAGTCAGATTGGTAGGGTCAGTGCTGGTCGACAGGGAGGATTCCTTAATTTTTCTCATATGCAGATTCTACTAAATCTCCCCATGTAGTGTGCTGACTAGAATCAATGAGGACAGGACAATTGACGGAGTGGGTGAGACCACAGAACATGGTTTTTCTCAGTTCAGAAGGAATTTCCTGTGTTGAAGCTGGAATAGTAGGCCACTGAGAAGCAGGCAAGTGGAGGAATGAGGGACCATTATGCCATCTGTCTTGTGTAACTATTTGCTGAATGGTTTTACCTCTGGTAATGTCATCTGCAGGATTTTGGTTTGAGTTTACATACCTCCACTGGCTAGCAGAGGTGTGTTCTAGAATCTCTGAAATCCTATTGGCCACAAAGGTTTTATAGCGACAGGATTCTGACTTAAGCCAATTCAAGACTACAGTGGAGTCTGTCCACAGAATTGTTTGGTGGAGAGGGAGAGTTAACTCTGCTTGAATCAGCTGGGCTAGCTGACATCCTGTTAGAGCTGCAGAGAGTTCCAGACGAGGGATGGAGAGGGTTTTAAGGGGGCTACTCATGATCTGGCCATAATAAAGGAAACATGAGTCTGCCCATCTTTATCCTCCACTCTCAGGTAAGCCACTGATCCATAGGCCCTTTCTGATGCATCACAAAACACATGCAGTTCTCTGTATGTCACCTCTGAAGAATTGATGCTTCTGCCGTTTTCATACCATCTGGGGAAAATGATATGCATCAGATCTGGGAGTTCATTTTCCCACCTTTTCCATGCTTGGCTCAGCTCACTGTCCTTTATAGGTGTGTCCCATTCTTTGTGGTTGATCCAAAACTGTTGAAGTAGGACCTTTGCTCTTGTAGTGAAGGGCACAATATATCCCAGTGGATCATATTGTGAGGCTAGGATTTTATATATGTTTCTCAAGGTGAGATTGGAATACTTGACAGATCTATGTTTGAAGCCTAAGGAATCTGATGAACAATGCCAAATTAGCCCTAGAGCACCCTCTCTTGGATCTGAGTGGTCTTTATTTAGCCATAGCTCAGTGCTGTCTGACCGTGCTTCTGGTGGCAGGTCTTCCACCACAGACTGAAAGTTACTTGCCCACTGTCGGATCTCAAATCCTCCTGACATTAATAAGGAACGCAACTTCAAAAGGAGCTGTTTAGCTTCTTCTGGATGTGGGAATGACCGGAGGCAGTTATCAACATAAAATGACTGGGTTACCGTCTCCACAACATCTTCATTCTGTTCCTTGTGATCTTGGACGTGCCTCTGCACTGCATATGTGGCACAACACGGACTGCTGGTTGTTCCAAATGGAAGAACTTGCCATTCATACACATCTGGTAGGGTTTTACGTTCCATGTGGCGCCACAAGAACCTGAGGAGAGGCCTATCCTGAGGTAACAATCTCACCTGATGGAACATAGATTTGATGTCACCACTAATAGCCACTCCATGCTGGCGGAATCTCAGGAGTACACCAATCAGGGATGGACCTAGAGTAGGACCGGGGAGAAGCTGATTGTTCAGTACTTGGCCTTGATAGGAAAAAGAACAGTTAAAGACAATCCGATGTTTGTTATTGTGCTCTACAAGGTGATGGGGTATGTACCATGATTCAGAGGATTGAGAGACTTGGTCAGTGCTGAGTTTGGTGATGTACCCTGTTTGAATTAACTTATCTACTTCCTTATTGTAGATTTCGACCAGCTCTGGTTTCTTCTGTAGCTGCCGTTCAGCACTGCGAAGGAGAGGCATCACAGACTCTTTAGGAGCTTGGAGTTTTGGAGCATTTTTGGCTCGTAACAAGGGGGTTGCATAGTGTTCAATTCCATCCACATTGATCCTTATGGTTTTTGTTTCCAGCAGTTCCATAGCCTCTCTATCCTGTTTTGATCTAGTGATCAATTTCTCATTTCTGTAGGGGAGGATGTCAGCCTGCCACAGCTTTTCCACATCACGTTTTAGCTCTGCATAAGGGCTCATTACTGAGATAAATAAACACTGAGGTGAGTCTTGCAGTCCAGGTAAATTTGTAGGTCCCTGGAGAGCCCAGCCAAGCTTAGTGTTTACTGCAACAGGAGCTTTCTTCAGTCCAAATGGGAGGCGCACGGGTTCAATGGGGGTTATAAGGTGAGGGTTATCAGTTCCAATGAGGATCTGAGGCTGCACATTGGAAAAGGTCTCCAAGGGTACATCATGGAGGTGACTATAGCGTTGCTTAAGTGTCTTAACAGGATAAGTCTGTTCCACTAATGATAGTCTATTGGATGTAAATGCTCCTTGAATTGTAAATGTTAGGTTAGGATTGGATGCTGCAGCTATTTTTACACTGACTGACCTGCCATACATTGTGTCTGTCTCTTGTCTTACTGTCCGCAGGTCTAGTTTCTCAGCCGCCCCGTCAAGACCAAGGTACTCGGCTGCTGAAGGCAATACAATAGTGCGTTCTGAGCCATCATCAAGGATTGCATATGTGTCAAGGATTCTATTCTTATTACTTAACCTTACCTTCACTACCTTCAGCAAGACTTTAGGAGATTTGTTTTGAGGATTCATATACAGCACTTTGGAGGCAGTGGCTTGTTTATTTACTTCATGGAGGATTCCCAAGTGCTTCCCATTGCATTTAGGACAGGGTTTTCTTAGGTTGCAGCGTGCTGCCAAATGAGATTGTCCACATCTCCAGCATCTTCCTTGCTCTTTAATCCATTTTGTTACCTCTTCTGTACTGAGTTCCTTTAGTTCTTTGCAGTATGTCATGGAATGATCAGGGGACTGACAGTAGGAACATTTGAATTTGGGTGAGGACCTGTCTGAAGTTATTTTCCCATGAACAGCTTTTGAATTGGCACCATGGAGCACAGTAGCTGACAAAGGAGGAAACTTTGATTTCTGACTATACTCTCTACGGGGGGCTTGAGAAGAACTTATTTGAAGAGTGGATACCTGGGCTGCGACGGCTTGGCACTCTGATTCTTCTTGGAGCCATAGGGAGAAATGTACCAGATTATAGTGTTCATTAGGGTGAACTGTGCGAGCATATCTTGCATAGTTAGCCACAAACTCACTTGGTAACTTACTCAGCAACCGATGTACATGTGATGCACAAGCAAGTTCTGCTCCCCTTCCGGGCCAGAGAGACTGTAACATGCCGACCATAGATCTCACTCTAACTGCAAACCTTTGAAAACTCTCTGCATTTCCCGCAGGAACTCTGGGAAGGTTCAGGATGGACTGTATTTCTTTTAGAGCAAGGTGGTGTGGCTGACCATACTGCTGCTCTAAAGCTGCCAGAGCCATGGTATAGGGTCGTGGGTCATGAGCATATGAGAGAGCAATATGGCGGGCTGAACTCAGGTGCAGATGGTCTAATAGAATATGGTACTTGTAGAGTTCTGGTTCATCTGGAGGTAAGAGGTTGTTAAGTGCCATCTTCAACATTGCAAATTCATGGGGGTCTTCCTGCGTGAAGTTGGGGAATGAGGGTACTTCAATGCGTGAAGAATATCTGGGTCGGTCATGAAGCAAAGCTGGGGCTGGTGGAAGAGTAAGCTGGTGCTGATGCATGGGAACAAGCTGAGGAGGAGGAGCAGGGGCAGGCTGGGATAATTGTGATTGAGGGGGATATGCAGACTGGGATGAGTAAACATGAGGTTGCATGTGGGCAGTATGAGTGAAATGCCTGTACTCTACCTGTAATGGGATTGGCGTATGCTGTACAGAGACCGGGGGGGCTTGAGTATAATGCACAAGGGGTAAGGATGGTTGGCTCTGGAGTGCACAGGTTGGAGGCAGTGTAGTTGGGTACACATGGGATCGTGGCACTTGAATTTGCTGCTGTTGGGCTACAGAGACCTGGGTAGAATATGGCACGCTGTGTAATACTTGGGAAGAGGCTGGAAAACTGGGGGGAGCATGTGTCTGGGGTGCCTGCCTGGAATATTTACTGCCTGAGGTCCACTGGCCGGTAACTGTGTAAGCTGAGGGCATCACACTGGTGGATAAAGGAAGTTCAGGTAATGTAAGTGGAAGTTCTTGTGCAACCGATCTGTGGTATGGACCCTCAGTCTCCTTTATTTCAGGTTGGGTTATATTGTCGCCTGTGGTAGTTAATTGTGTGGTGACAGGCTGTAGTGGTCTCTCATGTCTCCCCTGACATGGCAGTGTCTGAACAGACTGGGAAATTCTCTCATGCCTGGGTTTCTGTACAGACTCTGATAATGCAGGCTCTGATTGTGACTTATATGTATATGGATCATGGGTTTCTGGATTAGAAGTCTTGTCCTGTTGTACACATGCTCCTTCACAGGATTCATCACCACTTTGCTCTTCAAATTCATCTCCTCCTGAAACACTCTGTTCATAGTGGTCAAGTCTGTGTCTGAGTTCTGCTACAATACCTTTCAGCTGTGCCAGTTCTTGCTTTAAAAGGACGGCTTCTGGAGGTGAAGGACAGGCTGCTCCATCCTGTGCAAGGGCCTGGCTGTAAAGCTGGGTTTGGTAGTCTCTGAGGTAACCAGGTGGTCTCCTCTCTCGTCGTGGCCTTCCATGTGCTTCTTCATCTGATCCGGCTCTAGGATCCATACCCAGTCTAGAGGTCGACTCCGGCTCGAAGGACCATGAAAAAGACTGTCTTTAGGGTTTGGACCTCTGTCTGGTGTGCACATTTAAACACTGGATCCAAGAGCCATTTCAATCATTTATTTTTGAAGGATGGATGGGTGAAGGGATGAATGGACGAATGGATGAATGGGTAAATGGATGATTTTCTGTATAAAGGAATACACAATTAAAATACTGCCATACATATGACAACCAGCTAAGTTAACAAAGGAAATGATCTGCTTACATTATTATGCATCCACCGAAGGCCTAAAAGGAGTAATACTCTGTCACAGAATCTATTTAAACAAAGAAATTAATATACAACAAATGTTACTCAACAGAATTGGGAATAAATAAACTCAAATAGAAGCAGAGGCAAACAAACAGCAGATAACATAGAGTGTCTTACTGGTGTGGCAGCATGGCTGAGAACAAAGGGGATCTGTGGAGAACACACAGCCTTTATCACCTCCTTAGCTCCTCCCCTGTTCAGGTGAGCTTTTCTACCCACACCCACACACTAACTAAACTCTCTGGATCAGAGATTCTTTAACACCTGGGCAGTTTTCCTCTCAGTTGGGCATCTTTCTCTTTGACTAAGAGGCTGAAAACTGATTTGACTTTTACAGTCTGAGCTACTTTTGATACCTTTGGGTGAGTTCAGGTTTCAGGCTCTGAGCATTTTAAATTCAAATTCCACATTTGATTCTTTTTTTTTCTTTTACAGTCTGGAACCTTTGATTGAGCTCAGTGCCTTAGATGTTTGTTCTTATCAAATCTGTGTGACTTTCTTTGACCTGCTGACTGAACTACTGACATAAAGGACATTTAACCACAAATAAATTCCTCTTTCCTCTGCTTCAAAGCTCTTTTATACAGGTTAACGTGCAATGTGCAGCCACACCTCCGGAGGATCTTGTTAAAGATGTTCTGTTCCGGTTTAAAACTACTTTTGTGTCCTCTGCAGGCTCTGTGTAGTTTGGTTGTTGTTGTTTTTGGCTGCTGTTATAGATCCAGCAGGGAGCGTTGGGGGTGTTAGTGATGGTCTACTGTGTCTCCAGTGGATCCTGCGACAGCTCTAATGTCAGTGTGATTTACAGACCGCTGGACAAACAAGCATCATTACCACAGCCTGTAAACGTGGGCCCGACCGACCACTCCCAAAGTGGGGTCTGGGGACCCTCAGGGGCCCTTAAGAGGCTCCCGGGGGACCCCTCAGCAGAACAAGAGAGTTTTATTTGACTGCTATTTCATTCAGTAGGACGAGGTAACAGACTGAGTGAGAATGAGCCATCAGAGCTTTGAGTCTGTCGCCTTCATGCAGTAACTGACAGTGGTGGTGGGTTAGTGTTGGTCACTGAGTCTGAGTTTTTCTCTAACTGAAGCTGTAGCTCTTTTCACAACAACAGACGCAGGTCGGTTCCTTCAAATACGGGCGTTTATTAATTGGAATCAGGGCTGGACTGGGACAAAAAAACCGCCCTGGCATTTTTGGCTTAGACCGACCCCTCATAATTAGCGGTGCACAACAGACTAATTTATGTATGTGTTCCCTGAAGCAATGTATTTTACTATTGTTACGTCTTGGCCTAGGGGAAATCATGGTGCAATGTTTAAAGGAAAAATCCCAGCTCCCAAAAACCAGCAGCAAACTCGCAGTAACTACACATTCAGTGGTTTATTTTAAATGCATCTTGCACACAAGGTCAGGAGCACGTTGGCTGGCAGTCCACCAGGAAGTGGAGAGAGGAGAGCCCCCAGTAAATGACAGCTTCAAATATTTGGAAAAGATTTCAGAAATATTATAACACTCTCTCTTCTCTCTCCTCAACTGCTGCCTCAACAGCCTGGCTTGACTAGACAGGAAGAGAGGGACAGATTATTACAATTTATTAGGCGATAAATAGAAAACCTAAAAAACCAATAAAAATATTTGGAACTACCTGGAAAAACTGTGCAACTATCTAAACCATCAAAACATTTAGTATCTTTAGGGTACATTTTCATTTTTTAATAATAAGCAGAAAAATCTCACACTAACTGCAGTGATACTGTGGAAAAAAAAACTCGCACGGAACGAAAACAAAACACAATTTAAGGCAACTGCTGCGACAGGAAATAACATTATTCACTGCTCACCATTCTCATGTAATTCTACACGTAGGTCTCCTGTTTTGGCCTCAAAACGGCGAATTTCGCCTAAAGGTGAGTGATTTTCATGCCTGTCCATCACCTAAAAGTCCCGGTATTATCCTAACATTACTACCTGATACCCGCTGTGCCTGTGCTACACTTCCCTGGTCACTCTGTCCCTCGGGTTCCCTGTCAACAGTCTCTGGCTGCTCCTCTCCCTGTTCACCTTCAACCTGGGCCCGCAGCTTCTCCGTGTTTCCACGCTCAACACTATGAAACTGGCGGGGATCAGTGCAGAGAAAGGGGTGGGGCCGCTCTGGTAAGCTACTATATCCTGATTGGCTTAATCCACTGTCTATATTGAAGATGGACCAATGGGCCACCCCCTCTAAATTGCGGGCCGGTTTAAAAAAACAAATAAACAAAACAAAAAAAACCCAGAACACAACAACAACAAACCCAGCATCGGCCCCTAGGACTGTCGGCCCACCGGGGAAGTGCCCGGTATGCCCGATTACCAGTCCAGGCCTGCTTGGAATCATCTGTCTTTTAAGTTCTTGCCTTCCACGTCTTCACGCCGTGAGAACTGTATTTGAACATATCAATATCACATAAAACATATACAAACAACTTCAAGATGACATGAAAAAATAACTAACAACTTATAAAATACCTCGTTGGCTGCAGGTCATGAAAAGAGGTTACTAAAGTGACTTAAAGTCCGTCTTTGCCGCCTGTTCCTGCCCGGCCAGGGCATCTGTATACCGGCGAGGTGTGCTACCATAGTGCTGTCCCTCATCCAAAACCGTCGGACTTCAGCGGTGCGGAACAAAATGTAAGTTCCGCCAGGGGAACAAACATGCAACGTACAACAACAATTTATATCTACATATCAAATGTTCATATGTTACAGTCTTTAAACCTGTTTTAACCTTTCATTAATTAACATTTTATTAATTACACAAAATAACGAACTTATGAAATATATTCAGTGCATTTATGTAAGAGCACTTACAGAAACCATCACTTCGACCTATTTATTGTTTTAAGAAGTCTGATCTTTCTTGATCCCAGTGCAGTGAACCTGAACCTGAAGATTTTTCTTCTTTCAATAGAAAAAAATCCTGAAACAAGCCGATTTAGATTTGTTTTGTTGTTTTATTTTTATTTATTTAGAAAATGTTTTTCTGACTCAGTTTTGTGAGTGCTGTGATATTGGGGCTTTTTTTCCTTTCACAAAAAAAAAAAAATGTTGTTAAAACTAATAAACTCACTTTTATAAAAATGGTTTTCAAGTTGTTGTTTTTTTTTAACTTTTTGTCATTCATTTATTTGTATTCTTTATTCTTTCATTGTTTCTTGACTGCATAAAAAGTACTAAATTAAATATTTGTCTCCACTTTCAGTTTTTACATTTTTTTATGTTGTCACCTTTGTGCTTCCTTTGTGAACTTAAAGTACTGTATGAAGAAAGTTTATTAATAGTAAAGTTTATTAATTATTATTATTATTGCATATTTATTAATTTTCTCATTTATCTGGTTTCACTTTTGGGTCCATATGAGACTGTACAGTTTATGACCTGTGTACAAATTTACAACTTGCTTGAGTTTGTGTAGAGGACAGCCAATTCACACTGTCTGCCTTATTACTCTAATTTAAGAAATAGTACTTCAGACATTAAAAATATGGTTAATAATTTTTATTGGCCAATTGGGAATGTGGGTGGGAACCGGAGCACCCGGAGAAAACCCACACCAACACTGAGGGGTGTGGTGCAACCACTGATCCACTGTGAGGTCTTTTTTTTTTCACAGTGAGAAAATTTTCAGACTCCTTCAAAAAGTGAAAGGGTGTGAGAGGAGATGTTGGGGGTGGGGGAGGGTGGGGGGGTGTTGGGGGAGGGGAGGTCATTGCTCTCAGGCGAAGATAAGCACGAGAGCTACGGTAACCACAAGACCAAAAAGAAACGCACTGCATTCAATCCGTTTTTTCCATTTAGCCTTTGAGGCAGCCTTGTGTGCGAATGAGTCAACGAATTTTCTGATGTGGGCTTGCATTATTTGGATGATATCTCTGTCCACAGCTGGATCCTGCAAGATTATGAGGGACTCCAGCAAGTGCCTACCACCAAATTTTTTGTCCAGCTCTTTTAAAATGCTCTTGCACACCTTCTTAACGTTCTTGTGGCTGGGGCAGAAGCCTCTTCTGACAGTGAGTCCTTCAATCGTCTGGTTCACCAGATGTTTGGTGTGAGAGATCCACTGTTCCTCACTTTGGTTCTCCAGAACCTTACACTTTGTCAGCACTTTTATTGTCAGCACAGAAACAAACACCTTGAGATTCTTACTTTCTACCTCCATTGTTGCCTCATTACCAGAGGCAGGAGTATCGGCACATTTGGTTGTTTCACATGTGTCCAGCCCGATCTTGGAGTTATCTTCCTTGTCCATGACTGTTTGCGGTTTGTATTCTTCTGATACTCCTACCTCAGCTGTTGACTCATGAAAAGAGGCAAGAGTATCGGCACACTCAGTTGTTTGAGGTGTGTCCATCGGTGTGACCTCGGCGTTGTCTCCCCTGTCCATGACTGTTTGCAGTTGTCTCCCCTGTCCATGACTGTTTGCAGTGTATCTTCAGATACTCCTGCCACGGCACACTCAGTTGTTTGAGGCGTGTCCATCGGTGTGACCTCGGTGTTGTCTCCCCTGTCCATGACTGTTTGCAGTGTATCTTCAGATACTCCTGCCACGGCGCACTCAGTTGTTTGAGGCGTGTCCATCACTGTGACCTTGGAGTTGTCTTCCTTGTCCATGACTGTTTGCAGTGTATCTTCAGATACTCCTGCCACGGCGCACTCAGTTGTTTGAGGCGTGTCCATCACTGTGACCTTGGAGTTGTCTTCCTTGTCCATGACTGTTTGCAGTGTATCTTCAGATACTCCTGCCACGGCGCACTCAGTTGTTTGAGGCGTGTCCATCACTGTGACCTTGGAGTTGTCTCCCCTCTGCGTTTGTGGTTGATCCTCTTCTGATAGTGCTTGCTTGGAGTTCTAGCATTGCGACTGAGATCTGATAAAGTCTGTGAGAGACCTGGTGTTGGTTATACATATATAGGGTTCCAGGCGATGACATCACATATGACACAGACATAGATGATGTCACAGGCATCAAAGGTACAGACCTGCTCTGACATGTGTCTGAACCTGGATCTCCTTGGCAACCGAAATACACAGACATCAAAGGCACATACACTTGATGACACACACATTGTTGTCTTACCTACACTGTGGGGACCCTTCTTGACACTATGCAGACTCTAGCCCCTTAGTTTAACTCTAAAACCAAATCTCACCTGATAAAGTGTAAGTGCATGTGTGTGTGTGTGTGAGTTGTATTTGTATAGTTAAAACACACTGAGATTACTACAAGAGGATTCCTCTGAGCTTGAAACTGACCTGAAAGTGACTTTCAGGATGTTTACACCTGACATGTGTGAAGCTTGTTTTGGTTTAATGTTTTCTGAGCGTGTCTCTGCTCACACACTATAGTGTATAAACGGTGAGTTCACAATAAATGTTTTTATTGTGTTGCAGTAAATGTTGTAAATGTCTGTAGCTGGGCGGCCTGCAGAAACATCAGGTGCACAGTGACACAGTGTGTGTTTGTGTTTGTGCAGGTTTTATTGGCACCAAAGGCAGAGCTGTAGTATGTTACTACACTCATTTTTCTCCCTGCCTGATGTGTTTCAGAGACAGTTTCATTACCCACCTGGGCACAGATAAATATCTCATCCTGAGTCCTTTAACAGTTTAAAATCACATGAAAAAACACAAAGTTTCCATAAATGCCTCCACTATCTGGCATGATATGTCACAGACCAGCTTTTTCCACATGGTTTTAGAATTTTTCCATATATGTCAATGCAAATGGATTTGAAAATGTTTTCTTTTTTTGTGGAATAAACCTTCTCTTGAGAATAAGACAAGCTACCTCAGTGTGCTATTTTAATATCAGACATCAACAGTAAAGCTCAGGTTTTGGTTTCAGGAACAAGGAACATCTGGCTGTAAAGCTTCTACAGACGGTGAAGTCCACCCCTGGTTTGTCAATGTTAGCATTTAGCTCCAAACACCACTGAGCCAAATGTACAATCGGTTGTCACTTAGACTAAAAATGAAAAAGCAAATTAAAAGCACGTGGTCTATCCCTGTTAAATAAACCAATAACTGAAATTACTTATATTTACTTACTGTACTGTACCCCTGCTGTAGCTAAATGCAATTTCCCTACTGAGGGACTAATAAAGGATTTTCTTATCTTCTCAGTTAACATCCACCACATTTACACCACACTGTATTAACATGGAAGCAGCTCCTGTTAACGTCTAACGTCCCACATTCATCCTGAAGATTAAATACAGATTCGTGTAACATCTCAGCTTTAAAACGGGTCAAACCTTCACTAAACCAGTAAAAGATCACCAGTATCAGTGTCCACCCAGCTGAGGGTGCCTTCACTCATTCACTCTGTCTTCACTCACCCATGTGAGTAAAGTGTGTAATACCATTGCTAAAGCTCACACATGTAAAGAGACGCTCTCTCTGCACTTATTTCAGTTACGAGGAGACAACATCAGCCGTTGGTGAGTGAGCATCTGTGCTGAAAACCTCTCGCCTCCTCACAGGCAAAAAAAAAAAAAAAAAAAAAAATCAATCATCTCTTTGAGTGTAACAGTCGTGTATTTCTGACATTTTACAGAACATCGTCAACGATCGGCCTCGTCTCCGGGGTCACAAACTGTTTCTGCGCTCGCAAGGAAACTGAGCCCGCTGTCAATTACAGAGGCAGGAAAATTAAAATAAGACACCAGTTTACTGCAGGTTATTCATGATATGTGCTCTCAGTGAGTCCGTCCTCCGGGGACAAACGGTCTGAGGGCCGACAAACACTTTAACAAGGTGCTGCTGCTGTTTTCATGCTCACAATCAACTAAATCGACTACGTGACAGAGGAGCTAAATGCCAAACTGCTGCTAAAGAGCAAAACCGCTGCTTTCTGCCGGAGGTCTGTTTGTTTCTGCAGCTGCAGGTTACAAACCGTAATGCTGCCCCCTACTGACCCTACAGGGGAACTACAGCAGCAAACATCTCAGGCTGAACATCTAAAGAAACTAAAGATAATCATCATCTAACAATGACTTATTATAACGAAGCAAAGATGGCGGAGACTTTCAGTCAGACAGCAGCAGATAGAAACCGAACCGAACATTTTTATGTCAGTTTAAGAAAAATAAAAATCATGGACGTGGTTCTGGTTTGACTCACGGCAGGTTAACATGCAGAACAGCTGACAGTGAAGTGAAGTCAGTCACACAGGGTTTAACATGGTGAGTTTTTACTTCTGACACACGTGATGGACAGCACGGTGAAGGTGAGGTTAACAGAAAGAAACGCTGCCTTTTCCAGGAACATCCTGCTGAGCTGCATGAAGCTTCAGGCTCATGTCAGACTCAGGATCCCAGGCCACGCTGAAGGGCCACCTGCTCACCAAACAACTCATGGTCTCTGCAAACAGGACTGATGTCCGATCACTCGGGACTCGTGTTGTGATCGGAGCAGGGCTTCAGAGACAAAGGTCAAGGCCAGTTTTGTTCCTTAGCCTTCGGCCCGGGCGGTGATACTGAGGGAGGGGTAAATGCTCCTCTTCCACTTTCCTCTCACTGATTGATCCTGGTCACCTGTAATGTGAGTGAACGTTGATGGAAGGTCTGCAGTCTTCACTGCCAACAGATTCACGTTTGGACAACCAAAGACCGCAGAGGGACGAAGGACGTGGTGCACCTCAGGGTCACGATGAAGAACACCGAAGGCAGAGTTTGTAAATCTGATTTCTTCCTCACGCCCTGACGCCCTGTTGTCTCCTTGTTGAGGCCAAAATGCAAATGCTGAGTTTGATCTGCATGTAAATGGCGCCTCGCGTCCACCTGAAGGCCTCCGTGGAAGACGAATGGTGTTTATCAGCGAGCCTGGAATCAGCGGCGGCGGCTTGCAGAGGACGCCATCTAATTACCTTTTTTCTTAAAGGTTGTATTTATTAGTATCCATCATCGTTGTCGTTACATCAATTAATACTGTTGACGGGCTGAGGAATTGTCACCCTCAGCCCCCGCTCCCCCGCCCTCACCCCCTCACCCCTCTCCATCCTTCACAGGCAGAAGAACCTCCTCTCCTCTCTTTGGCATTAAAGGCCTGTCATCCCAGCATGGCGCGGGGCCCCCGGCCCCAGCCCAGCGGTGTCAATTAAATTTGATTGACTGAGTAAAAGAAGCACACAAATAAGCCAAAACAACAGACACAAAAATCTATACATGACTCCTCCACCACCCCCCCTCCACCCCCCACCCTCCGTCCCGGCTGTCAAATCAAGAGCTTGTCTCGTCTGTTTTCGTGGCATGCGCCCCGGACGTCCGCCGCAAGACAACCACTCCTGTGTGTGTGTGTGCGCGTCAGTGCCAGCCAAACACACTGCTCGTCCTAGCTGCCCCGCCCGCCACGCCAGCCCCCTTAAACATCAGCCCCCACCCCACCACCACCACCAAAAAGCCCCTCCATCCACACAGAGCGAACCAATTAGCGGCTCTGGAGCCTCGTCCACACCGCAGAGCAGAGGCCCCTGGGTATCGACTCAAATTGTTGTCCAATAAATGAGGTCTAATTTATCAGTTTAACTTCACCCTCCCACCCCCTCCAAGAAAAGGAGGGAGGAGAAAGAGAGAGGGTGGGGAAAAAAAACAGAACAAATAGCTCTTGCTTTTTGTTACATGAGCTGGTGAGGAGTGTTTGGAAAACCCTGATAAATCCTGCGTTCCTCACACGTCACGTCCTCGTCTCTCTTCATGTTGTTTTGCTAATTGTCAGTCGGTAAGCTCATGTTTCATATTCGCGGCGATGATTGAGGGGCGCTATTAGAGCAAACCCCATTAGGCTCCGTGGGGAAGCAGCCGACCCTGCGTGGGAACCGTCAAAGGCCAATTTGCTACCCAAACACCATAAATCCTGCCCCGTTAAGTGACTGTTTTTGATGCAGCTGAAGAGCGTGGAAATAAATATACGCTCTGTTATGTATTGTCCATTAAATTACCAGAGAGCACAATTCACACGCCACATCCATCTCGATCAGCGGTGGTCCAATGCAGGGTCCAGGGATCCAAAGAGGGCCCCTGACTGTGCCGGAGGAGGTCTAACTGAAAGTAAAGACGGCTTCACTTAGTCTTTAATGAGTTTAAGAAGTTTGAAAAACAGATTTTTTGGTTGATTGTTAGTTTATGGTTCAGGATTGAACTTGTATCAGATGATAAAATGAACCCACACGGACATTACGTCTGTTTTTTCATGTCCCAACACATTTAGGTTTTGCTGGTGCACATTTTCAGACTGTCTCTCCTGGAAGACTCTCAGTGTGATTACTGACATGACAAGTGACAGAGTAACACATGAAAAACTAAAGATGGCTTCACTTAACCAAACCAAACAGACTGAACGCTGAGTGTTAGAGTGAGAAACAGAATCTCTGAGCTCAATGAACCAATCAGAAACAGCAAAGCAACGGTTTGTCACTCAGGTATTTACCAAAAAGACAGAAGAAGAACTACTTAAGCTCCGTCTGCACCTATTTTCTGAGCACTTGTTTTCATATGTAAGGTTCAATATTAAGAATGAAGTTCAGTCAGTTGAACTTCAGACAACAAGACAAAGGCTTAGGTCAGCAAAGGGCGTAAAAGATGCAGAGACACGTCAGTCAGTGTGATTAAGAACCTTCACAGCAATATTTAGGAAACATATTGATCATGAATCTTATTCAGCATCTTCAGCTAAAAAAATGAATAACCTTTATTTGCTCAGACTCATAAAATCTTTCCATCTGCAGGTCCAGGAGGAAGGAAGCAGTTTATTCAGTTTGTCTTCAGTTTAAATTAGAGGACAGAAAAGCAGCCGTCTGTCTCTGTGACTCGGCTCAGACAGTCTCTCCAACATTCACTGACACTGCATCTCATTTCATTTATTTATTTGTTTTTGCATTGAGTAAACATCTGAGTCGATGCAGCAACACTGTCCGTGTGAACAGTTCAGTTTGTCTCGTCGGTGAAACGACACCACGTTAAAGGCATCGAGCTCCTTCCCTCGGTCTGAAGGTGCCGTTACGATGAAGACACTTCTGATTAAACAAACTGTATTTCAAAGACAATCTCGTCAACACAATCAACCCCACACACACACACAACACTGATTGTTTGACAGTGAACCATAATTTGAGAGAATGAAGAAGATAAACTTTTCTTCCAACTGCAAGTGAAAAACCTCCCGAACATTTCTTTACAGGTCAGAAACTTTCCATGCTGTTCCTACAGAGTGAAAAAAGTCATTACACATTTTCCAAAGTGCTTTCTGGAATCACTGGAATTTACGTTGGTACCAGCTGGTACCAGTCCCTCACATCAGCTGGGAGCGAAGTGAAAATGGAAGACTTACAAAACAACAGTGAAGAGTAAACTTTGATTTCTCACTCAGCTCAGATGAATTCTTTCAGTACCAGGAACTAAAGGAACAGTCGAACATTTTGGGAAATACACTTGTTTGCATTTAGATGAGAGGACTGACATCAGCTTCAGCTCTGGGCATCCAGTATAGAGCTGCAGTAAGTGGCCAAAAGTATGCGGACAACTTGGTTTCAATACTTTTGTGTCCTGGGACACTATAGTTTTATTAATAATTTACGATGCATTAACTCACACGCTGCGAGCTTTGACCACCTTTTCTGTTCAGGCCAAACTTCTACTGAAACGTCCTGACAAAGACAGAGGAGGGAATCATCATTTTCTGTAAAGGCTGGAAGATGTGGACAGTCTGACCTGTTTTATTTCTGTCACAGCACAGTCTCAATCCAGACTACAAAGATGTACAACATTATTAAACTGGACCAATGATCGGGTGAAACCCCTCAAACCAAATGTCCATGTGCGGCACGTTAACAAACACGGTGGCAGGATCATATGTTCAGCCAACATAAATATGTCAAATTATTCAGGCGTCCATATACTTTTGGCCAACATGCAGATCTGTACTCGACAAACAAAGTTGAAAGTGTCATTCATCTTCTCCTCAGACTCTGGGGAGGGCACTAAAATGCTGGACTGTTCCTTTAACAAATCATGATGCAGGTAAATCCTCCTGAGCTCCACTGGCTCAGAAACATCGCCACCATCACCTGCACACTCAAGAACCACAGCAGCCAAAGAGCGTGTTAACCTGGAGCAGGTAAAGTGGAAACAGGTCGCTGTAAACCAGGTGTGAGAAAACCGCACAGGTGAACACATCTGTGAACTCACCACATTCAGGAACACAAAAGAAAGACTCTACAGACTGACGTCCAAGCATGACAAGACTGGATCAGAAATATTCTGCATCAGACCAGTATCAGTATTTGTCTTAATGTAAACAAGCCTCAGAAACACGACAGTCACGATCCAGTTCCTCCCAAAGCTCCAAACCACAGAGCTGAGGCTGTAATCTGTGTTTTCACTTCACTCACACACACACACACACACACACACACACACACACACACCTATAGGAACACAATGACGCTCAGTCAAACTCTACAAGACACCACATTTCCTAAAATGTTACGAGTGTTTATACAAATAAAACAGGTCTGACCTGCTCAGCTCTGGTGGACTGTGAGGTGTTATGAGCACTGCAGCCTCTTGGGGCTGCTAGTGAGGCTTCAACGTCTGTATTCACCATCAGAGGTGCAGAAAATTACACTCCTTCATTATAAGGGCACACAGGCATCTCAGTAATTTATTCATGACTTTAGTTTTTACCTGTACGGTGGAGACAGCCTGACAACATTTCTCTGCCCCCCTCAGTGACACCATTCATGGCTCTGACACATACAGATGTGGTGTCGTTATATTTCAGTGCGTGAACCAAGTTCCACAAACGGTCGCACTGAAACTGACACCTGAAAACAGCATCAGATTACAGCCTCAGTCCTCTAGTTTCAAGCTCTGAGACAATTTGTCAACGTTCACAATCTCATGAAAGCTGCATAAAATCTCTGCGATGGAAGGACAAGTTCAAACTCCGGTTTCAGCTCCTCTCACTGAACGTTCATATCATCAGCCTGTTTGTCGGCCGCTGTAGAAGGTGCATCCTTTAACCTCCCCGTCTCAACGACACATCACACATCTAACGTCTACTTCATGCCAAAAAATACTGCATAGATAATAACACTGGAAATAAAAAAAAACTGAATGTGTGGAATATAATGTAAAAAAACAAAAACATTAAATACTACTACAGTTTATATACAGTGGTTTTAAAACTATCTGTTGTGCTGGTGCACGTTAACCACGTGCAGGATTATAACCACATTTTTTAAAGTTTCAAATCATATAACTGTGTGCATAAACATAAATACTAATAATTCATAAGTTCATCTGTAGTGTAGTTCAGAGTACAGTAACAGAGTGGCAGAGAAACAGCAGCCTTCCATCTCCAGGCTCTGGGAGTGTTTTGTGATCAGAGACAAAATCAAACACGTGAAAAAGCTAAAAATTCAGAATAAACTGTATCATGGAGATGTGAGGTTTCTGCAGGACACAGATTAATACACAAACAAACTTAATTCAGTCCGTGGATAAAAACAAATCCTTGTTAAACACACAGGTTCCTCTCATTCACTTTCTGTCTCTGAATAACAGCATCGAATATGTTTTAGCAAAATAAACGACTCAGAGCTGAGACAGTTTCACGTTTGGTCTTTCAGTCCTTAAACTGTATAAAAACTGTCAAGAGTCAAACGTCTGAGGCAAAGAACATGAGAAACTTTATGCTAAACCGGTTAAAAAACATACGTACGACAAACAGAAGAAAAGAAGTGAGATTCACTTAAACCAGTCACTGACTAAACCATTTAATTCTGGAGTGAAAGGTGATACCTGACCATAGGAATGACAGTTTGATAAAATAATTTGGCCATCATGGATAACCTGCATCGCGAAGCTGGTTATCAAACGGCTCTGTTGTTAATTACGAGAAACATCACCTGAGGAATGAATGAAGTATGTGATCGGAGATGGAACAGATATCCATCAGAGTCTCCCCGTGTTATTCTGAGCTGCAGGGGTGGAGTGTAAAAGCACCAACACTGTCAGCACTGGGAAAATTAATCTCTGGGCAATAGCTGGGTTTCAGTCACGTGATCATCACGACGCACGTAGGCGGAGCGACTTGCGACACATAGAGAACAGGAAGTAAGTTACACGTCAAAGCCAATGGAGGAAATATTAACAGAGTCCGTATTGTACGGGTTTAGATCCCGTGTAGAGACGGAGATACACACAATTAATCAAACAATATGCTGGACGTGACCCGCACCTCATGAAGATGAGCGAGTTTTCAACGGACGTTAAAGATTTGCCGACAATCGCGGCTGTTGAGATCACCGATTATCTCCTACTAAAGACCTCTTATTATACGGAACTGCAAACGAAAGCCTACAAATAAATGACTTTTTTGTGAGCGGGTGGGTCCACAACCTTGTTACCAAACGGCACCAAGATGATTATCGTTTGGTCTTCGCCAGGGTGTTCATTCTTATACTGGTTATGTATAGCTAGCAGCTAGCAATAGCGGCTATAATGTAAACAAACACATCTTACAGGGACACAAAGGGGTTATTTCTCAGTTACATAGAAATACTAATGTATGACATGACAGCGAAACAGCATTTGGACTACTGAGTCAACGTCCCCTAAAACGCCAGGGCAGCCTGAAAAGTCCCAGTGAAGTCCATATCAGAGTACCGG
The DNA here is from genome assembly GCA_016801885.1 of Toxotes chatareus. NCBI lineage: Eukaryota > Metazoa > Chordata > Actinopteri > Toxotidae > Toxotes > Toxotes chatareus. The sequence continues at coordinate 26,420,352 of CM028882.1, forward strand.
CAACTTAATTACACGTGGCGCGGTAAAATTGGTTTTATATTCGATATTCGCGCGTTTATTGTCTTTTCTAACCTTAATAGCGTCATGAAAACTGCACCATTTTCTTCAAGCTTGGCATTATTTTGTATAAATAAGTAAGCCAAACATTTCACAGCTCACATCAAGTCAGTATCCTCAGTGGTTGGGGCGAAAACTCAAAGAAACAACGTTGAAAGTCCTTCCGAGTGCCGTATCGCATACGGAGCGTTTAGGGACCATCGCCAAATTTCAACTTCGGATTTTTCACTTCGGACAAATAATAATAAGAATAATAAAAAAAATAATTAATAATGGCAACAACACACATATAGTCAAGACTCACTCAGAAGGTTTTTATTCATATAATTAAAATAATTTGAACATATTACAGACATAATGAGTGTTCATTGGGCATGTTTTATGAATATTACTTACTGGAATTCCAACCTATCGACACCAATCTACTTCATATCTGTTCTTAGAGTCAGTTTTGATATTTCACAACCATTATCTTCCAGAAAAATGCTGTCTAATGCATCCCAGAAACAATTGACTTGCATTGGGCATGTTTATGCATATTACTTGATATTATTTTGAAATAGCTCACTGTAATTTAAACCTATCGACACCAATCTACTTCTTATCTGTCTTTAAGCTCATTATAGATATTTCACAACCATTATCTCCTAGAAAATACACTTTAATACATCCCAGAAACAATTGACTTGCATTGGGCATGCTTTATGCATATTTCTTCATTTTATTTTGAAATAGCTCACTGGAATTTCAACCTACCAACACCAATCCACTTCCTATCTGTTCTTAGGGTCAGTTTTGATCTTTCACAACCATTATCTCCTAGAAAAATGCAGTCTAATTCATCCCAGAAACAATTGACTTGCATTGGGCATGTTTTATGCATATTACTTGATTTTATTTTGAAATAGCTCACTGGAATTTAAACCTACCAACACCAATCCACTTCCTATCTGTTCTTAGGGTCAGTTTTGATATTTCACAACCATTAACTCCCAGAAAAATGCAGTCTAATTCATCCCAGAAACAATGACTGTTCATTGGGCATGTATATGCATATTACTTGATTTTATTTTGAAATAGCTCACTGGAATTTCAACGTATCCACACCAATCTACTTCCTATCTGTTCTTAAGGTCAGTTTTGATCTTTCACAACCATTAACGTCTAGAAAAATACACTTTAATACATCCCAGAAACAATTGACTTGCATTGGACATGCGTTATGCATATTTTTTGATATTATTTTGAAATAGCTCACTGGAATTTAAACTTATCAACACCAATCTACTTCTTATCTGTTCTTAAGCTCTTTACAGATATTTCACAACCATTACCTCTGCCTCGTGGAGGACAGGAACTGTTTATTTGAATGGCACAAATAATGTGTAGTAAACAGTGTACTTTAGTCACATATAAAACAAAATTTATTCTACCAAAAAATTTTGCGTGTGTGAAAATGTTTGATGATTATTTCTTGAATGATGTTTTGCTGTTTGCACTTAAAAAATAAATGACAAGATCATACACATATTGTACTGTTTTTCAACAAAGAAATATGCTTAAAACATGCACAACTGTATTTTTCTGGGAGATAATGGTTGTGAAATATCTGTAAAGAGCTTAAGAACAGATAGGAGGTAGATTGGTGTTGATAAATTTAAATTCCAGTGAGCTATTTCAAAATAAAATAAAAAATATGCATAAAACATGTCCAATGCAAGTCAATTGTTTCTGGGATGTTTTAAACTGCATTTTCTGGAAGATAATGGTTGTGAAACATCTGTAAAGAGCTTAAGAACAGATAAGAAGTAGATTGGTGTTGATAAGTTTAAATTCCAGTGAGCTATTTCAAAATAATATCAAAAATATGCATAACGCATGTCCAATGCAAGTCAGTTGTTTCTGGGATGTATTAAACTGCATTTTTCTGGGAGATAATGATTGTGAAATATCAAACTGACCTTAAGAACAGATAAGAAGCAGATTGGTGTTGATAAGTTTAAATTCCAGTGAGCTATTTCAAAATAAAATCAAGAAACATGCCCAACGAACAGTTAATATGTCTGGGATGTATTAAAGTGTATTATTCTGGGAGTTAATGGTTGTGAAATATCAAAACTGACCCTAAGAACAGATAGGAAGTGGATTGGTGTTGATAGTTTGAAATTCCAGTGAGCTATTTCAAAAATAAAATCAAGAAATATGCATAAAACTTGCCCAATGATCAGTCATTGTTTCTGGGATGTATTAAACTGTATTTTTCTAGGAGATAATGGTTGTGAAAAGATCAAAACTGACCTTAAGAACAGATAGGAAGTAGATTGGTGTTGATAGGTTGAAATTCCAGTGAGCTATTTCAAAATAAAATGAAGAAATAAGCATAAAGCATGTCCAATGCAAGTCAATTGTTTCTGGGATGTATTAAAGTGTATTTTTCTAGGAGACAATGCTTGTGGAATATCTATAATGAGCTTAAGAACAGATAAGAAGTAGATTGTTGTTGATAAGTTTTATTTCCAGTGAGGTATTTCAAAATAAAATCAAGAAACATGCCCAACGAACAGGCAATATGTCTGGGATGTATTAAAGTGTATTTTTCTAGGAGATAATGGTTGTGAAATATCAAAACTGACCCTAAGAACAGATAGGAAGTGGATTGGTGTTGGTAGGTTGAAATTCCAGTGAGCTATTTCAAAATAAAATGAAGAAATAAGCATAAAGCATGTCCAATGCAAGTCAATTGTTCCTGGGATGTATTAAACTGTATTTTTCTAGGAGATAATGGTTGTGAAATATCTATAATGAGCTTAAAGACAGATAAGAAGTAGATTGGTGTGGATAGGTTGAAATTCCAGTGAGCTATTTCAAAATAAAATCAAGTAATATTCATAAAACATGCCCAATGATCACTCATTGTTTCTGGGATGAATTAGACTGCATTTTTCTGGGAGTTAATGGTTGTGAAATATCAAAACTGACCCTAAGAACAGATAGGAAGTGGATTGGTGTTGGTAGGTTGAAATTCCAGTGAGCTATTTCAAAATAAAATGAAGAAATAAGCATAAAGCATGTCCAATGCAAGTCAATTGTTTCTGGGATGTATTAAACTGTATTTTTCTAGGAGATAATGGTTGTGAAAGATCAAAACTGACCTTAAGAACAGATAGGAAGTAGATTGTTGTTGATAAGTTTCAATTCCAGTGAGGTATTTCAAAATAATATCAAGAGATATGCATACAGCATGTCCAATGAACAGTCATTGTTTCTGGGATGTATTAAAGTGTATTTTTCTGGAAGATAATGGTTGTGAAAGATCAAAACTGACCTTAAGAACAGATAGGAAGTAGATTGGTGTGGATACGTTGAAATTCCAGTGAGCTATTTCAAAATAAAATCAAGTAATATGCATACACATGCCCAATGAACAGTCATTGTTTCTGGGATGAATTAGACTGCATTTTTCTGGGAGTTAATGGTTGTGAAATATCAAAACTGACCCTAAGAACAGATAGGAAGTGGATTGGTGTTGGTAGGTTGAAATTCCAGTGAGCTATTTCAAAATAAAATAAAGTAATATGCATAAAACATGCCCAATGCACGTCATTGTTTCTGGGATGTTTTAAACTGCATTTTTCTGGGAGTTAATGGTTGTGAAATATCAAAACTGACTCTAAGGACAGATAGGAAGTAGATTGGTGTCGATAGGTTGGAATTCCAGTAAGTAATATGCATAAAACATGCCCAATGAACACTCATTATGTCTGTAATATGTTCAAATTATTTTTTATTATATGGATAAAAACATTCTGAGTGAGTTTTGACTATTTGTGTGTTGTTGCCATTATTAATTTATCTATTTATTATTATTATTATTATTTTTCAAGTGAAAAATCCGAAGTTGAAATTTGGCGATGGTCCCTAAACGCTCCGTATGCGATACGGCACTCGGAAGGACATTCAACGTTGTCTCTTTGAGTTTTCGCCCCAACCACTGAGGATACTGACTTGATGTGAGCTGTGAAATGTCTGGCTTACTTATTTCTACAAAATAATGCCAAGCTTGAAGAAAATGGTGCAGTTTTCATCACGCTATTAAGGTTAGAAACGGCAATAAAGACGCGAATGTCGAATATAAAACCAATTTCACTTCGGTATTACACGTATGTAAATCAACATTAAGCGACAAGCTAATGATAATAACACAGCCACAAAAACCAAGTTAGCTAGCTAACATACCTTTGACGAAGTGGCCGCTGCAGACACGGGTGTTAACAGACTGCTCCTCCGACCGCAGACGCAGGTTTAAGATCCACCTTTTACAGCGTTGTTCAGTAAGTTTTTTATATTTCTCACCTTTGTGGGTGACTACTCTTGGTACCCTATAATAGCTTTTTCCTTTTTCTCTACTGGAACGATCTGAACACCGGCAAACTACACACTTCCTGCCCACCATCTGAATTTGGCGCCCTCGTGCCGCGGTGTCGTGACGTCACGTGAAACCCACCTATTAAGATGCAGCTGATGGCGCAGGTCAGATATTCACTCAGGGATGAGACCGCTGGTATGATCTTAGAACATGTGTTCATCATACTCTGTGTCCGAGGACGTCTTTTATGGCAAAACCCTTTGCATAACATAAAATAAAGTTTTGAGATTCACAGGTTTCACCTGAACATGCGTCCTGTGTGTGACTTGGTTTCGTATGATGTATGACACTGAGAGGAAGGGGAGCCATTTTAAACACACAAACAGGAATAGTCGGGTTAGTTGCTATAAATCTCTCATGTTCGCTGCCTCTTGCTTTTTGCTCTTGATCGTGATGTGTTCATTCTCTGCTGGCACTGGTTGGTTAAACGTTACTGGTTTTGCTCTTACCCTTGGCTCCTCCTGGGCTGCTCTTACTCTCTGACTTCCTGCCAGGTGAGTTCTGACAGGTGTGCAGTTTGACAGCAGAGCTTGACTGACCACCACTGCTGCTGCTGTTGTTGTTGTGATTTGTGTTTCCACTCAGCGTCTCCATGATGGAGCGGAACGTCCCAAAGGGCCGCTTGCTTTCAGAGCTTCCTGTTGGAGTCCTCTCCTTCCCATGATGCCCTTTGGTTGGCTCTGCCTCCTGATTGGAGCTCTTGTGGACCTGCTCGTCGAAGGTGACCCTCAGTTTGAGGTTCTGGGACGTCTTCCTGCGAGACGAGGGAGACTTCAGGGCACTCTTAGGGCTGGTGGCAACCTTCTGGCCGTTGGCGGCATCGTGGAGGTCGGCAGATGTGTCTGGTGTTTTGGCGTCTGCGGCCTCGGGGTCGCTGGATGTGGGGGAGGGGTTGTAACCGATGCTGTCGACAGACTTTGACCCACTGAGAGAAAATGCCTGCTTCCTCTCAGCTGAGGAGGAGGAGGAAGTGGGGAGGTGCTTTCTCATCATCAAATGAAGGTGGTTTGATACTGGCTCCTCCTCTGCAATTGGCAGGTGTGACGGCCTATCAGGTCGCAGAGTGTTTGAGGGCGGGGCTCCTTGATTTTTACCTTCCTCTGGTGGATAACCATCTGAATCTGACTCACTGAGAGAGCGCTGCATGATCTGTTTGAGTCTCGCTAATTTGAGCTCTCTCCTCTCCACTAGCCCCGTCCTGCGGCCGCCAGGGGCCCCAGGGCCACAGGGGCCCTCTCTGCTCAGGGCCCCTGACGGAGGCAGCCTCTCTCTGGGACACAGTGTGTCTGACATGTCCTTCCCCAGCAGCTGTCTGAGCACAGAGTCTTGACCCACCCCTCCCTGACGAACCAACCAATGACCGTCTCCCGGAGTCCCCTCTGCTGTCAACATCATTTCTGGCCACGCCTCCGCTGAGGGCTGATGGGAGCTGGAGTCCAGAAACAGAAACGATTACTACTTTTACTACTACTGCTGCTATTGCTACTGCTTTAGATGCTATTACTGCTACTACAATTACTTTTACTACTACTGCCAAAACAATAAGAGCACACAGGGTCTGTGTGAATAAAGTGATGCATATCTGCTCTGAAATGGCCTCATCCACGGGTAAAATTAGTGTGTTGACTTAAACAAATGTATTAAACAGTACAACAATTAGAAATAGAAAAGAACACACTGCAGACCAAAGGTCCAGGTGTACCTCTGGGCCTTCCACCTGTCTCAGGAGCCACAGTGCAGAAAAACCCTGAGAACAGTGGGTGTGTCTAAGAAGCTTCTTTTGTGCTTCTCACCTGAAAACTGCTGCGATCTCTAGCTTTCACTACTGCTGCCGCCATCGATTCTGATGTGTGTGCGCATGTTACCTGGGTGATCGGGAAGGCGTCCCCTCTGTCTTGTTGGGGTCCATCAGTCTCTGCAGTTGTTTCTGTAGAGCCAGCCTCTCTGTTGCCTGCCTGCATGACACAAAATACCACCACAGGATGAACACTGGTACCAGCACACAACTGGAAACACCAGTCTGAATACAGGCAGCTCGTAAGACTTCAACACCCACTGAGAAGACAAACGCTGTCCACTGAGACGCTGATATCACATTTAGAACCAACAGAGACAGTAATGCAGCAAGCAACAGCAACACAGGCTGTCAATACAACAGCAAAAATATTTCAACTTACTCATTGAGTTGCTTGGTGAGTTTAACAACCTGCGAGGCCAGCGACATGCAGGTTTCCACGACAACCAAGTATCGAGCGCAGGTGGTGTGTCCCTGCCGCTCGGCACTCTGGGAAGGCCGCTCCCCCTGCTGGTTCTGGACCGTCACGTTAGAGCCGTACTCCACCAGAGTCTGGACACACACACACGCACACACACACACACACACAGATACATTAACAATCACTTCTCTGGGTTCTGGCTCTTGGAACGATTTCAGTCGGGATTCAAACCAGAAACATTATTATTCCCGGTATCGGCTCTTTTATCAGAGCTGTGTAATACAACGCTCCTCCCACAGTACAGATCTGCTGGGCTCTGCTGAGTTTTTAGCTAAAACAGATCATTAACTATCAGTATTTTGACTGTCGGGCTGGCTAGCCAACAGGAAGCAGGCAGGACTGATAACATCCGCCTCTCCGTCAGCAGGGTGTGCCACCGACCAGGACTGGAAAAACATTCAGCTTCCACTGGAGGAAAATGAGCTTCAGAGAGTAAAACATGTTTTTAGATAAGTTAACGTTTTGTCATGATAAGCTGATTATCAGTTTCACTGTAAAATGTGTGACGGAAGGTGAAGTAATATTTAAGTAGGTAAACAAATGATATTTAGAAGTTGGGAATGAGCATTTTAATTTTAATGAGCATTTGTTATTCAAAGTTAAAGACAGCTGAAGTGTGTGTTCCATGTTCAATCCTCTGCTCCCCTCAGGCCTCGCTCTCCTCCACACTCTACATACAGACCACAAGACCAGCCACAACAGACTGCGAGGATACAAGCAGCACACACCTGTATACAGGTGAGGTGTCCGTACTGAGCTGCTACATGGACGGCAGTGTTTCCGTTCTGGTCGACTTCGTCCAGAGAGATCGCCTGTTCCTGCATGAACTGAAGCAACCACAGCAACACCTTCTCCTGGAGGGACAGACAGGGACACAATGAGACTTTTGACCTTTCTTTATTAAAACAAGTGAACCAACCACACACACACACACACACTAACCAGAAATTACAGTTCCCCTCAAACTGCACAAAGCTCCACCTGTTGTCACAGTTATTGGATGAACTGCCATGAAATGTGTTGCAGACATTCATGTCCCCCTGAGGATGAATCTTAGTAACTTTGACCATCCTGCAACTATCATCTGATCAAAACTGGAGTTTGACAACACTTTGGTTTATGAGCACAGTGCTAAAGCTAGTGACCCTCCCATCAGCCTCAGCTGGACTTTAGTGATAACTAGGGAATGTTTCTTTGATCAGTCTTAGCTGGACTGTTGGAACCAGGACAGTGTTGCTGTGATTGCCTGGTTGATACGAACGTCACGTGTCCACCAGGACACAGAACGATGGGCGTAGATGGTAGGAAGAGACGTCTTCTTCAAAGGAAATGTTCTGTTTTAAAGTTAATGTTTTAAGACGTTTCCACACTTTAAGGGAAGCTGTGGCTATTGTAGCTTGTTCATGTGTATTTGTACACATGTATATTAGTGTGAGTGTGTGTGTTTGCACACGTGTGCGTGTTACCTGTCCGTAGCGAGCGGCATAGTGGATCAGACTGGGATGTTCTCTGGTGCAGCTCAGCTCTGCGATGGCCTCGGTTTCACTCACCATCCACCTGACACACTCTAGATGTCCGTTCTGAAACAGAAGCACACACCTCAGGACCAGGTGGCTGGAAATGTCAGCACATTAATCTGGGTGAATAAACCGGAGTGTTGTTGATAAGAGCCTGATCTGGAATCAGCACACAGCTGCAGTGCTTGTCTCTAGATAACACACTTCCTGTCTGGCAGCCAATCAAGAGCCTGGTTTCCACTGCAGGGCAGACATGCCAGGACCTCCTCAGTATTTACGACGTTCACTTTCCTCACTTTTTAACATCCTGCTGCTGCCGACAGAGCTGATGTAGAAGTTTACATCATTTTATAAAAAGCCTTTATCTTAAAGCGTATGACCTCACTGAGCAGCTGCTGACGGCCAATCAAACGTCTGCACGGCTCGTCAGGTGCAAAATGGAGGAAATTAAACAGATTTCTAACTTTTTCCACTGTACAGGAAGAAAGATATGCACAGGCTGAATACACCGATCAAATCAGGCTGAGGACGAAGCTGCACAGGAAACATCCATTCACATTTTCATACACACACACACACACACACACACAGACCTTGACCCCCAGGCCTGCAGGGGTGAGCTGCTGGTTGTTGCGCTCGTTGAGGCCGTCCTCTCCCATCAGAGAGGTGAGATGCTGCAGACAGTCAGCGTGACCCTGAGAGGCCGAGATGTGCAGCAGGTTGTTCCCGTCCTCGTCTCTGATCAGCTCCAGGTTATCAGCTGCCAGGTGAGGCTACAGCGAGAGGAGAGGAAGAGGAGCAAGGAAGACGTACGGGAGAGGAAGTAGTGAAAAAGGAAAGCCAAGAAGAAGAGGGAGAGCAAGTAGAGGAGGGAGGCAAGGAGTAGAAAAGAAGGAGAAAAGGAAGATGTGGAGGAGTCAAACAGGAGCGGGGGGCATAAAGGAGGAAGAGCAAGAAGAGGTGGAGGATAAAGAAGAGAGAAGAGCAGGTGGAGGAGGAAGAAGAAGGGGAAGAGCAGTGGTTGGAAAGAAGGGGGCGAGTGAAAAACATGAGAAAAGTGTGAAAGGGAGGAGGAACAAAAAAGGAGGAGCCGAAGGAGAAGAAGGATAAAATATCAGATGTGGAAATGCAGATCACTCAGCTCCTGCTCCTCCACTGGTCAGAACCTTTTAGCAGGCACTCCCCTCTGAGGAGCTCGCACTCACCAGCAGTGAGATCTGTCCCTCTCTGACGATGTTAATGATGTTCTGGTTCTTCTTGGTCTCCTCATCCAACTCCACCCCTGCTCCTCCACCTCCTCCAAACCCCCTTGGCCCACCACCTCCTCCTGCGCCTCCTCCTCCTCCTGGTCCAGGAGCCCAGGCCTTGGAGCCATCCTGCCTGCCCATGCTGCACCCTGGCAGAGGGAACATCAGCCCCGGGCCCCCTGGAGGCTCCACACCCGGCCTCTGGGTCTGGGAGTCTGGGTACACCCGCGCAGACAGCAGCTTGTCTGGAAGTCACCAATATCACATCATATCACACTGTCATACAATGTTAGGGCAGCGATTTCGCCCAAGAAAGGGTACGAAGGGGAAGAAGCAAAGGTCACACACCTGCATCAGAGAAAGAAGAGAGGGAGGACGAGCAGCTGAGGAGTCCGGAGGAGAGCAGCTCCGGCTGGTAACCTCCTCCAGCTGGGGAGCGGTGTAGGTGGTGGAGGTCTGGATCCATCGACTTGGACTTCCTCAGGTCCGACCACTTCACCGGTGACAGAACACAGTACTGCTGCACAAGACACATGAATTACTGATGGTTCAATTAAAAACACAACATTACAGTTGGTTCAGTAACTCACTGATAAAGCTCATATCTGAAGCAATAACACACATTCATTCCAAACATCAGTGTTTATTTATATCAGTACGTACCTGAGTCTGAGAGCTGCTGCTTCCCAGGCTCAGAGGCTCATTGTGGGATAAAGTGGAGCCCTTCAACCCTCCTCCTCCACGGTTCCGCTCCAGGGTGCCCCCACCCAGGTTAGTCCCTGTCACCGAGCGCTTGTCGTGTGGGACGCGTGGCAGAGTGGACATCTGCTGACTGGACTTGATATAAGGCACGTCCAGGATCTCGTCCATGTCCAGATCATAGTGCTCCAGCTCCCCAAACAGGGCTTGAGGGTTGTTACCCCCAACAACACCACCCAGGCCCTTCACCTTCCCTCCAGCCCCGTCAGAGGAGGTGGAGGCATGAGCCTGCTTGTCAGAGCTGGGGTCATCTTTACTGCCCTCCCCCAGCTCCCCTAGGCCCAGTCCGTGACCCTGTACCTTCCCATCAGAGTCGGAGTCGGTTGTCTCTGGTTGGTGTTTGAGGGGGGACACCCTCTTCACTGGCCGGAACTTACTGTGGACCTCAGCGAGCCCTGTGGGTTTGATTCCCCCTCCACTGTGGGAGGAAACGCCACGACTCCAGTTGATGGCTGGAGCTGCGGGAGGAGGAGAGATGATCAGCTGAGTGATGCTGTATAAACAGACAGTATCGTATCACTGAGGTTTGATACTTCTGTTCACAAACAGCTGCACACTGTAAAGCTAATTCTGCTGCACAGTATTAGTCCAAAACAGAATCTAAACTCTCACTGAGCTATAACTCAATAAAACTTGAGTTACCTGGTCTCTCCTCGGCCTGACCATCGCTCCTCCTGGACAGCTCTGGGATGCTCTTCAGAGACGTCACAGAATACTGCAGGACGAGGGCGAAAGGACAAGAGGGAAAGAGCGAGAGATGTTAGGAAACTGCAGACAGCAGCTCAGCAGCTGTGCAAAGAAGTTATATTTAGATATTAATTAGCTGCAGAGGCAGTTATGTTGCTCTAAGTACAGACAGATTGTAACATGAAGCAGTTAGGCTGCTGTGGGCAACAGCTGTGTAATTAAACACAGAGTGACCAGCTATATACACCAATAGACTCTAAATGAAGGACAGTTCTTCACTGATCCAAAGGAACAAGCTTGGGACAGACGGAGACATTTTAGTAGACTCTACTGTATTTAAATGATCGTGGTGCACTTCAGGTAAGCCGCCTATCAAAAGCATCCTGCTGGAACAGGAGAAAAATAAACATGAGACAACATGTGATGCCGGCCGACGGCGACGCAGCGGTGAAAGAAGCTGAACCAGGATGCAATGCGGTGTTCATACTGACCACTGAATCATCAGAGAAGTCGATCTCATCCAGGTCCAGGTATTCAGGAGCCTCCATCTTCACACCACATCATCAGCCTCACAACCAGCTGCAGACAAAAACAAATCGAGTTATAACATCTTCCTAAACAACAACAAGCACAAAACACACACACAGCGCAGAATAAAAGTCATAACGTTGTGCTGTTTGCTCCTCCTACGCAGCAGCATCCTACCCAGAAATACGGTTAACGCTGCAGTGATATGATCGGCAGGAATAAAACACAGGAAGTAGCTGCAGGAAACTGAGAACAGTCCTGTTCAAAACTTGTGTTGGCGTGTTCGTGTTTTCTGTGCTTCTGCTCAACTTTTTCTCACTGAGAGGACAAACTGCTGCACAAGAATAAAGAGGAAACTGTGGAAAAAAACAGAAGTCACTTCTATTTTAAGGAGGATTTTCCCTCTCACCAGCCAACAAAGGCTGAGTGTAAAACGTGATCAAATCCTTCCCCGCACGTTAATACTGCAGGTTTAAAACTGGTTAAAGCTCAAACTGTCAGCGGCACAAACCGCCTGAGCTGCACTGCTCAAAGGCAACAAACAGCAGGATAATCAGGACCAATCAGAGACCGGCGTGACTCGTCAGGCACACAAAGGTTTAAACGCACAGCACGCAACGAACACGAGACACGAGAACCGACCCTGGTGACTCTGTCAGAAAACACTGAGCATGAGACAGAAGCCTGCTGAGGCTCGGTTCTAATCAGGTCCACAGGAGAACTGTAACAAACACCGATCAGAAGTCCTCAAAGCCCAGAGAGACGTTTCTGTTTCACTGTCTTGTCGCGCCAAGTGTCTGAAAAACCCAAAGGGATTCGATTCATATGATGGTACACCTGTACACCTGTACACCTGCTTGTGCATGCAATCAGCCAATCATGTGGCAGCAGTGCCGTGTGTAAAATCCTGCAGATGCAGGTCACAAGCTTCACATCGAGGAAAGCGTTTGCTTGGCTCACTTCACTTCCCCTGCTGGATGATGATGGGAAGTCTGAAAAGAAATTTCAGTTTTGTTGAAGAGTGTCAGGTGCAGATTCAACCTGACGACCCCTCAGGCTGAACTGAAAGCTGTTTCTGCGTATTAAAGAAATTCTAAGACGTTTCTCCGTGTTCTGAAATGAACAAACTTCAGCTGGTGGCCACAGGATGTTCAGAAAGCAGTGAAATGCAGAGCTTCCCTGTAAGAGTGGAGCTGTTTTCAGACTGTGTGGGAGTAACCACAGAACGAAACCGGTCAAAATAAAAACCTCTGATTGCAGCTTTGAGAAACAGTCGAGCCTAACATCTTTGATAACAACAGTTTGGGCCTGTAACCCGACTTCAAAAATAAGACTGAAGCAAAAAAAAAAAAAGGAGGAGGCCGTCTGTTCTGCCTGTTTATGTGAACAGCTGACGGGTCCAGATCCTTCCAGGCAGCGAGACACAAAAACAATCAGAGAGACGAAACGTTGTTTTGGAGCAGAGACAAGAAACGAGGACGAGAGTTTTCAGGAGGAAATTCACAGAGATTCGATTTGTCTTCCTGCACAGTGTAATTAGAAATGTGTTTCATTTCCCTCAGAGGTCAGAGGTCAGGTGAAACGACTGTCTGTGTGATCTACATGTCGCACATTGTTTGATAAACTCTCATAACTGCACGCACCATCTCTGAAGTCCTGAACTCACAGTGCGGTTGTTGGTTTCAGCTCTGTCCTCGCTGCTTGTTAACTAACAAGATGCCGCACATTTATCAGACACATCCTGGATCATCAGCGTGGAGATCTTTACAGGTGCCACTGGTTCCCAGTAACCAAGTCCCATTCAGCCTAATCGAGCCCGGGGAGTGTTTTTGTTAAACACAGTGCTTCAGTAAATGAATTTCCTGTCCTGACAATGACCCAGAGCGTCTCCACTGAACACACAGGCGCCAACCTTCTCATCTGTCTGTGGCTAAAATCACAAACTCACCTACTAACAAACTGTTCTCCTTTAAAAGGATCACACTGAACATTTAAAACGACCTGTGCTAATACAAACTGCAGATCCACTCAGGACATCACCTAACACCGAGCTGCTGTACATCTCAGCGTGTTTCCACTCATAGGGCCGGCTATTTCGTTTTTATCCAAAGGTTTTGATAACACTGTAAAACTTTTCCTTTTCAGTGTCAGTGCCAATAACATCATGATCTCTTTTTTAATAATACAAACATGTTTAAACACAAAATCCTTTGTCCAATTGATTACTATAAAATTTGGATTTAAACCAGGATCTGATCAAAGACTTTCAGCACGTTTCAATTCTCTGCACCACAAAAGTATTGAGATTTGAGATCCTGCCTCGAACTGCCGGTCTAAGGTCTAACATGCTGTCCACTTCGCCACAATGTCCCCACTTAGAGTTCTGCTGGGGACCTTTGTGATGTCTTATCTCTCCTCTCTCTCCCTCCATTGCTGCTGGCTGTCTAAAAAACATTCCCAATGAAAACTACTACAGGTATAACAGTTACAGGTGTAATAGTTAGGACCATAATGCACTGTGATGGACACTTAGGAGATGTTGGACAGTCAAACCCAGAAGAGAAGGATCCTCAGAATCATGTTCATGTTAAAACAGATAAGAATGATTCTGCTGAACGTCCCAGTTAGAAAACTGTTTAAACTGGTTCAGAATTTAACACTGGTAACGTCTCTGCTGAGTGATGATGTTTTCAGTGTGCTCTCCTCCTCCAGCTGTACCAGGCGTCACATTTACACAACAACAACAACAACAACAACAACAGACTGTATCAGACAAATTAAAGAAACAACTGCTTAAAGCAGTGCATCCAACATTAACCAAGACTTTTATCTGCCAAACAGAAAATATTTAGGTCTGAAACTCGTTCTTTGTCTTTCTCCGTCGGTCCCGTCCCTCTGTCAGCTCTCAGTCTGAGGCTGTACCTCAGATTACAGGCATTAAGACCTGCAGACGGGACGGCGGCTTGTTTAAATCTCATTAGTGTCATTAAGAGAAAAAAAGAGCAGAGGTGTTATTTCACACAGTAAATACATGTTTCAGAGATGTGGGTATTGATTAAGCTGACACTGAGACCATATCTTTTTACTACACCATGCAGTCCAAACAATGCAAAGCTAAATGTGTTTAAATTCTAATAAAGAGGGTTTGGTTCTGCTTGTTTTTAGTGTTAAAGTTTAGAAAATAAAAATATTTATTATTAGGGTATTGATTTCAACTACACTGCCTTAATTAATGTCCAAAGCTTTAAACTGTGCAGTGAAAGTAAGATTAATCATTTGGTTGATAATATGTCAGGAAACAGTTCTGTCTTACACTGTGAAAGAAAAACCAGGAAATATTCATAACTGACAAGATGAAAACAGCATTTTGACACACTTTCTTAAAAATTTGACTTGAAAACAACTGACTATCAAAATGGTTGCTGATTACTTTCCCGTCGATTCACTAATCGATTAATAGTCGCAGGTTTATTATAATTAATATGATCATCATCATCTTAGTGTGTGAGAATCTTTGCTGAATATGTTGAATGCACATTATTGTTTTAATGACAAAAATGAGGCGAGCACTGAATTAACAGAGAAAAACACCCACAGGCTCATTCAAGTAAAATAAAACCACATTTATCACCAACTTACATGTGATTCTTGCTTTTTTTCCATAATTAGAAGGAATGTTTGATACTGGACTGGTTGGTGTTAAAGAACTGGTAATAAGCAGACTCCCAGTGGCTAATGAAGCTATGTTATTTCTGTGTTTCCAGCTGAAAGCAGTGGATGTGGAGTGGGCTCCGGAGGCTCGTCCTCTCCTCACTGTTGCTGACAGCTGATTTAATCCGCTCATACCTGCTCACGTAGCAGCAGGAGGATAATTAGCTCAGCTAGCTCCGGAGAAGCTAATGTGGAAGCTAAGTGACTAACGTTAGCCAGGCAGCTGGAAAATTAGGTCAGAACAGGGAGCTCGGGTAAAAAGCGACCCGGGCCCGGAACAAGGAGCGGCTCCTTCTTGGTTAAAGGGCGGTTTTAAGATTCAGTACCTTATCGAAGTCAGGCGGCCGAGGAGAAGCAGCTGGTCTGAGGGGATGATACGGCTAGCGGAGCCGCTAGCACGAATCCTGGGATCCAGCTGTTTTTTTCCTTCTGTCGCCTCGATGTCTTGAAAAGCACAAAGACTTTGACATATGGGCAGCACAGAGAGGAGGACGGACAGGAGGGCTCACTCTGAACCGTTTCCTGAGTACCGCGTTGGTCCGGAGAACTGCATTTTTATCTTTACCATTCAGAGCAAATAAGCTTTACTTTAATTACTAAGCAATAATAATAATAAAAAAACGTCTCATACGTGTATGAGTTTTCAACAGGAAAAGAACAAAACTAATTAAAGTGTCAGGAATGTTAAAAACTAAAATAATGATACTAAGGCACAGAGTTCTGACCTGAATTAGCAGGTTTGATCTTACAGTTCCAGCTTATGAATACATTTGATTGAGACTTAAAGTCATAACTCTGACTTAGTATCTCGGGCTTTTAATTTAATATGAGTGTTTTTTTTAATTGAGTTTCTCCTGGAGCTTCCATAGCATCCATGTGTAGAAGTTAATATACAGTGAAAACCTGAGGCACTGGGATCTGCAACAGATTATTGGCCTGTGATTGAAATCGTTGGGTTGGGTTTTTTCTTGTTGCCGAGTCATCGCTTTAATAGACGATCTTCGAAGAGGGCAGCCGCTCAGAGGGAGAAAGTGGAGCCGTGAGGTCGGTCCGTTATTCCTCAGAATAAAAACTACAATAAAACTTCAGTTTAACAGGAAGACTCGTTTGTGGTTTCTGCCCATAACGTGTGTGTTTTCTGAAACGAATTCACACACGAAATTCTGATCATGATTTTGATTGATTTTTTTTTTTTTTTTAGATGAGATGTAACTGAATAGATTTACTCAATCTTCAGGTGCTTGTACTTAGTAATTTTATTTTCTGCAACTTTGAACTTTTACTCTGCAGTTCAGAGGCAAACATTGCACTTTTTGCTGTTTTCCACCACAGTTAAAATGTTTTGACATTAAAAGCAAACTTACCTGCTTTTTTTATTAATTAAAAAAGAATTTAAAAAAAAAAACTACACCTACTTTATCAGCATTATCCTCAACAATAATAATCACAGTAGTGAAGCAGAGTAGTGACACCAGCGCTGGTTATTGTGGTTGTGTTCCAGTGGCAGTGTTCAGCTGCCCACACTGTGTGGCCTGGAATCTGTGTTTAACTGTTCAGCATCATCAGGCTGGATTCATCGCCTAAAATCGGACATTGGACATCAAACATTCAGTTACATAACTTTTAGTTAAACACAGAAGCTGCACCGCAGATGGACTATAAATGTCCTCTGTGCTTCCATAATAACAGCTTCCTGCCTCTGCCTGTGCACAGTCAGTGAGGTTTGATGCTCATCAACTCATTTTAAACTCAACAGCGTCATCTAGTGGCACAGTCTCACACTGTCACTGTTTGTTTGTTTTTTAAACTGGAGAAATCTGATCACTGACCTGCCGCAGTTTGGCTGTAACCACAGTGCGTGCAGATGTGTCGACCAGTGACCTGATCTCTCTGGTTTACCTGGTTTCGGTTCGGCTTCGGTCACCAAGCACAATGTGAAAGTATCGTAAAGTCAGGACCAAATTCTGTCAAGACAAGTCTCACGTAACAACACCGTTCACATTCAAGCAAACTTTATTAAAGTGATATGAAGCAGTAATGCAGGTTGATAAGATGAGATGTGAGCTCGCCTATATACAGTTCTGCAGGCATGTGTGGTTACAGGTTGTCAAGTACAAGCACAAGTACACACACTCCATACAGCGTTCACCAACAGAAACACACTATTTTCTTTTCTGTCGGACACTTGTTTTTCACTTGTTGCTCATTTTGTGTCCCTCTATTCAGTTTGAGGACAAAACGGCACCAAGTGAAAACATTTAGCACCAAAAATCAAAGATCTACTCTACAGCACCAATAATGAACATAGAGCATGATTAGTGAAATTACACCTCACGTGTGTCGATTTCCACTGAAAATGTCCTGAAACTGTAACTGAAATTTCTAAAATGTAAAACTTTAAATTAACATTAAAATGTAAAGTAAAACGTCAGTTATATCACACTTAGTATAAAAGAAGTCTATGGAAGAACAGAAAAGACATGCATGTAAGTTTCTATCTGCTGATCACAAAATGATTTTTCTGTGATTGTGATAAAAAAAGTGTTTTTTAGTGAGTTTGTTCATCAGAGATTAAGATCAGAAAATAATACAACTATTTACTATATCATGAAAAAATAAGCGTAATCCTGGCAAAACTGTCCCCCCTCCCCCTCTGACCTTTGGCTGCGTGTGTCATTATTTCCCATTGAAACAGAAAACTTCTTATCTAATCGCCCCACAGTCAAAATTAGCTTCTCTCAGTAGGTTTTTATGTCAGATATAAAAACTAAATGTGGAAAGTGAAAAGTGACAAACCAGTAAGAACAGCTGTCAGGTAAACGTGGCGGCTCACGCAAAGAGCCAAAACTGCACTGAAGCCCAGAGCTGGGGTAAATGACCACAGCGACTTTAACAACGTGTTGGTGATAATCCAGCTCCGTTAATCAGCACGGTCCCTGCCTCAGGTGTTTCTATGACGGATTTAATCACGACTTTTTGATTTATTCTGGTTCCAATTGAATTTTCAGAGTCACGTTTAAACAAACTGTAACTTTAATATTTGCTCCTGTGCAGCTTCACCTGTGTCCTCCGTCCATGTCCAACTCGTCTCAGTAGCTGCAAGAATCAAAGACAATCACGATCAATCAGCAATAGAAAGTATTGATCACTGAGAGATAACATTTGGTCCCAAACACACTGAACTGTTTAAAACTGAGTTAGAAATCTTTGAAAATTCTACACAAAATGCCTAAAATACTAATATATTAAAACGAATTTTGACTTTGAGGTGAGACCTCGTCCCACTGTCTCTGCAGGAACATTTCTTACGATGTCATGGTGCATCCGGAGACGTGAGCGGCGGTGCCGGTGTACTGGACGTCACAACGAACCACGTTGTTGTTGAAGTTGGACTCTGGAACCTGGTGCCTGGGGTTTACTGTCACCTGTCACAGCAAAGCAATGATTCAAATGAATGATACTACACATGTATTCTTATACTTGTAGTTTAAAAACACCTCGAGTGTTTGGACGTGAACACGGGAACAGAATTTATCTCTGGAAATGAGAAGCTGCCTGGTTTCTCTCTGTCTGACTCTCAGTAGTTACTGAACCTTGAGGATGTATTTTCCAGGTGAGACGTCGGTGATGTCGATCCACTGACAGTCGATGTCAGCGTTGTAGGTGTCATAGCAACCTGGACTCAAACCCTGTACACACACACACACACACACACACA
Source organism: Toxotes chatareus (assembly GCA_016801885.1). Lineage (NCBI taxonomy): Eukaryota > Metazoa > Chordata > Actinopteri > Toxotidae > Toxotes > Toxotes chatareus. The sequence continues at coordinate 26,439,278 of CM028882.1, forward strand.
CACACACACACACACACACACACACACACACACGATATCAGAAAACATTTAATCTTTTTACTGAATGTGTTACTGTATGAATGATCATACTGTTTGTTATTGATGTCCTCACTTTCCTCTACCCCATTTCCTATTTTGTCTCCTTTCCTTGTTACCTCATTAGGGAGCTTGTCTGCTTCAAAAGTTAAAATGGAAACTCACTGTTCCTAATTTCCAGTGCACTTATGATCGGTATGTTTTCATCACCGTCTGGAAATGAATCTGCTTCCTACGACATGTGCCCAGAAACATCTTAAGCATGACTGTGTGTGTTTGAACCTGAGTGTGTGAGGTGCAGGCGAAGCGGCGGTAATATCCCGGGTCACAGGAAGTGTCCTCCAGACAGAAGCTGGCCTTGTGGCCCTCGGCGACCTGTCTCTGAGTCTGGATGTCCAGCAGCTCGTACAGGCTGAACTCGTCCATGCTGTGGAAGTGACTGACCAACAGCAAAACCGCAGTGAAGACAGAGCAGAGACACCAGAGCAGAGACACCAGCTCATAAAACCACTTCACATTAGTCCTGACACGCTAATGTTAGCCTTTACCAGCCACCTACTTATGACAGCTGTGCCACTCCCAGGCATATCGAGGTTTACTGGGCAGAAAGTCAGCGGTTCCCTGGTTCTTCACCCTCTGAGGGAACCTCAGCAAAACCCTGGTGTCATAATCCTGAGAGTAACTGGAGGACCTGGAGGAGAAGCAGCACGTTAAGAGTTCAGTCCTTTAACCTGAGGCGGTAAAATGCAGCAAACTTCTTTATGGACTCTTTGTTATTTTCAATACAAACACAGCTCATGATATTTGCCTTAGCATTTCTCAGCTGATGTCAGTGCGTATTGTACAGTTCATATAGGCTGAATCAAACTTCCCATACCTGTTGCTCTTAGATCCATATTAAACACAGTTTCTTTACCAATGTCATTATGAAATTTAAGGTTTGTGCCATCAGTTTCATTCATTAAGTCACTGCAGGCTGCAGTTTTTAAAGCTGCAATGATAATATATTCCCCGGTCACTCACATTAAAATGATCTTAAAGACTTTTAAACTGGGAAACAGAACAGTAGTGTTGGATTGGTGCTCGGTGTCTGGAAAACTAGAGATCAGCTGGATCTTCGCTGCAGATTCAGCTGCCACACACTCAGCTCTCTGAATCTGAGGAAACCTGCAGCGTGCACTGTGCTAACTCACGAGGCGAGGCAGTTCTCCTCAGCGGCACAGCGCAGGTTGTACATGGGCATTCTCTGGACATAGGTGGCGATCTGGATGTAGTAGGGGTCAGGAACCAGATCAGGGAGGCCTGCAGTGAGGACACAGTAGATTCAGGTAAAGGCAGAGTAGTTTGGATCAAGCAGTCCCTGGAGGAAAAGTTCTTTTTACTCTCCTGCTCATCTCATCTGCTCAAACGCCATCTGGAGAAACTTCATTTAAAATTTCTGTCATTGACTAAAACAACAAACCAGAATTCACAGCAGAAAGAAAAACTGGCAGGCTCTTCTGAGACTTTGAGACAGACTCTGCCCCCTGTTGGTCTGGAGACGTATTTCCTCACAAACAAGTGCAGACTGCAGAGGGTGTTGCCTCAGAGCCGATGGTCCGTGTGGGAGTTTGTGGTGTGAATCACTGATGATGTGAAAAACTGGCTTTGATTCTCGGCCCATGTAGACTGACCTGCTGTGTCAGGGCCCATAGCCTGGTCCAGCCATGGACACATTAACCCTCTCATGGGGCCGAGTGTGTTGTTATACATCCATTATACATCACACCCAGAAACCAAACAGTACTCTACTGAATTAATCTGCTGATTAATCAGTTGGTCAATGGAAAGAACATTAATTGGCACCAATTTTGATAATGATTAATAATGTTTAAAATAATAATAATTAATAACGATAATTAGTCATTTAAATCATTCTTTAAATAAAACTGTTGAAACTTCAGTGATGCCAGCTCCTCAAACGAGAATGTTTTCCAGTTTTCTGTGAACATTTTGGGTTCTTGACTGTTGGTCTGTCAAAAAAGGAATCTGAACACGATAATATGTTGTTTTTCACTTTTCTCTGACATTTACACTGAACAATCCATTTGTAAAGAAAACAGCTGGCAGATGTGTTGATCATGAAGATAAGTGTGTCTTGCAGTTTTCCGGTGATGGAATAATACTGCTGTGTCTGAGGTTTTCTGTGCGATCATTATTTTACACACAGAGAAAAATGGGAGCAATTTGAACAAACACAACTTTACAACAAACAAGCTCAATATAAAGGAAATGACTTTAGTCTGTAGCCTCTTCTTTCTGTTGAACATGTGACTAAAACAAACTTTTTTTTGCCCAGATGTTGCAGATGTTACCTGCTGTACCCCTCCATGTAACTGTCCATCAGTGTGAGGGTTCGGTCCAAACTACCACAGACTGAAGATAAAATGAATTCCCCCTTAAATCGAAGCCTCACAGCAGCTTCCATCCGTGCAGGACTTACTGCTGCAGAGGAATTTTATTCAACAATTTAAAATTCATTTTTAAATCAGTTAAAATTATATAAAAAAGAATCATTAAAGTCTACAGGAACTTTCAGGCAGCAGTTACTTTAATGCAGAAATATAGAAAGTAAAACATCTGTCTTCCGTTCTAAACGTTAAAGATCATTGAGGCATGAAGCTGCAGGAATAATGAGCCTGTAAAAAGTGGCATTCGTGACCTTTTACAGTTTAATGGAGGCTGAACTATAAACTCAGGCTGAACCTTTGTTGCACAGAAGAAAAATATTTAATGAACATTTAACAGTAGCTGTATATTATAAAGTACTGATGGGCTTTCAAAAAGTTTAGAGAGAAATAAAGCGGAGCCTCGTTATTCCTCTGATGATCCAAACAGCTGGCTTCTGATGAAGTCCGTTATTTTATTTTATTTTATTGTGGATCAGAGGAATTTGAAACTGAAGCAGAAGGAGCCGTCTGAGAGCAGGAGGCTCAGACAGCTTGTTTTCGTACCGTGCTGGTGGTAGCTGGTGCCGTATCCGTGCCGGGGCTGAGTCCTGGGTCTGGGTCTGTAGTACGAGTTGTAGTAGTTATAATAGGGATCATAGTTGGAAGCCTTGTACGGGTTGTACGGATCATCTCCGGCCATCATGTCCTCCCGTCCCACCGCGGCAGAACCACCGTGGGCACCGGGCGGCGGCTGCCGGTGACGCGTCATGGCGCGTAATTGCTCGGTGCTGCTGGCCGCGGGGACCCGCCGGGAGCCGCGGGACCCTGCGGAGGCCGTGTCGTTACTGCTGCTGACGACGACCACGGGGCTGTGGTGGTGGCGGCGCGACCCGGTCTGGCTCCTGCGGGACGGCCGGTAAGCAGAGTCGCGGGTCAGGATTCTGAAAACCTGCCCGTTGTGTTGCCATGTCAACCCGGGCAGGAGCTGGTCGGAGCTGGAGGTGGTGATGCTCTCCGCATCATCAGCACCAGCTGCCTCCTGAGCGCGAGCTTCACTCACAAAACTACACAGGAAACACAAATGCGCAAAAGACAACAGCAGGGCCTCAGGGGAGAGTTCCTTCATGTTCAAAATAAATTATGATTTTAATAAGTGACACTAAAAGAATTTTCCTCTTCCCGCGCACACAGCTGCTGATCTGAAGAATTTCTCTCAAGTGTCGGAGCTGAGCTGCTCCTGCTGCTGGTGAGAGAGGCAGAGGAGGAGGAGTTAACAGTTCTTTAAGCTGCTGTGCGGTTTTGGATGTGGCCTTTGACCCGCATTTCATGTAACCTTGACCGTTTCAGTGAGGGTCAGCAACCCAGCAATCAGGGATTTGGATTTTAAAAACTGCTGCGCACACGTTGTCTCAGATTGTGTTTCAACGTAGAGCCTCTGGAACAAAAATATAAAATAAATGTGATGAAGGTCAATGACTGAAATCAAGATTTCAGCCGTGACCTGGAAGAAAAGGAAAAACAGGACTTTTGTATCAGGGATCATGTGAAAAAGCTCGAGTGGACCGGCGGTTTCACTTATTTTGTATTTTTCAGGCCTCACACAATTATAGTTTATGTTGGAGCCAAACCCAAACTGCAGCGACAGCTGAGGAGCACCACATCTGTTGAAGCTGCACAACGCGACAGGAGGAGGTGACTTCAGCACTCAGAAGTCCTCTGAGGTGAAATCTTGATTTAAAAAGGCCGATGGCAACTTTCCGATTTCAGAGTGTCCTTAAATGCACCAACATGGAGAAGTTTCAAAGTGCAGTATGATTCAGTAACGTTTGCTGAACTGAAAGCAGCATCTGCTCAGAGGGAAGGGATCACACGCTGATCAGCTGTTAAGCTAAAAAGCAATTAGCTCCTTTTCAGTCACATCTTATTATATCAGGCTGCAGCTAAAATCAAGTTCTCCTTCTTAAAATCGAAGTTCTGACCTGTGAGTCCAGAGAAGACAATACATTGTCCTCTCTCTACAGGGTGAGGTGTAATTAGAGCAAAGCTCTGGTCTCATAACTGTCCTGTCTCAGTCTAATTATCTCTGTGGTCAGAGCTGCTCTCTAATTTTACACTGAGAACTGAAGATACAGAGCTGTGAGTCAAACCTACATCCAGAGCTTTGACCTGTTCAGAACGCTTCAGTTCTTCAAGGTTATTCCCTACATACAGTTCACTTCACTGCCACTACCACAGCTTATTCACTTTCCAGCAACTGGCTGCAGGATCACTTTTTATTTGCTCTAATTCTTAATCATACAACAATGACCTAAAACTACACATACTGCATTTTTCATGGGTAATGTTCAGGTTTATGGGATTAAATGAATCAACATTAATCAGTGAATCTCTACAGCTACTGTACATGTGGTGGTGTGCGATCCGTTCAAGATGCTTTTGTTTGGTTTTATTGGAGCTGAGCGCCCAGCGGGGGACGAGCTGAGCGCTCAGGATGCTTTACCAACCGAGAAGTTTCCTTCTCTCAGAACACCGTAAAACGCACAACCTGCCACCCACATGCTGCACGTCACACGCTTTCAGAGCAGCCACTTCACACAGGTTATATTACCTGAAGTCACGTCAGATGATGCAGGTCAGACGTCTCCATCACTGGACTTCAGCAGCTTCTACTGTTACTTTATTCCTTTCTTTCCTTCAGACAGTGAAGCAGAAGAAACGTAGCATGAAGGAAAAAAAATCTGAAAATAAAAAGCGTTCAGGATGGAAACATAATGTACGAACACTTTGGAATGTAGTTTGTGTCCACACTTCTGTAATGAACCTGTTCACTGTCCCCTGAAGGAACAGCTGGAGCAGCTGCTTCATCCACGGTGATGACTGTGATTTCATCGGCTCTTCTGTCACTCTGGGTGTCGAGTCCCAGGAGGGAAATTAGATTTAGAACATCTATGAAAACTCTGGTAGAAGGTTTTTGACACGTATTAAATATATATCCTGTATTAGTAAGTTCTGCTCTTGATATTCTTGATATATAATTTCCAGCAACTGCTACTTTGCGTGCTAAATATCTTTATTTCTATCAGGGCTTAGTAAAGAGTCTCCTGCTCAGTCAGGCCAGCTGTTTCCCTCTGCTCCTTTAAACCTGGATCATTGTTTCAGGCAAAACCAGTGACTGAGAACATGGAGATATGCCTGTTCACTAATACAGTGACACTTTCTCAATGTCAATACCTAGTGGCCATTAGAGGAACTGCAGCTTAAAACACATGACTGACCCAACATTCATCTGTTGTTTGCCTCTTTTTAGTTTGTGATTCCAGATATTTCTCAGTCTCACGAGTCTCTTCATCCCTGAGTTTTATTTCTCTGTAATTCATGTTTCTGCTGATACAGATTAAGACTAGAGAGTTGAAAACTTTGACGTATAGACAGTGTAAGTTTTAAAGATATAAACAAAAATAATTTGGGATAATGGAAGTATGTGTGCTACACCCACACCTGTAGTTTATTCTCCAAGTTTAATCTCCAGTTTCACTGTTGCAGGTTTCCTCCACCCGCTGTAGGTAGCCACGCAGTTAGCAGCTAGCCGTTAGCTCGCAGCAGTAACACACGTGCGCACTTTAACCGATTCCTTGACTATTAAAGGAAAAAGTGATCAAGCTGAACAAGAGCTGCTTTTTTATGACCTTTGTGTAAAGATCAAAGGCAGGCTGACTTTACCGCGGCGCTCTGCACTTCCCTTTTCAGGAATACAAGGCAGCAGCGGCTGCACTTTCCAATGAGAAGCAGGTGTCGGCCTGATGTGAGCGGTTTAAACAGCTTCATAATGAGGGCTGGCCGCCTGGAGGGGCCTCCTGCACACAGGACACATAAAGAGCCATGGAAACACCGGGCACAATAGCACTGCCTTCATCACCACCAACATCATCATCATCATCATCACCTTGTGTGTGTGTGTGTGTATATATATATAACAATGGAAGATTTGTAACAACACCACAAAAATCCCATACTATACAGTAAAACAAGCTGATATGAGTTTGACAGAGACGATGTGAGTGAATTTATGCTAAGCATTGAATTTTACTCAAAACACAGTCGGGCCAATAAAAAGGTGTTAAAGACTGGATGCAGTGATGTTGGTGAATGTAACACCTGTATTCAGCAAATTAGACACGTGAGGCACGTGAATGAACTTAAATCCAACCATGTGTGAATGTAGTACATGTAGTACATGTACACAGTACATGTACTACATGGCCTGCTTGTACTGTCCTGTGCCAAACTCCTTTTCCAGAGCCAGGAAACGAGCGCACTTGCTCCTTTATTTACTTGAAGAAGGGAAAACACTGAATCGGAGTAAAACTAGAAGTAAAAAGAAGCAACAGAAAAGAAACATTCAATAAACCGGCACGTTTGGCGTTTAGCGCAGACACGACTGAAGAGTGACGTCACGTTCATTCATTCATTTCTCAAAACATCCAAACGGCACAAAAGTTATCAAACTCGTTGCATTTAACTTATTAACACATATGAAACTAGGATATACTCACAGTCAGTGTTTTCTGAGGGAACAGCCCGACATATTATAAGTAATGTTATGGAAGAATCATTAACACCGAACTTTTCGTTTTTAAGCTAGCATTTCCTGTTTGAGTCCGCCGAAGAAGAGTTACTTCCTTTACTGAACGTGTAAAAATAAAAGCCTCGCTGTTTACATTACAAAACTCTAATATAGCTGAAAAAACTCTTCATGAACCTGTAAGCACACATTTTTTTCTCTCTCTATTTTTTTACAAACTCAAATTATGCACAAAACAATTTTTGGGCAACACACTGCTTGTAGAGCATAGTTTACAATGATTATGCTAAGCTAGGCTAAACACGTTCTGAACCTATCTGTGCTCTGAGACATGAGCTGACTGACTCAGAGGAGCTCAGTATTTGCATACTAGCATGGTGCCTGGAAGATGGATGCTAAGTAGTGGCTTCTGTGTTAATAGTGTTTTCCTTCTGGAAGGTAGAGGTTTGCTGAGCGGTTGGCACTGGCCGCTGATGCCTTTCCAGGTGGCAGTTGTTAGGGTTATAGCAGGTGGTTGCGTGGATGTTTGCCTATGTTTGTTAGGTGTTTGTCCTCCACTGTCCACTCTATGTCATTTAAGAACAACAACTGATGGAACTGTTCATGCACTGTTTTTCACCACTTTTCTCGTATTACAACTTGTAGTTAACGTAGTAGTGTTGTAGTTAGTTAAACCTCAGACACAGTGACCTCTGCTCCTGCTGGTTCAGACTAAACCTCAGGTGTAAACCTGCAGGTAGTGAACCGTGGGTGTGATCCTGTGACTGTGACCCAGGTTTAAACCCAGCTTAAACCTTAAACTGCAGCTAAGCTAATGATAGAGCCACAGCCCCCCTCCGTGTTCGACTCATCCTTTGTTTCTGCTTTATGTTTGATGAAGGTGGAAGAATCAGTCACACACAAAGGAGGAGTCAGCAACTATCAGCCAACATATGCAATGCAAAACAAATGCAAAATATTTAAGGATGATAACAAGCATTATGTAAAAATACACATATACTTACATTTGCTATATTTATTTAAAAATTCCTTTGACTTAGAAACACGACACAGAAACGTGATCTTGTCGATGCCCAGTTAGGACAGTTTGTTTGAGGAAAAGATATTTGGTCTTTTTCTCATGTATTTGCAGAAATGAGCCAATCAGAACAGGCTGATTCACTGTCTCTGCAATATGACAAATGAAATGGATTGTTTTTAAGTGAAATGTTGAAGTATATGGATGAGTCCTATTTTCAGTTTCCTTCTTTGGATCTTTTTTATTATTAACTGCTGCAGTAAAATTTCCCAGCACGGACCATTAAATGTTTAATCTGCACGACCATATTAAGCTTCATTCAGTGATAATGTACCACATTTCCTCCTAACTTTTAAATTCCAGAGCAATTTGTATTTTTCAGAGTCTTAAGTTATCAAGAGGAATTTCTGTTTGGCAAAATAAGAATAAATAATGAGTCTTAAATGGGACAAACTGCAAAGTATAATAACAGTCTTGTTGCATGAATGGAGCCATGTGCCGCAGCCTGTATCTTTTATCTGTGAACCAACACCAAAGACCAAAGGTCTCAAAGAATTCCTCAGTTTATCCATGTGCCATTTAGCTACAGATTAAAGATTGTGTTGTTGCTTTTGGTTCATTCATAACTGGATCACGGTGTGACCTGTAAAGTCAGGTTTAGGCTTTTAGCTGCACAGTGGTCACACATGTTAAATATAAAAATAATATATAAATAAGGTCTAAGCGTTGAGGTTGATCCAGATTGCACCTTGAGTTGTTTTAGTGCTGTAGTGTTATTTTATCAGTGCAGACCTGACAGCAGCTGAAGAACTGCACGGACTGTGAGGGCTGTTTGCATTCTGGGATGAGACCACAGACAAAAACGTAACGCCTAAAACAGACGTGACAAACAGTCTTCAACAGTCTCCGCAACAACGCTGGTGAGGCAGCACCCCGAGGTCACTTGAGGATGATTTTTCCATCTTTATATTTCTGTTTTCAAACATTTCAGAGTGAAAGAAATAAGACAGAAACATTAAAACCACAACGTCAAGGACAACCGGCATTGTCATAGTGACACAAGATGCTTTGCAGCAGGTGGGTTTTCCAGGTGAACAACAGTTAGAAACAGTGACTGTTAAAACAGAGCTCGAAACATCTGGAGTCGACCAGAAAAACCAGACTCAGGTGTATGAATGAAGACGGCCGGTTCAGACGTCCTGCTCAGTGCTCTGTACTCACCTGTGTTTACCTCAGACCTGTCCTCAGCACCAAAACCTTTCTCCAGCTTTATTTCTCTGTGCAGCAGGTTACAACTATAAATGACAGATCAACGATCATGCGCTTATGAATTCACATTAAATTAAAGCACTGTCATCAGGTTATTGTCAATCCAATTGTGATTCTGTTCTGACTCCAGACTTATGGACTTAGTGATTGATTACTGCTCATGTTTATCAGTGGAATTAAATAAAAAGCTGTGAAAGCGATGGTCCCAAAAAACAAAAAACAGATGTGAGAATGTGTGTGTGGACGTGACAGATCTCACACTGAAGAGATAAAAATAATCCTCACTGCGACCAAACATCCTCACACATTCAGGAGGACAACAGTGAGCAGAGCAGCACCAACAATTACAGCCAGGTTGGGTTTGGCTGGGTCTACTCTAGCATCACACCACTGAAAAAAAAAAAACGCTCTTATAAAAGCTGCTGTCACCTCCCTCAGTGTTGTGTAAACCTTCACACGTCAGGATTCAACTCATTGTGTTGCTTAATTTTTTTTACTCTCTATCCGACCAGCCAGAAATCACTAAGTCTGCATACCTGAAGCTGCAGATGGCTTTGGCCACACTGAACAGTTTTTTTTACTAATGTCAAAAATGAAACCTGAGCCATTGTTTATCCCTCAATGACTTTTCTTTTGGCCCTGAGCTACTGCTGAACCACCCTTATGAAACCTGCGGTCACTGAGCCCACGTCTGCAAACAAACCTCTGCTTTTGGCTTCTTTGTCAAATTTAGCTTCGCTTCCGCCAAAGACAATTACAGCCAGTGTGGCTCTCACAAAGGTGAAGAGCAGAAATGATCCAACTGATCCTGGCACCAAACCAAAGCTCTGCCATTTGTTCTTTAATGAGGACGATGGTATTTTCATGTAAAGGTAAGATGCAGGAGTAGGTTACTAACCTGAGCAGGTTTGTATTTTTAGCCTTTTTTTTCTAGTACAGTCTCAGAGTCTGGCTGCTGTCTGTCTGTTCTTTAGTGGCTAAAAAATACGAACATTTTAATCAAGGTATAATGTTAATTGTTCCTATTTGTTGGCTGTAGAGTTTTATTACCAGGGTCATGGTCAAGAAAAACATTGCTGCCCATCATCCTGTGGCTAAACTGAGACACACTGGTCATTGTTAAACTGGAGAAAGGGGAAAAAAATCACCCTAAATTAGATTTTACTCAGTTTTGTTTCCAGCGTTCATGCTTCATTATCTAAAACCTGGTGCTGAACCCAGATAGAACAACTGAGATGTTCCAAGTGCAAATGAGCTTCGATGTGAAGTAAAGATTTTGATGATGAGACGGGAGAACGGTTCCACCCCGGGTTCTGTCAGACAGCGGGTTTAACCAGTGCTACGGTTTGTTTCAGCTGTTTGATGTGAACTGAGCTGTGAATCGTGCTGGGTTCAGAGTTTGGGCTGAGGTTTGTGCCTCACTGCTGCCCCCTGCTGGTGTACCACACAGGGACACTGAACCTCCCGCTGATGGTTTCACACAAACAGTTAAAACAACATCAACAACAACATTTTAACATCATCATAAATAGATCATGAAAAAAAAACTACCACAAATTCATTTTGGGAGCATTTCTGACCAATGGGATTTGAGCAACGACTGACCTCACAGTGTGAGTGTGTGATGACAGACACACACAGTAAAAGCAGGTTGCTTGCAAACAGATAGAAAAAAAGATTTTACTTTTTAAAAAAAAAAAAGACACGATCTCGACTCTTGTATTTTATAAATTTTACTGTTTATAATAAGAAAAACAAACGGAGACATGAGAGATTACAGAGTGAAAATGACTTGGGACGACAGAACGCAAAGTTCCCAACTCCCAATATATTAATATACACAGCTACTAGCCTATGTACAACATACATCTGAAACAATACTGAAGATGAGACTGAAGATCAAACAGTGTGGATGAGAAACTGGAGAGAACACAGCTGTTAATCAGATTCAACTCTGCTGAGTTCCTGTTGGAAAAAAGAAAAAACCCAACACCTTCCCACAACAGAGAAATGATCAGAGAAATAGCTTCTATAAATTCAATAGATAAAAAATTATCACACCTAATCTGCATTCACACACTGAGATATTATAGATTTCTTATACTGTACACTATCAAACTAAAAGACTCGTCTATCTCTCTAATGCAACCAGAACGAAATACACAGGCTCACTGTAGCAAAGGACTCTGGGAGATTGAGTTTAGTGGTTTCCTTACTTACTGCACTTTTTCCTCTGGTTTAGAAAAAAAATCCTCTCTCCCTCATTAAATCACATAATTTGGCACAACAGAGAAACTCTGGTGAACCACTTTAATCCCAACTAGCTCCCAGTGCTCAAAGGAATGTCGAGAATACTCGTTCACAAAACTCATTTTCTCTCAGACACACACACTCATACACACATATGTTGTGTTAAGATACAGTACAGATAACAAAACACTACTGTAACAACAAAAACACTGAGGGATACACTCAGACTCAACGTATCTGGTCTTCCTCCGTCTTTCCTGTGAACGTGATTTTGGTTTGCATCAGTTTGTTCCACTGAGACAAATCTGGCCATGGTGAGATTCTGATGTTTAAAATGCTGGTGTGACCGGCCCATTAGAAACCCAATGGAACAACACACACTCATCCAGTTACAATGTTGGTCAACCACCTTTAGTTTTACTTGCTTTTCATCCTGACATCATGGTTAGAAATGGAAGACCCATCATCACCACCTGTTTCTGTATCCATCCTTCCACAGAGTGCAGGGCTGTGGACACTACAGAGGCCACAGCCCTGCACTCAGGTTGTTCTGTGCTGCATCTATCCTGCATTAGTTCTGTAAACAAGACTCTTTTGAATGCTATGCGGTAAAAATCATTGTAGATTTCAAACATCTTGTTGACAGGTCATTGTTTGTGTCTGCTGTTAGCAAAGGAAAGGAACACGTATTTACTCACACGAATCTCCTTTAGGATGTTAGGAAAGGTGCAGCAGTGATTGGCTGTGAGAGGCTGCGAGAGGCGGGGCTTTTCTGATGGCTTCACCTGTCCGATGCGTATCAGCTCCTGCTCCTCAGCCCCTCGTGGCTCATTGGCCCCCGGCCCCGAGGGTCCCCTTCTAACACAGTGGTTCTGCTGCAAATGGCCCAAAGTGTAGATGTAACGCTTCATCTCCCCTCGCCCCAAATTTCACCTTGATGTGGTCGGATCGTGGTATGTCTTCAAAACCACACCAAACCCAGGCTAACACTGTCAAACCGGGCAGAGACAGAGCTGGACATGAGGTGATTAAGTGGTCGGCTGCTCAGAAAGCTAACCAACATCTGCACAGAGGTTGTTAGTGTCTTCGTTGTCAAACCTTCTGTCTGGGTTTGATTTGCTGGGAAAAGGTTTCTGACTGAAGAATATTTGAATTTGACTGGTTTGTGAATTGTTTCACTGTGATCAAACTACAGACTTCGAATTTTAAAATCTTAATGCTGTTAACCCAAACCAAACTAATTCACACCACCACTAACTCCACCCAGGCAGAACAGGGCGGGTGGAGACGAAGCATGTACACCTGCAGGTCTGTGGGCTCCAACATACACATTTACACACTTAACACACAAACAGTTTTTAGGCCCCACTATAAAAACAGACAAAGGTAAAGTGATACCTTGATGTTAGATCTTTGCATTACACACTCTGAGGGTTGACCCCCCCCCAACGACATGCAGTACCTGTGCTGTTAATGCTGGTTTGATTCCCACTCGTTACTAACGTAAGGCACCAGTTTACAGATGTCACTGGTACAATGTCACTTCATGATGATTAGTTTTACGGTTTTATGATAATAATCTAATAATTTTAACACTAACAGTCTTTGTTTGTCTTTGGCGACGCTCTTAGTTTCCTGATTGTGATTCTTTCCTAAAGTAGCCACAGTTACTGACTGATTCTCAGTCTGTGAAGCTCACAGGTTTCACCCCAGCCTCTGGCACTGTGATGTGAACCTCAGCTGAACAACATTCATATCCACAAAAAAGACCGAAACAAGTGAAATACAATAAACCAAGAAAAATAAAATAGAATAAAAATCTAAAAATTAAATCCTACGCTACAATCTGACCCTAACCAGCTCCAGTGTGGGTTAATATATGAACATGAATAACTGAGAGACACAGACACAGTGCTTTACAATAATAATAAAAAAAAACACAGGGACAGGAGAAACTACAAAGACTGAAGAGTCTATCCAGAGAGGAAGAAAATAAAGTTTACGGCATCTTTGGCACCATAACACCATGAAAAGAAGAAATTTCAAAAGGTCCAACAAGACGTTTTGGTCAAAGAGGCTTTAAAGAGATGGATGAAACTGTGAAACTGGCACTGACAGAAATCTGCAGAAAGCTTAGAAATCTTTGTTCACGACGACTGAAAGGTTTTGATCCTGTGAAACGTTCCTCGGAGCTGACCGGCCTTCTCCCGTCTCCATCCTGCTGCTGTTCACACAAAGCAAACCAACCTTCTGACCACAGCTCTGCCGGTTTCCTCATTCCCTCTGACAGCGGCTCGCTCTTGTTACTCAATACCAGTCCTCTGTCTTCTCATGTCAATCTATTGTCTTCCAGGAGTCCAGAGAGGGACAAACCCGCCGCCAAGGACAGCCCGAGTGGTACATCCCAGCGACTTTGGCTCACTGGTTGACATGGGGCCTCAGGGCTTGGTAAAGTCCCTCGAAGGAGGGTCGGTTGGGGATATCTCGACTCCAACAACGCATCATCAGCTCGAAGAGAGAAGGTGGGCAGAGCGGAGGAGCATACAGGAAAATCTGAGAGGACAGAAGTGGAAAAGGCATTCCACAGGTGTGTGAGCACGATCTACTGAAAATCAAAGGACATTTTACAGATGAAGAAACGGTGAAAGGTGGAACGAGCAGAGTCAGAATCAGCCACACCTGGATGAAAGGCCTGATTTTGGATGAATGATCCATCAGAACTGAACTCTGCTCTTTGAGGGTGTGTTTGATTCATCTCACCTGTCTGCCCTGGTTCCTGAAGAACTCGCCAGTGTTCTCTATGACCTGTTCATCAGACAGCAGGCTGTAGGGCTGCTCCTTACACAGAGTGAAGATCTCCCACAGGGTGACACCAAACGCCCACACGTCACTGGCTGTGGTGAACTTACCCTGGAGACGGAGGGGGGGGGCACATGGACATAAAATGAAGTCAAATTTTTACATTTCAGGATGGAACTTCTAAGAAACTGTCCTTTTGGTCCATGAGGGTTTTTGTTTCCTGACACAAATGTCTCTCACTGTAAAGCACTGGATATTTTTGAGACCAGGTTTGGGTCGAGCCAGGTCCCTGAAAACTTCTAACATTTCTTCACATAATTTTACAGCTGCACAGACACTGAAACTAAAAGCTACACTAACATTCATAACGAATAAGAGTAAAGTTATATCTGTCCCCCTGTCCCTCACCAGCAGGATGCTCTCCCAGGCCATCCATCGTATGGGCAGCACAGCCCGGCCCTGGATGCGGTAGTAGTCGCTGCTGTACAGGTTTCTGCTCATCCCGAAGTCGGCGATCTTGATGGTGAGGCGACGGTCCAGCAGGCAGTTCCTCGTGGCCAGGTCTCTGTGCACAAAGTTCAGAGATGCCAGGTACTTCATCCCCGACGAGATCTGCACCGACATGTGGAGGAGGTCGGATAGACTGGGGGGAGGGAGAGGGCAAGAGATGAGGAGGAGAAGCACTGAAGGAGGTGAGGTGAAAGAAAAGGAGAAACTTGAATTCACCCTCCTCTGAGGAAAAGTGTCGCCCCCTACTGTTTGCATCAAAAACCTACATGAAGAAGATGCTTTGAAAAGTCCAGCTAACAGGAAGTGTGGCTGATGTGGTTGGCATGTGTGAACAGCATGAACTGTGTGTATGGTGTATTAACCTGACTGAAGGGATGTTGTTGGCATGTGTCAGCGTGCTCTCGATCTCCCGCTGCGACAGAAACATGTTGAGGTCTCCGTTCTCCATGTATTCGGTCACCATGCACAGCGGGTCGGACGACACACACACACACAGCAGCCGGATGATGTTGGGGTCGTTCAGGCGAGACATGATCTTTATTTCCTTCAGGAAGTCGTTCCTGATGGACGGATGGTTGCAGGGAGACGAGAGGAGACGTTT
Source organism: Toxotes chatareus (assembly GCA_016801885.1). Classification (NCBI taxonomy): domain Eukaryota; kingdom Metazoa; phylum Chordata; class Actinopteri; family Toxotidae; genus Toxotes; species Toxotes chatareus. Next base: position 26,454,772 of record CM028882.1, read on the forward strand.
TCAGGTTTACTCTTCAACTCAGACATGAATTATCTTCAAACCACCTCTAAGAACCTAATCCTCAGTGAAAACTGCATGTTTTCACTGAGGATTAGGTTCTTAGAGGTTTAGGTTCGTAGACCCCTCAGATTTAGCTTGTGAGCAGCTCCGGGGTCCTGGTTCTCAGACTGGGAACCATCACTACGGGTAAAACTGGTACAACAACCACTGAACAGCCTGGATCGATCCTGTTCAGTGGCTGGATCCAGTTTACGGGAATAATTATTCCGATGGGGTGAACATGCACAGACACTGGAGCCGCACGTAAATACCTGGCTTGGCTGGTGGCGTCGGCCCTCAGCTGTTTAACAGCCACCAGCACAGAGTGGCCGTCTCTGTCAGGGAGGGGCGACCCCTCCCCAAGAAATTCAGGGAGTCCCTCAGCCTCACACAGGTGGACCTGCGGGACATTAAGAAATCCCGATCAGAGTCCTGAAGACCAGAACATCAAGAGAAATCAAGTCCATCCTTTCATTCGTTTTCAGAAACCTTTCAAGCTTTGTTTTATTTTTGTTCGTCCACAAACTTTCAAGGACACGGTCACTGACTCCGCCCCCCTCCCCCCTCACCTCTCCAAACTGCCCCTCCCCCAGCTTCTCTCTGAAGATCAGCTGTTGCCGTGGGAATTCGGCAGCAGAGATGTCCTTCCTGGTGAGAGAGTCCACGGTGAGGGCGGGGACGGCGTACATGTTGCTCCCGGTGACGCCCTGCAGCCGTACAATGTCCGTCTCGGCGTAGTGCGGTGCGTTGCTATGGAAACACTGGTGCGGTGTGCACTGGGTGACGTCAGGCTCGGCGTACCCTCCCCCACACGCTGATGGAGAGAGGGAGATTTTTAATTTGGGTCACGAATATTATCGTTTTCACAGCTTCAGATAAAGTTACACAAAACATTTCCACAGCACTGGGAGAATTTCAGATTTTTAAAATTATTATAATAAAAGCCAAAAACGGCTTCCACCACTTTCATCCCTGAGCTGCGTGTGGCTGTTACAGAGTGTCCTCTCTCATGAAAACATGTCGACTCTCTGTTTATCTCTAAGGTAAAACGTTTCTCCATCATCTTCAGAACACTTCAGAAAGTCCAACCTCATCCTGCACATCAGTGACATGTAATCCAGATAAACTGCACGCCTCATAGACTGATCCAGGTTCAGGGCTGAGGAAACCAAGGTGCCTGCTTTAGACAGGAGACAGGCTGAGAGACCCTGTGGAAACTGCTGGCTTTGGTGGCTGATGCTGTATTAATAAACTTTATTAAATATTCAATATTTATTCATTCAGGAAAACAACTTTTTTATTCTAGATGTAAAAACATAATTTATCTTAAAACAGTTCTGTTATCCTACGATAGCGAGATAATAAGGAGGCTAATGGGAAACATGTCAGCTGGAGGAGCACATCTATGTTACATTTTCATCATTAGTGATTTGATATTTTAATTTTCCTGACTTCCAGAATTAAATTATTTTGAACTTTAACCTCACAGGTTTCCGTCCACAGGGAAAAGTCAGAATGACGACAGTGTGAGACGCAGCAGACATGAGGAGGGTGGGTTTTACCGCTGCGTCTGACTGATGTTTAAACATCTGAAGTCACACCTTTCAGCTCTTACCACGCAGCCAGCCTGACGTCATGTGACAGGAAGTCAGCAGGAGGAGGTCATAGAGAGGATTACCAAGGAGGAGAGCTGGAGGGAGAGGAGAAGGATGAAGAGGAGGTAATGAAAAGAGAGAGAGAGAGAGAGAGAGGGAGGCAAAGGAGAGAAACACTGCAGAATGAATGAGTGTGCAGACTCTGCAGTTTTTTACAGCATCATCAAGAAAATATGAAAAGAAGAGTGAGAGACAAAACGAGAAGAGACAGACAGCATGTGCAACATGTTCCAGAGGAAATAAAGGAAATGAGTTCAGGAGCTGTCCATGAGCGAACAGCTGATGAGAGGAAATAAGAGACAGAGCGCTGAGGTTTTTCCTGTGGCTGATGTGTGAGGTTGCTGAAGTGGCCAGCTGGGGGCAGAGTGCAGCAGTCTGTCTCAGCGGAGGCCTCCTCTCTGACATTCATCTCTCCATCTTCTATACCGCCTGATCCGTCAGGGTCGCAGGGAGCTGGAGCCCGTCCCAGCTGACTACGGGCAGAGAGGAGCCCGGGGTTCGAACCTGGAACCCTCTTGCCGTGAGGCGACAGTGCTAACCACCGCCCCCGCTCTCTGACAGCTTCAGAGAAAACAGTCGAGTCCAAACATGCAGACACAGATGCATCTGGAACATTTTTAAGGCGTCGCTAATTCACAAAAACTTCCACCCAGGTTTATGTTTCCATAGATGAGGGAGCTCCTAGTTTACAATCAGTAAACCTCCACAGATGGTCAATAAAACATAAACATGGTGACGTGCCTGTAGAGGCGAGTGGCAGTCTCACACTCATCTGTAATGACTGAGCACAGTGAGCGTTTACCTGAGGCCTCGGCGCTCTGCGACAGCTCGGGCAGCTTGTTTCTGAGCAGCGCCGGGTTCTGGTACTGTGGGTCCAACAGGAAAACTCTCTCATAGTGAGGGTCCATGTTGGCGGGGCCTGAGGGAAACACAACACATGAATGAATCACATGAACAAGAAGCAGACATTTCCTGCAGGAGTCCAGAGAGAAGTCTTCAGGTGATCCGCTGAGTCCAGGCTGTTCCTGGGTCAGCTCGTTAAACGTCTGCAGGTACGGGTATTTCATTAGCAAAATCTTCTTGGATTAAGTCGACAAAATTAGTGAGTGAGTGAATGAATGAATGTGTGAATGACTAAAGTTGAGTTCTCAGTTAAGTTGTGAAGAGAAATTTCTTTGCACTGGTTCCTTCCTGTTCATCCTGATGGGGAAACAGAGCTGGTGAGAAACATAAGGACATTCAGTGACTCCTGGACTAACAGATCGAAGATGCTGAGTACAGCATCTGTTGTTGACTACCTGTAAGGGCGTGTCCGGAGCGGGGGGGGACAGGGGGGGTCTGCAGGATGATGGTATCACTGGAGGACGACAGTCGAACTGTCACCTCCTCCTCAAGGATCCGACGTGGAGCCTGGAAGAGGAGGAAAAAGCCCTAAAACAAACATCTTCTGTGTGTTGTTTTATTCTTTATGGTATTTTCTGTGACACATCAGCGACCTGACGTTTGTCAGAGTCCAGCAGCTTGTTGGACCTAAACTTATAAAGCCTGACTTCAGTCTCTTTGAGTTCATGAAGAAATTTAAGCACACGACTAAAACAGAAAACAACTTCCAGAGGCAAGTGTTGCAGTGACCTCAGGGATGTAATAAACATTACTCACAAAGCCACAGACTCAAATCTTTATCTCCAAAAAAGGAAAACAGACGTCCAAAACATCCAAAACAAATGAGACACTGACTAAACTTCTGGAGTCAGCGCTTTGTCTCCTCACCTTCTCCAGCACCTTGCAGACGTACTGACACCAGAGGATGAGGAAGATGATGATGACTAACAGCAGGATGATGGTCACCAGGCAGCCAATCAGAACGGGCGTGTTCCCGTCATCTGGTGGATCGATGGCTGATGGACTAGCTGCTGTGGAGACGGAGAAACATCAGGACCTGAGAGTCAGTGATGAGAGAACAGCTGCCTACGAATGAGGCTAACGTTAAACAAAGCTAACGCTAAACAAGGCTAACGTTAAACAAGGCTAACGTTAAACAAGGCTAACGTTAAACAAAGCTAACGTTAAACAAGGCTAACGTTAAACAAAGCTAACGTTAAACAAGGCTAACGTTAAACAAGGCTAACGTTAAACAAGGCTAAAGTTAAACAAGGCTAACGTTAAACAAAGCTAACGTTAAACAAGGCTAACGTTAAACAAAGCTAACGTTAAACAAGGCTAAAGTTAAACAAATGGTTTCTAAGGAAGATACATGACACAACGACATGTTGACCTGCTGCTGTACGAATGTTAATGTCTCAATTTTAAGGTGAATTTTTTCTGTCCACTCTTACTTCATGTCAAAGGAAAAGGGTGAGGTCAAAGGTCATACATGTCTTTGGTGTGGTTGTCAAGGCGCTCTCCTCATTGGCTGGAGGGGAAGTCACCACCAGTGTTGGCAGTATGGTGTCCTCTGTAGGACAAATAACAGGACATTATTTTATTTTTCTATTTTGGCAGAAATGTCAGAAATGTAAATAATGTGCTTGTGTGTGTGTGTATGTGTGTGAGTGTGTGTGTGTGTGTGTGTGTGTGTGTGTGTTACCCGACTGAAAGGAGATCTCGCTGAACATCATCCAAATGTCAGCGAAGTAAAAGCGGCAGCGGAGGGATTTGGCGGAGCGGCGGTTCAGCGGGACGGTGACGTATCGGGCGCTCGGGTTCCTGTCATCCAGCACCGTCTTGAATTCCACAGGCTCCGCCTCCCAGCCGGCGATGAGGCGGGGTTTAAACCAACAGGAGACGGAGGAGAAGATCTTCACACCGCGGGAGAACATGTTGTTGCTGTGAACCTGGACAGACAGAGGAGGGATTTGAGGTTCTGCAGTCGTTTAAAACAACAGCATCAGAGAAATAAGGATTTATTCATCCTGATGCACCGTGCTCTACACGGTGAAATAAGCAAGGTAAAGTGTGTACAGAAACATACATGGTGAGACACATTCTGAATAAAGTTAAAGTAAAATAGCTTTAAAATTAAAGCATCAGTGTAAAAAAACGAAAGAAACAGAAGATCACAGTGGAAGTGAGGGTGAATTCATGGAAGTGATGTGAAGTCATGTATAAACTGGACAGAAATGTAAATCTGTACATTTTTTTTAAGTGGGATTTTTTTGTTTGTGTTTAGCAGCAACGTGTCGCACACATCTTAGGCACAGAAGCACAGTCCAAGCCTCCGAATGAATGAATGAATGAATGAATGGCTGAAATCAGCAGGGATGAAAACCTTCATGGAAGTGAAGTTCCTCTGCCTGTCGAACACAAACTCCATCTCCACGTATCCCTGAGTTCCCAGCGAGTCGTTCCTCCAGCCCAGGTAGTCGTAGCCCGGCCACACGTGGTACTGGCGCGTCAGCAGGAAGTCGTCCAGGCCGATCACGCCATCTGTCAGCTGACCCATCCCACCAAACAGCTTCCTATTGGACAAGACGGCTGTCAGTCACACAGAGCGGGAAAAGAAGAAACACTGAAGCGTGGTGAGCGTGTGCGTCACTCGCCTCCTCTCGTGCACACCGTCATACGTGGAGTCATTGAGGCTGGCGATGGAATAACCAGGTGGCATCATGAGCTGACCCTCCGGAGCGCTGTAGGAGATCAGACCGTCTGCAGCGGGAGGAGGACAAGTTAAAGACAGACCAGAGAGAGAGACACACTGAGCAGCACTGACTGGAGGAAGGAAATCACTGCTGCCACCAAAATAAAAGCCCAAAATCTTCTCACTTCAGAGGTTCAAACTGACGAGAAACAACTTACATAAAGATTTTTTTTCTGTTGTCGTTGATCAACTGTGATAAAGTTTAATACAAGTAAAAATAAAAAGTAAAATAAAAGACAATTATTGCACAAAACATTAACAACATCAACATTTACACGCGTCCTACCATCCCAGGGACAGCCGTACAGCTCCACTCTCATACAGACAGTGGTGGACAGCTTGGTGACCGGGATCAGGCGGATGTAGCGGGCGATGATTGGCGGGTGGAGGTCGTTGATGACAGAGGCGTAGGCGTTTTTGTTTCCCTCCATCACCTGGTAACAGATGCCATGGAGATGCACAGAATGAGAAACAAAGAGCAGCTTCCCTGATCAGATCAGATGTCAGTCACACGCTGAGTCTCAGTTCATCAGGCTGGTGAATGGACAGTAACACTGCAGCTCTCTGAACACTGAGGCTTCCTGAGTCACTGAAATATGAATCACACACAAACTTCACATCTGATCTGTTTGTTTTCTGCTCTATAGAGAGTGTCGTTCATTTCACAGTGAACTGCAGCGTTGTAGATTTATTCACATACGGAGATTCTGATCCTGGTTTTCATACCAAACTCTGTATTCACTAAAAATAAAACAAAAGACAGAAGTCAGAGGTGCGAGCCCGTTCTCATCATCATCACCGTCTGAACTGTGCTCGTTGATGAGTGTTTTCTAAATTCATATCTCAGAATAAGAAAAGAGATTTCATCTTTTCTTTAAATGAATCCAGACAGAAGAAATCTGAGGTGCTTCTGGGAAGTTCCCGGTTTGAATGTGAGGGAGGAAACGTGTGAGTGAACAGCCTCAGATTAAAAACATGGCCCAGTGTTTAAACCGTGTCCTGACGGTGTTGCCGTAGCAGGCAACAGGAAGCTGGTGTGTAAATGTAATTTCCTCTGATATGAGTGTGAATGACCAGAAGCAGCTCAGAGTGAAAAAGCATCATTTTCTTTTTTTTCCCTTCCTCTCTCTCCCATTCTTTCCTCCCTCGCTTCGTTATATCGCTCCGTCACAGGTTTCCTCCACAGATTTTCTTCCATTCTTTCTGCGTCTCAGACGGTTTTCCCGCCTCGTTTTTAACTCTCTCTCGTCCCCTCAGACAGTCCTGACCCACGGTGCTTTGTCTGAACCTCTGCAGTGAAACATCTGGGTCACTCACCGTGTTTCCCAGCCGGTTCCTCCAGGACTTCCACAGTAAACTGTCCCTGCTGTAGTTCAGGCGATAAGCTCGGGCGAACTCGTTCCCCGAGTTTCTGGCGTATCGTCCCTGAGTCCCGACCACGGTCAGGAAGGTCAACCTGCCCAGGTCCACCTGAGAAACACGTCAACAGGTCAGTCAAAAGGTTTCTGTCAAATCATGTGACACACCAGAGTCCAGAGCCCAGAGACAAAGACAATCTTTTGAATCTTTCTCTTTTTCCTGTGCATCAGCTCACAGGTTCTAACCCACAGCCTCAGCCATCTAAGTACCGCACACGGCTGAACATGTTTGAGGTTGTGTTTTCTTTCTTTGAGGCGGCGAGTGGACACAGACCTGCAGGTACTGACTGTCTGAAGGCTCCAGCTGTCCCTCAGGACACCAGGCGCCGTCTCCCTCCTCACGATTCAGCCTGTGAACACACACAGTTAATACTGACGGCCTGCGGATCCTTATCATGCTAACCTCAAACCTTCGTCAACGATGTGTTTGTTGGTTTTATTTTTCTTTGTTCATGTTTATTTCAGCTGTGAAATTAAAGCTGTTCACTCTGACGTTACATTTAAAGGGTGAAACTTAAAATCAGGACTCGACAAACTGTGACAGACAACACACAATACTTTAGTTTAATGAATAACTTCAGCTAATAATCATTTTGTTGTGATGAAAATCACTGGATGAACCATCAGTGTCACGTGTCACACTCACCTGGCGTACTTTGGTCCCGTGGTCTCATACCATTGGCTGGATGCTGTGATGTCATCATCTTTGATTCGGCCATCCTCCATGCCCAAGGCATAGCGACAGTGTGCTGTGACACACACACACGCACACACACACACACACACACACACACAGAGAGAGAAGTAAAACATGAACTAATCTGTGTGTTGGTTTGTACGTGCGTGCATGCATGCGTGCGTGCGTGTGTGTGTGTGTGTCCATACCAGGGTCAATCTGTCCGAAGGCTGCTGTGGCTTGAAGAATCAGCAGCAGGAAGAGGTGCATGATGGTCCGCAGATCACACCAACACACACGCTACATCTCTGAGTTAGAGAGAGAGAGAGAGAATTGTTGTTGTTCTTCTTCTTCTTCTTCACTGTTTGTTTGTGGTCACTTTAGATGTGTGGTAAAGTCTCAGGGAGAATCAGTTTATCGTGGACACGGTTTGACTGTGGACGCACACGTGTGTTGACTCACACAGCTGAGACACATTAACACCATGACATCAAAGACGAATGATTGGTTGAATCAACAACTGACGTCGAGTTTCTGAAACTGTTTTTAACTGGACAGAAGTTTCACAGGTTGATTGGTCAGCACACAGTTCAGGACAGACACACCTGCAACTCGCTGTTTAACCTTTTAAAGCTTCAGGCTCAGTGACAGGCAGGAAGTCACCTGACAAGGTGCACGTGTCACCTGTGTAATGGATGACATGGAGGCAAACAACCACTGGTCCACCTCCACGTACAACTCAGCTGCTCTGTGGTAACAAACATGAGCTGAGAGCAGGAGAAGGTTCAGTTTACCCTCAACATGAAGAGACGGTTCCCTGATTATCTGCTGTGAACACAACACAACTACACAACATCGACAACTGCAGGGTCTCACACACAAAACTGTCACTGTTTCTACTACAGCAGGATGGACGGACGAGGACTCCTGACCACTTACAAGAGGACTGTGTGTGTGTGTGTGTGTGTACATGTGTGTGATTTCACAATGTTATTGCTGTTGGAGTTTATAGATACTGGACACAAACAGCAGCAGCCCACTCACAGAGGTTATGCAACACTGAAACACACACACACACACACACTCTTTCTTTTGTTCATGTATGCTACAGCGTCTCACTCGTCTCTTATTCTGGACATTTTCTTTCTCTGTCTGCGACTCACTGGAGAAACAGCTGGACAGGGGAGAGAGAGACAGACAGAGATGGTGGGAGGGGGAGCTGGGGGGTGAGAGAAAGAAGAGTAGAAAAAATGGAATGGGAGACAAAGGGAGGAAGAGAGTAGCTGAGCACAGACAGCAGGGTGAGGCTGAGGACTGATAAGAAAAAAGAGGAAGGAGAGAAAACACAAAGCGAGGAGGAGGAGGAGGAGGAGGGGGAGGAGAGGGAGGAGGGGGAGGAGGAGGAGGGAGATGAAGTCGAGGCAGGAGCGGGAAGAGAAAAGGTGCAGAGGAGGACAATGGACGGAAGCAGAGACAAACCGAGCTGAAGTGAAACTTCAACAACCAGATCCAGGATCAGCTGGACGTTTCAGTGGGTTCACTCTCTCTCAGCTTTCAACATCTGCACAGAGACGTTCTGAGTTCTGAGCATCTGAAGCTGAGCTGAGCAGCATCTCATCATGGGACTCACAACTATTTCTCTGATTACATTACTGATTTGATATGAGTGGAACTGGGAAATTCTCCCGAAAATGACGATCCAGAGGTGCCAGTGCAGCACAGGCCTGAGGTCAGTCTGAGGTCTGATCCCTGTCTGCGGTACGAGACGAGACGAGACAGCTGACTCACACGCAGAGGCCGAACCTCCATGTGGAAACTGATCAGTGTGATCAGACTGTGGCCTGCGACTGAACGGCAGCAGCTCTCTGAGCACAGTCAGAGTCTGAAGCTGACTCTGAGGAGTCAGACTCTGAGTCTGAAGCTGAAGAGACAGACTCTGAAACCGGCTCTGCACCGACGGAGCTGCGAACACTGAAGAACACAATTGACTCTCAAAACCACCTTCCCTCTTCTGTCTCCTGTGTCTTCGCTCTCTGACGTAGATCTGTTCAGGCTTCAGGAAGTGAGTTCATTCACCTCAGCCGAGCTGGACCAGAAAGCAGCGGTTCACTTTTTATTTTCTGGCAACGGCTGGGGGAGAGAGAGGGAGAGAGAGAGAGAGAGAGAGAGAGAGAGAGAGAGAGAGCTTTGTGTAATGTGTTGGCTGCAGCTCAGATTCCTGCACTCTTGCTCATCTCTACAGCTAAATCACATGACCAGAGAGAGAGAGAGAGAGAAAAACATGGAGAGAGAGACAGGCGCAGTAAAAACGATCAGCGGGGGGAGAACGGGACAGAGAGCGAGAGACATGAGTCCCACTTTAAGAACATTTAACCCAGTGAGGAAACTGGCAGCGAAACAAAAAGCAGATCCGGCTTCGTTCCAAACCGTTTCCTGTGTTTCAGCTCATCAGCTTTTATTCTATTTCAGGCTGAAACTGTGGATGAAAGATTTCAGGCCACAAAATGGCTGAAACACGAGCGTTTAGTCCGACTGACCAAAGTTTGTATGTTACATAAACAAGTCCCTGCGTCTCAACAACAAAACAGGTTGTCTGTGTTTCCATATGATCGTTACCAAACCTGCTCTCATGAGTCCGTCTCTACGCCGTGGCTGGATTCAAACCACGTGCTCACAGTTAGAGAAACCTTCTGCTCATGGTTAAAAGAAACTGCGCCGACTGTCCACATGTGGACATGTTTCTGTGCCCTGTCCACTCTCATTACCCGTTACTCTGCTGATTATTTTCTGCTGCTGTTTATAATCTCTCTGTCTCTTCTTCATCATCATCATCATCTGATGTGACGCAGAAGCCCAGGGCTGAATGTTTTTGTTTATTATCTGTTCCTGTGACGTGAACATCGGAACAAACAAGTGATGCTGCTGTTTTTCTGGTGAGGACGCTGAGGGAGATAAATATGAATGAATGCTGTGTAGCGTTAGCACTTTAGATACAGAGACATTAGAGCCAGTCTTTGTTTACACCTAAACAATTAATTGATAATTTAAAGGCTGTAAACAACAGAAGGACTGATGAAGAAATAAAGCAGCAGCCGCTTTGCTTTCCTCCATCTTTGCTTCCTCTCCTTTTTCTTCTCCTTCTTTATCTCCCTCTCCCTTCCTCCCTCCTTATCTCCTCCCTCGTCCCTCCCTCTATCCTCTTTTCCGCTCATTCTGTCCCTCCTCTCCTCCCCTCCCCTCCTCCCTCCTTCTTTCCCTCCTCCCTCCTCCGTCAGAACAAACTGGAGCCAAAAGCCTCAACATTCCAAACATTCAACGCAACCCAGAGCTCTCTCTCTCTCTCCGTCTGTGTCTATGTCTCTCGCTCACACAAACACACAGGAATCCACATGCCTTTCTCCAAGTCTCTCTCTCTCTCTCTTACTGTTACACACAGGAATCTGCATCTCTCTCTCTCTCTCTCTTTCTCCCTCTGGTTGGGGGGTGAATGAGACAGAGTTCAATGAGAACAAAACAGAACCGAGCAGTAGAGAACACAGTAGAACATGAAAGAACAGAAAACCCTTTCAGAGGCTCCACCTTTCACAGAAAAGCGTCTCTGACTTCAGACCATGATGGAGATGTGTAGTTGGAACGCAGCAGCTTCCATCACCAAATGTTCCTACACTTTACCTCATGATCCCTGAGACAGAGAATGAAACGGCTGTGGTAACTTTCCAGAGATCGTAAACCTCTGTGGTGTCAACACTGCGTTTTCCAGCGAGGCCGTCCGGAAGAACCAGGAACACCCTGAGGTTCCTGATGTGGCCTGTGAAAAGGTGTAAATGCATCCGTCTCTCCAAGACACATACGTCTTCACTACATTAGCAGTGACCTGTGAAAGTAATAGGTCACTAACGGAGTCACTGGTGTGTGAGAACAGCAGCTGAAGAGACACTGAGGTCAGTCACAGCTGTCCTCGTCTCAGATACCGGGACGTCACAGCTCAGCGTCCACCACCTGAACCTGGCTCAGCACAGACCAGTGAATAAACTGCATCCACATCTGATCCCAGTGTGTGTGAGACACAGGAACGTGGATTTATCTCTCAAACAGGACGTCCTCTGTTATATTTCACCTGCAAAGACACACACACACACACACACACACACACACACACACACACACACACACACACACACACACACACACACACACACACACACACACACACACACACACACACACACACACACACACACACACACACACACACACACACACACACACACACACACACACACACACACACACACACACACACACACACACACACACACACACACACACACACACACACACACACACACACACACACACACACACGCACACACACACACACACACACACGCACACACACACACTGTAATGGCAGACTGTCAGTGTGTTTCTATCAGGCAGTAAAAACTTGCAGCTGCTTATCAACAGCAAACAGAAAAGAAATAAAACAACATCTGAAATTTTTGTGCCATTAGTAATTTATGAAAACCAACACGTGACGGCACCAGAAGCAAAAATCAGTCTTCACAACTTCGTGTGTGTCAGTGTTTTCTCCCAACACACCCTAACAGTCGTGTGTCGATGCATGTTCTGTGACTCCGACTCGTCAGATCGGTGGAGGGGTTTAAGGTGCACGTTCACAGCCACATTTCCAGGCTCAGCTTTCGCTCCTGCACTTGGTCTAAAATTGCACACGAGCATCAGCAGATGGTTTAACATGTAAATGTAACCTCAGAGCAGGTGATGGGTTGGAGGTGCAAACCGGAGCAGAGCAGCCGAGGGTTTAAAAAGAGCTGCTGGCATCTGAAGAATGTGAGGAGCGCTTGATTTAGCATGCAGAGCTCTGAACTGACGGACAGCACTGCAGCCAAGGAGGAGGCGAACTAAAAACACACCTGAAAACCTGAACGAGGGATCATTCAGCCCGATTTTATGATTTACAGAGGACGGAGAGATCGTTTCACGGAAGAATGTTCTCACTCGTATCCAAACACGGAAAACAGGTGTTTTACCTGCTGTGGAACGTGTTTGATTTGAACCTGTGTGTTTTATTTGATTTCATTCACATCTTTGTGTTGGTTCTCTCCTCGATTTCACAATAAGACTTTAGATCTTTCCAGTAACGCTGAGGTCAAACCTGTCACTCAAACCTGTGCCTGATTCAGAGTTACACACACACACAGGTATCAGTGGTGGGTGGGGGAGCAGAGGCTCTGTGAAGCTGCAGGACTCTGAGCGTCTCACAGCTTTAAAAGCCTCAGACTGATGAAGACGAGTTCACCATGACAGGATCGGGCTGGACACACCCTGTTACAGGGCTGACACAGACCAGCTCTGCACTCACCTGCAGCCCGACTGAAGCCAACCTGAGCCCCAAAGCTGTGTTTCTGATTTACCTTGTCTGTCTCTGAGCATGAATCCTCCAGGACAATACAACACATCACACTCCATCACTGCCCCTCCTCCCATGAGGCATTGCATATCTACTGAGAGCGTGACAAGCACAGACAAGAGGGAACGTCCTTAATAAACTGCATTTAAAAAGAACCAGATCCAACCTGACTGTCTTTATGTAAACCCACAGAATCCGAATCAGCTGATCCTCCGACGTCCAACTCAATAAACACAGGTGGACACAGCTCAGTGTCTTTAATGATGACCAGGACAATCACACAACACCTCCTCGTTTCTCCAGGAGAATAAGTACAGGAAGTTCAGCTGCCTGATCCAAATAAATGTGAATAAGCACAGATGTTTCAGTACAGGTGACAAAGAAGCTGCTGAACACTGAAGCCATGGAGCTGACCTCTGACCTGTCTGAGGACGATAAGACACCGTTTGATGATACACACTGAGCATCAGAGCATAATTTTACCCATGAATCATCTTGGTTTTGTGATGTTTAACTCGTCACAGATGATTCTGTATCGGCGTCCCTCAGCAGCAGCCGTGCTCAGGACTCTTCCTCTCTGCTCCACCTGCCTCCATCCTCAGCAGATGGAGCCTGCTGCTTCTGCACACACCTCTCCACACGCCAGTTTTTCCTCTGTTTGTGTTTTACAGTGTGGCTGAACTGGTGTTTATACACAAAGGCATCATGGGAGCTTCATAACTCAGACCACAGTTTGATAAAAGGGTCAGAGACCTTATGGTCACGACCTGAGACGTTTATCTAAACTTCTGAAGGATTTAGTGGGAAGGAGGTGGCGTTCTCAGGTCTTCCTGTGCGTCTGCTGCTAACATGCGAGACGCAGCCTCTAAAGTGGTTCCATCTCTGGCTCTAATCTCTCACACAGATCCCTTCATTGGCTCCAGGTTGAGCTGGATAGAGTTTAGAGGAGATCTGGATCCAATGCTGTACATTATATAGATACTGGGACGGGATGAATGATCTTTTATTGGAAAGCGAGAGCGCTCACTCACGCTGGGATTCGTTCAGACGGTTTGATGTCATCGTGTTAAAGCCTGTCTCTGAGAGACTGTCTCTCAGAGACAGGCTCGGACGGACAGGATCAGTTTTAATGAGACATTCTTTGTGATTTCTTTGACTTTTATCAATCACACGTGAAGGACAAACTATTGTCGGTATGAAAGTTTCAAAGTGACGGACAGCTCTGAAAGCTACTACAGTTTGGTTCATTTTCAAAACTTTGTCCCTTTTTTAAAAACGTCTTCCTGTTATTGAACTAAAACACTGAAGAAGAATAAACATGAGTTTTAGATTTCGAGGTTATAAAAAATGTGTGAGAACTGGTTGTGTTTGGGAACTGAAATCATTTAAATGACAAATCATTTTCTACGTTTCCGAGAAGCTTGTCTCCTCTGAGGATTGTTGTCAATTCAAGAAACAAACATGAGGACGAAGCTGTGGTTCACCTCAGGTTTAACGATCAAAGAGACATCAGAGCAGACTGAGGTGAAACTCTTTATTTCTTCTTCCTAAACAGAACAAGAAAAATAAATATGAACCCAGCAGCAGCAGCAGGAGAGTCCTGGACCTGGTTCCATGCTGGTTCTTCTCTCCACACAAACACATTCACCCTTTCACTGACTGACTTTACATCAGCTCCATGCTGAAGCTGCACACACAGCGATGAACAGTGCGGCAGCAGTGTGAAACAATCTGTCTTCCATTGCTCTGTTCTGAGTTTGTTCTGTGAGCGAACGGAGCCGTCAGCTCTCACAGTCTGAGCCAAACACTGAGCTGCTGCTGTTGTGAAATCAGCGAGACTCCGTAGCTCCGGGCGGCTCTCACTCTCTCACTCTCTCTCTCTCTTCAAGAGACAATAAATCAGCCCTTTATTGCCTCATATCACAAACATTAAGCCGTTCAAACACACCTGCAGGGAGCTGATACGCTCAGCCATCACTGACTCCATTACATTACATGGCAGCAGCTACAGACTCCTTTCAGACTGTAGTGGGTCAGTAGTGTTTGTAATGAAATCATCAGAAAACAGTGAAACACGTCCATCACGGTTTCTTATTATCCAAGGTGACGTCCAACAGTCCAAAACCCAGAGACACTCAGTGTCCTCATCTAATCCTCAGAGAAGCTGCAGCCAGAGAATATTTGACACTTGGGACTGAAATGGTTTCAATGAATGGACTCATCAACAGAATGAAACTCTGACCTTGTAACATTCTGACTTCAGAATCCTTCCTATTAATAATCAGAATATTGATTACGTCCTTCTGACACTTCACCAGGAGACGTCTGTGTCTGTCTGAGCACGATGAGCCCTGAGCATGAAAATAACCCAAACACGATCCCTAACATACATCACAGGAGGTCAGGAGGTCACCAGCACACACACACACACACACACACACACACACCAGCACACACACACACACACACACACACACACACACACACACACACACACACACACACACCAGCACACACACACACAGCAGATTAAAGACTTATTTCCCAGTGATAAACTGCAGGTAACAACAGCATGAACCTAACGACTGAGTACAGCACTGAGTGTCACGACCTGCTGCTGCAGCCAAAACCATCGTATCATCCACAGAAATCAGCCAACAGGACAAACAGGACAAACCCCTGCACAGTGTCCACGCTCAGCTCCACCGTCACATCCATCACATCCATCACTCCCAGCTGATGAAACCTCCACATGCAGCTGATGTTTCACTGCAGAGCAGCTCTGCTGCTTCACTCCTGACTGAAGCTTTGTCGCTCTGTCAGCCTCAGACTGTGTGTGTGTGTGTGTGTGTGTGTGTGTGAACAGACACAGCATCTGATTTTCTGTATTGTATCTTAGTTTCTTCCCGCTCAGACTCGTGCTGTTGTGGCAGTAATATTTGTACTAAGTGTAATTTTTATGATGATTATGACTCTAATTAGAATTTCTCTGTTCATCTGTACAGTAATTTGCTATATAACATGATCCAGCTCCATCTAAAGTTTTACATAACTTCATCTCTCAGTGTTTTTTCAGCACAGAGGATATTTGAGATATTTTAGAATTAGAAAGCTTGATCCTAATTTTAGTTTAGAGTCTCTGTCTGTTGTGTATCAGTTACACCTTGAGTTTTTTTTACCTCCTTTGTTCTGTGATTTAATTGTAAAACCACAGTTTCAGGATCAGTGATATTTCCACTCCATCCATTTCCTCATGTTTACCTGTTTATGTGTGTGTTTGTACGCGTGCGGTCTGAAGACGTCGTCCATCACATCAGTGTTTCATCTCTTTAATCTGTGCATTATATTACACTATATAATAATAATAATAATAGCAGTAACACTCCCCTGATACTTTCATATCGTTCTCTGACAGTGACTCTCAGTGCAGGTTTATAGCAGCTGTTGTGTTTTAAGGCCTTTGGTGTTTGAATTCACTTTGAATCTGTTTTATCTTTCAGCTTCAGTAATAATCTGTTTACACGGTGAGTTTATCCTGTAACATTAACCTCAGACCCTTTTCTCTCCTATAGAAACATTCAGTGTCCTTCATCACTTCTCCTCTCGTCTCTATGACATTTCTCGGAGCCTGATGAGTCTTTATGCGCGTCCCTGCTCATATTTTCAGAGTTGACAGCAGAATCTGATTAATCTGTGAAAAATCACCATGTAAACTCAGCGCTGTGCTGCTGCAGATCCCAGCGCTCAGGTCTCAGATGTCAGGTCTAGGCCTCAGTCTGCAGCAGCAGCTCTGATCTCAGATCTGTTATCATGCGCTCAAAGTTTCCAGCCGCCTGAACTCTTTCCTCCTCCAGTCCGTCCACACACACACACACACACACACACACACACACACACACACACACACACACACACACACACACACACACACGCACAAACACACACCAACTGTCAGCTGTTTACCTGTCCGCAGTTTCCCTCCGGATCCACAACAGCAGCGAGCTTCTCTCCGCTTTGATCCGTTCTCCTCGGAGTCCGGTCCGGCAGGTCGTGAGACTGTTGTCGGAGACAGACGGAGGAGCTCACAGGATCATGGTGGACAAAAGTCCCGGTCCCTTTGTCTCTGTGATGCTTCACCCTGCTCCTCGTTTTACGTCCTTTATGTTTGCTTCCTCCTCTTTTTCCCGAACAGTGAACTGGGAGAAGGAGCTGCGCTCACTCCAAAGACAGAGGAACAAAAAAAAGCTGCAGTGTATTTACATCACATCCCGTTTCCGAAGAGGAGGAGGAGGAGGAGGAGGAAGGCAACATGAGCCCCCTGAGTGTCTGACATCTGAGAACATGTAGGAAATGTGGATGAAGGGTGAACCACGGAGCGCGGACAGGACCTCAAATCTGTGATGAACAACTTTTACTTTCAGGTGTTTGTGACTGAATGAACGAACAGGAAGAGTCACTGTTACACGCTGATCCTTTCACTGGCGCATTCATCTGAAAATCACACCAAGACACACCCCAACAGACCAGCGGACCAATCAGGTTAAAGCGTTACAGCAGATTTCTTAGGTTACAGACTGTTCGTGACTTTTCACTTCGTTTACACGTTTATTTCAAGTATCTGGAGAATGTTGAGATGTTGTTGAGGTTTTCCTTTGTGTTAGAGATCGGAAATATTTTAGGTGTACATTAATAAAGTGTTGGTGTCAGGTTCAGAGTTAATCAGTGGATTATCTGCAGGGTAATAAAAACTGCATTGAAAGAAGAGATCACACACACACACACACACACACACACACACACACGTGCACTGACCTAAGTTTAAATGCTTTAATGCAGGTTCCTGTGAATCTGTTCCTCAGTGACATGTTGAATATAAATCAAATGCTTTTATTAAAAAAGCTTCATAACCCTAATTTATTATGATGTGATTATAATTTGGTGTCTCAGGGTGTGTGTGTGTGTGTGTGTGTGTGTGTTAGCCAGCAGAGGGCAGCAGAGTTTCACACCTCAGCAGACGAGCCTCAGGAGGTTACATCCTACAGATTTTTTTTCTGAATGAATCCTTCTCTCCATCTCTCCCTCCTTTTCCTGTTGTTCTCAGCTTTTTTTCCTGCTCAAACTCAAACTGGTTATAATGAAACTTGGCAGATATATTTTCTCTTTTCCTTCCTCTCTGCTCTCCTTTTCTTTTTCTCTCCGTCAACAGACTAAATCAACCAGCAGGGTGCGCTGTCTCACTTTTTTCAGCCTCTTCCTTCAAACTGCTGTTTCATCATTTCACACTCATTCACTCATTCCACATCACTTCATCCCTACACTTCCTCTCATTCATCCTGTATTGACAAGGGTCCCCGTCCCTGTGTGTGTGTGTGTGTGTGTGTGTGATGACGCAGGAGGCCTCTGCGCTGTGTACACTAAAAACAAAGATGGTAATTTGAGGGAATCCACCACACAAACACACACACACAGTTTCTACAACGTCACAACATGAGTGTAAAGATGCAGGAAAATAACTGAACGGTTCATCTGCATAAACAGTTTCCTTCCTCCACACGCTGGTCTGAATTTATCTGAGTCTGTGTGACATAAATACACAAACACATCAGGGAAAAGAGGGAATGATTATATAAGAACGGCTGTTGTGAGTGTTGTGAGTGTCTGTGATCACTGACTCTGAAAAACATCCACAGAGCCGCAGCTCGTTTCTCTGGATGAAAACTAAACTTTTCTTTTTGTATTTTAATTCAACTTTTATTTGACCTTCTCATCACTTATGACTCATTCAATAAATGTAACTTTACTACATTAAACTTTGTTAAACTGGACTAAAAACTTTACGCCTGAGCCGACTGTTGTGGTGAGTCAGTAAAGGAAGTGATGTCTTTGCTGAAGGTGACGACACAATAAAAGCCCAGCGTTACTCACACATTCATGTGTCTCCACAGTGATGTTCATCCTGCTGACACAGAGGTGAAAGGCAGATTCTGACCTCTCAGCCTCCGAGTGACACCTCCGATTCGTTGTCACGTCAACGGATTTTCAAATCAAAAGTCTGTTTGCACCGTCTCTATAATGAGTGAAGCCTCGTTACCCTCATGCAGCCTGATGAGTCTGGTCTGAACGATGAATGGCTGCTCAGCTTGAACTTATAATGTAATCAATAATAATGATTTAAAAAAAACACAAACAAACTCTGCACTCAAATCTTCACCTTCTTCTTCTGTGTTTGACACTAAATCACAGCTGAGATGGACAGTTTCAGAGGACAGAGACACACAAGCAGCAGAGAGAACAGTCTATGAAAAATGTGATTCTGTCATTTTCATCTGGAAGAAGAAATAAATTCCTCACGAGTGGAAAATGTCGTTAGAGCAGAAACGGAGCAGACTGAGTTTTCCGAGATGATGAACCCTGATGAACTCTTCCCAGAGAGAGGACTGATCTTTATCATCAGCTGCGATCGAAAGCTGTGCAGAGGCCACGACTCACCATTTAACCTGTTTATTTCATGTTTTACTCCTCTCAGAGAAATGTTTAATCAAAATGTGTTTGTAAAGACAGAGCACAACAACAACAACAGCAACAACATCATCAACAACAACAACAACAACAGCACAAAAACAAAGACAGAATAAAAGTCAAACAGCTGAGAGGCTCTCCCAGCAGCAGGAACCAGAGCAGCTTCTCCTCATCGTCTAAACATCCACAGCACTGACTCACACATGGAAACTTTCCCAAATCAGGCAGTGAGAGCAGATTCGTCCTCCACTGTCTGTAAACAAAATCATCAGCATCACTCGTTCATTTCATCATCAGTTTACTCCTCATTCGGCCTTTTAACAAACCTCTTAAATTTCTGCTCCCGACCCCACATCAGTCACTCTGTCGTCCACAGGCAGGAAACATTCACATCCTCCACAGATAAGACTGATTCTTCTGTTCACTGCAGCTCCACTTCCACGTCAAACGTTCCTCAGATTAATTTTACATTTACATGAATCGTGTTTTGATTTGTGGCAAACGAATCACAGGGTTTTTACTGTAAATGAGAAGTTTTCATCCTTAGCTCCAGACTTTTTCTCTTTAGCCACTGTGTCCACACTGTGTCCACATGTTTCTGTGGTGAAAATCTACAGCAAACAACATGTAAGGTCTTTTAAACTGTATCGCATGGTTTCAGAGAAAAGTTTGTTCTGAGTTTATGATAATATAGAAGTCCTGATTTATAAATGAACATTCAGCCAGTTCACTGATCAGCAGTGAGGCAGATCTTTGATGAAGACAAACTGTTTGCAGATCAGTTCCTGTGTCATGTGCTGTGTTTGGAATGAAAACCTGCAGGGTCTCAGGTCAGGATGACCCGGTTGCTCATCAGATTATTTAACCGATGGACGGAGTCCAGCTGGCTGCAGTCTGACACAGCTCATGTCCCCGTTTCTCTTCCTCACACAAAGATGTAATTCATTCAGCCGGGGAGCACACCTTCTTCAAAAATATACGTTTAAAAACCAAAACACAAAAACATCTCGTGCCTCCTGACATGTGACCTCCGGCTGCTTTATCTGCAAACTGAAGAACTGCTGAAACAGTGAGGTCTGAGCGACCAGGACACAGACACGTGAATCTGAATTCTGAAAATGTCGAGTTGGCAGGGATCTCAGAGATGATGTCTCAGAGACGATGTCTCAGATATCTCTGGAAAAATAAAACCAAAATGATCTGCAGGGATTGATCCCATTTGAGGTCAGACTCCGAAACAAAGGAACCTGGGAACCACTGGACCAAACTGTCTGCTTGTATATGAAGTGTTAACAGTGCAGGTTATTACATTAATCACAAGCTCTGGTTTTCAGTTCTAATACTACAGCAGCTGATGATGCTTCTGTACTTCTCCTCACTCTGTGGTACGTTTATGAAGTAGATCAGGAGCTCAGCAGCATGTCCATCCAGGACGCCTGAAATAACTGCTCACACTGTGGGGCTGTGTGTGTGTGTGTGTGTGTGTGTGTGTGTGACAGCAGCCAGCTGGAATGTGTCCAGATAAGTCTCCCTCTGACCTCCAGCCCTCCTCCGCTCTGTTTGGAGTTTTGTCTGAATGAGTCATGAAGTGTTTGTGTAAATGGAGAAAATGGAGATAACAGAGGAAACACTGTGGTGTCAGTGTGACGACCGTCGCTGGGAGTTTCTCCCTCCTGATAACCAGCTCTCCACACTGCACACAGAACACAGCTTCATCTGGAGACTCTGACTAAAGGGCTGTTTTCAAACACAGGTGCTGTAGAGATTTGGGGGTCGTGTGAGGCCGATGTGATATAGTTTGAAATGAATCTGGGAAAAACTAAACGTGAGTCCTGCTTCAGTTTGGATTTCCACTGTGTCCTTCACTTCCCAAAGTCCTGATTTACTCAGTAACATTTCCCTCAGCACGGTCACTTCCCTCAGCTGCTAAAGTCCAGAGCAGGTAAATGTCCTGATCAGGGTTTTTGATTTTTGTGCCACGGGTTTTGTCTGTCAGGCCACACAGCAGCTGATCCTTACCAGCTTTAGGGCTTCTGGTCTGTGGCTGACCTCTATCCTCTGACCTCACAGAGAGGTGTCTGCCAACAAACTGGGACAAACCTCAGAGAAACTTCTGACTGAAACTGCACTTGCAGTTCTGGCAGATAACAAGAAAAGTGTGATGTCTGCTGACAGCTTTGCTTCTGAGAATCGCTTCGCTCAGGTTCTCAGAATGGGACCGATGAGCTGATCCTCAGATGTGTTTCAGCTTGTGTTCTGACATTACACCACAAACGTACGATCGGAGTTCTGCTTTGCTACGCCACCCTCCCGACTTTTGGTTTTATGGTTGACTGAAGTTAAACTACTCTTAAAGTTATGAGTCATTGAAGAATATTTGCCTTTATCGTCAGTGTTTCTTATGAAGGATGATCGAGCCCTAAACAGGTAAATGTATCACAGCTTTCATATGGAAATAAAAAGAAATTTGAGTGAGAAAAAAAAGAAAAATTAACAGAGACCAGAGGAAAGAAACAAAGAGCAGAAATAACAGGAAAGTCTGAGTTTGTTTTCACTTTAATGAATGAAACTTGAACTTTTCCCACCGGTGATTTAAACCTTTGAACTTGTTTCCTTCCTGTCGTCTTCCTGTAGTTTTCCACTGCGCCGCGTTCTCTGCGGCTGATGAGTGAAATCGCCTCCAGTTTCATGTTGCTCACTGGATCCAAAGCCTCCGTCTGAAGCAGTGAGTTCACTTGGCTCCACGTCTCTTTGACTCTCTGCCAACATTCCTGTCATAGCACAGATTTAATGAGGCCGCAGGTAGTTTGGCAGGAAGTGTAAATGTGTGTGGTGTTTACAGAACCAGTTCACTTCAGCACAGTTAAACATCTCAGAATCACAGCAGCAATAAAAACATCTAACTGGATAAATCAGATCAATCAAGTGACGCGTCCTTTCATTAAACCTGTGATTACAACAGGAAGGCTGCGTTCATCACATGTTAATATCACATTTCATTACAACTTTTAATAACGAGCACAGAAAACTACTACGACTAATTCTGATAAACCATCAGCCCTGTCATCATCATCATCATCGTCATCGCCATCGTCATCATGAGATTCCTAGTAATATTGACAAAAAGTGTTCAATACAACAACAACAACAAACAAACAACCAAGAAAATAAATAGATAAATAAAATGAAATAACAGTTTAAACATTAAGGAACATAAACAGCCAGAAAATCCATCACCATAAAAACATCAACAAGGAACCAGGAAGAAAGTTTGGAGATCTTAACTTTTTTTTTTTTTCCGAGCTGCTTCCCTTCGCTCAGTGTGAGTAAACGGATGTGGAGCTGAACAAAAGAAAAGGAAGTTTCACACTCATCTCTATTTCAAAAGGCGGTTTCATCACAGCAGGAAAGATCCCCTTTCATCACATCCGATTAAATCAAATTCCTCCACCGTGTGTGTGTGTGTGAGAGGGAGTGTCCAAGGTGTGTCTGTTTGCTTCAACTACTGTACAAAGAGATGAAGTGATTGAGTAATGTGCTTCTGTGTAGCTCTCTGTCACCGTGTCTTCCTGCAAATAATGTTGAGAGTCTGAAAATATTCTGTAAATATGTTTGTTTTTCTAATCCAGGAAATGTTTTTGTACCACAGAGAAATCTGAGGGCAGGACACTGAAGATCTGCAGCATGTGGTCAGAGTCTGAGCCCGTGGTGTTTGGCCTGTGACGCCTTTAAATGAACCAGTGTCCACTCACGGGGACACTCATGGACGGAGCCATGGAGACTGATTCAGTTGACGGAGTTTTTAGGGATCTGTGGAGTCAGAATACATAAGCAAAACTGGAGCAAGGTCAGAAAGAACAAACAGAAATGAGAAGAGAATCCAAAGAAAAGGAGCTAAAAATAGACACAAGTTAAACTGTCAGAAAAAAATAAGGAAAAGGGAAAAAAAAGGAAGGAAGGAAGGAAAAAGGAAAAACTGGACAAAAGTCAGTAAATATTATTATTATTATTAAAAGTGTATTAAAGTGAGAAAAAAGTCACAGAAAAACAAACAACAGAGAAAACTAAGAAAAAGTGAGAAAAAATGAAGTAAAACAAAAATCTCTTTAATTATTTTGTGACCCTTCAGATTTACATCAGGACCTCTTGTGGGGTCCTGACCCACAGACTGGGAAACACACCGTTACTGTCCATGGTGTCGTACCTCATCATGAACCGAAGCGTGTGATACACTGAGCATGCTCAGACTCAGGTGCTCAGTATTACACCACATGGTTGAAACCATCTGCCCGTCCAGCTGAAGCCTTCAGAAGCTGCAGGTGATGTGTTCAGGTGTGTTGCATTGAATGACATCATGCTGCACCTTCCTTTGTTGTCTCAGACCAGCTCCTGCTGTCACCAGCATGCTGAGTCTCAGCGTCGGCGACTCGTCCGGTATGCGCAGCATGTTAGCGGTCATGTCACAGGTATGATGGCGGCCCTGACGAATGAATGGAGCCCAGACGTACTCTGTTCTCTGATTGGCCCGTTGCTGTGTGAAGCAGTGTTGCTGAGGCAGTGGGAGGTGTGGGAAAGAGCTCAGATCAATAAGAGTATAAGGCTTTACAGGTGTCAGATGTGTGACTCTGCACCTGAATGCAGCCCCACCCGGCCGGGCCTCTGGGTGTTCCCAAACACACAAATACTTCACATTCTTTTCTAATTCTGGATTTCTGTCGCTCTGAGGCAAAGCGTGGGCCGAGGATCTGAAAAGAACTAAGATCTGAAAAGGAATTAAGTGATAAAGGATCAGTTACTCACCCGGAAAACATGACAAAGAAAATGCAGAATCAAAGATCTCAGCACATGTGAAGTACATACATGTAACTGTGCCACAGCGTCATGTAATAAATCATCACATGTTCAGAGAGGTTTTAGGTCAGATCTGTGGGGTCTGTGGAGTCTGTGGGAGTCTGTGGAGTCTGTGGGGTCTGTGGGAGTCTGTGGAGGTCTGTGGAGTCTGTGGAGGTCTGTGGGGTCTGTGGAGGTCTGTGGAGTCTGTGGAGTCTGTGGAGGTCTGTGGAGTCTGTGGAGGTCTGTGGGGTCTGTGGGAGTCTGTGGAGGTCTGTGGAGTCTGTGGGGTCTGTGGAGTCTGTGGAGTCTGTGGGGTCTGTGGGAGTCTGTGGAGGTCTGTGGGGTCTGTGGGAGTCTGTGGAGTCTGTGGGGTCTGTGGAGTCTGTGGAGTCTGTGGGGTCTGTGGGGTCTGTGGAGGTCTGTGGAGTCTGTGGGGTCTGTGGAGTCTGTGGAGTCTGTGGGGTCTGTGGGGTCTGTGGAGTCTGTGGGGTCTGTGGGAGTCTGTGGAGGTCTGTGGAGTCTGTGGGGTCTGTGGGAGTCTGTGGAGGTCTGTGGAGGTCTGTGAAGTCTGTGCGGTCTGTGGAGGTCTGTGGGGTCTGTGGGATCTGTGGGGTCTATGGAGGTCTGTGGGGTTTGTGGAGTCTGTGGAGGTCTGTGGGGTCTGTGGGGTTTGTGAGGTCTGTGGAGGTTTGTGGAGGTTTGTGAGGTCTGTGGGGTCTGTGGGGTTTGTGGAGGTTTGTGGAGGTTTGTGAGGTCTGTGGAGGTCTGTGGGGTCTGTGGGGTCTGTGGGAGTCTGTGGAGGTTTGTGGAGGTTTGTGGGGTCTGTGGGAGTCTGTGGAGGTCTGTGGAGTCTGTGGAGGTCTGTGGGGTCTGTGGGAGTCTGTGGAGGTCTGTGGGGTCTGTGGAGGTCTGTGGGGGCAGAGCTGGACTCACTGTCAGCTAACTGATGCAGTGGAGACAAACACCTGGTTTCAGACTCCAAACCAACAGAAATAACTGAAAATCATTCTGAAAAACCCAGTTTGTGAAAAAAGAAGTTCAGCTGTTCAAACAGAAACTGAGGCACCAGCGTGGTTTACCACTCTGTCACTGTGAAGGTATTCCTGCAATGCTGCTCTCATTCACTTCATTCCCTGCACTGACTAAACAGTGATAAAATGCAAAGTGGAGCTCTGCCTTTCCTGGAACTTCACCTTGATAGTAAAGTTCACCTGAGCTGAAGTTCAACCGTCACAGAAACGATTGGTGTGAATCTTTCTGATGAGGCACCGTTCGTTAAAGGTTAATGAGCTGTGATCAGTGGGTTTATTAATGGGCAACAAATCATGTCCCACGCTTTATGTGTCATTCATAAGCTTTTAGTGACAAAAGCTTTTGGGTTGCCAGGTTGTGCTTTCAGGAAAGCTGTTTGCTGGTTTCAGTAAAACGTCTGATGTTAAATTTCATTGACAGTTTTTGGCTCCTTTTCAAAATCCACGACTTCCCAAGAACCTGATCCAGATCGGCCCCTGGATCGGCCCCTGGATCAGATGCCTGTCATGCTGCTGGGAACAGGAAAGACTTTTGCAGTGAGACGTCTCATTCAGGACTGTGGTATTATCTGATGAGGAATTACCACTGAAATACAGTTTTCCTGTTGGGAAGATGATTTTTCTTTCTTTCTTTTTTTTTGGTCATACGTCACTGATTCATGAGAAATCCTGACTCGATATTTTTCTGTTTCTGGTCTGATGTAGCCTGGGAATCTCCCATCAAAATACCCTCCTTCCTCTTTTCTCCTGCTCTGTCCTTTCTTCTCCTCCCTCTCTCTCAGATTTCAGCTCCGGTCCTCCAGTGCTCCCTCCCTTTCCTCCTCTCTCCGGTTTGAGCTGGAGAGTTTCTTGATACTTCCTGCAAGCGATGACTCACTGTGTTGGTATGGAGAGAAAGAAAAGGAGGGAGGACGGAGGATGGGGGAGGTGTGGACACAGAAAAACTTTCTCTCCTTAGCCCCTGGTCAGCTAGCTTTCTAAGAAACACATTCTTCACCTCGATCACTCACTAAGTCTTTCACTCCTCATTTTGCCTGCAGCTGGTTCAGATCTGGTTCAGGAAACAGCTCAGGTTCCCTGTTACATGGACACAGACTCAGCAAAGAGGCTGAAATAGGAAGAAAAATACATGAACAGCTTGTTGCAGCAACAAATGGTGACAACAAAGACAAAGAGAACAGCAGAGAGAAGCTGCCACAGGAAACACTGATCTCACCACGAAGTTCAAGATTCAAAATCTGTCTCATCTGAATAAAAAGACATTTGTTTGGTCAATGTGAGCTCGAGGGAACAGTCTGCCTGTCTGTCTGTCTGTCTGTCTGCCTGCCCGCCTGCCTGCCTGTCTGCCTGTCTGTCTGTCTGTCTGCCCGCCTGCCTGTCTGTCCCTCAGGACCCTGAGATCAGCTGATAACTGATCGTCAGTGTTTTCAGTTCAGGTTATTTCGACTGATTTAGTCACAGACCTTTAAAAAACACAGTTTACATCATTTCATCACACAGTTCATCCACGTTCAGTTATTTACCACCAAAGCACGCTATCAGTCAGTGTGTGTGTGTGTGTGTGTGTGTGTGTGTGGGCAGTGGACGACCACAGCTTCCGATTAGCAGCTGGATGATGAGCTCACCTCTCGCTCTGATGCTGCTCACTCACATGAAAACAGCTTCTGCTGTTTATTATATATTTATTACGTGTGTGTGTGTGTGTGTGTGTGTGTGTGTGTGTGTTCCTGTGTGTGTGTGCTGAGGCATAAACAGATATAAACAGCATGGTACGTGGACAGAGGGGATGTTGTTGAGCTGAGTGTGTTATCATAGTGTGGTTGAGCCTCAGCAGATACAGCCTGTTAGTCAGATGCTCCACAGTCAATGGAACAACACAAAAAACCACAACAACAACAACAACAGCAGCAGCACAATGAAAACAAGAGGCCGACACTGTGTGGATCCATAAACACTGAGCGGTTCTTCCATATGATCTCATGCAGACGATTGTTGTAATGTGTAAAGCAAAGGCCACAAGTTGTGCAACGTCTTGCTCATTTCCTCCATCGTGCTCATACTTTACATCACAGCTCATCACTTTGCAGAGGATTCTGGGACTTTATGACCTGAATACATAACAACTGATTATGTGTTGTAGATAGATCCATTGGCAGATCTCAGTGATGCAGGTGGTGCGGGTTCCACCTTTCACCAAAATGCTACAGAACCTCAGAACCTCACCAGCTCCAGACTTTAATCACTGAGACTGTGACTAAAGCTTCAAACAGCAGGCGACTGTACCTGAAACCACACAGTGATAAGTCAGTGTGTTATCAGCGCGCTGTGAACGCCCACTGAGCAACAGTTTACAGTGTCTGACCTTGGCTGGATGTAACACACAATCTAGTTTTAGTTTAGAGACAAAAAGCAAAAGAAAACATTCTTTTCATCAGTTTGTTTGTTGACGAAGAAAAACTGAACAATAAAGTGAAAGAAAAATAAATAAAATCCTTTTTCATTAAATGAAAGTTTTTATTTGTACAGCATGGAGCGTTTTTATGTCCTGTTGGTCTGTTTCACTGTGATTCTTGTTGTGTTGTTGTTGTTGTTCAGAGGTTCCTCTGAGGTTCTAAGGACAGAACCTCATGTCTGATCTGTGTGAGTGATCTTGTCAGAGCCCTCAGGTGTCGCCTGAGTGAACCTAACGCTGAGTTAGCGTACTGAGCCGGACATACACCGAACATCTTCAGGTAACAAACGGTTCTCAGCTCCTGCCGGCTGTGATGTAACCGAGCTGTAAACTGAAAAAGAAGAAGCTGATTTGAGGTAATTTTCCACAGCTGCTGCGTCTGGATGAAACCAGCTGAAATAAAGAGGCTCAGACATGTTCAGACTGATCTGATCTGATCTGCAAACAGCTTTTCACTGTGTCTTATGTAACATTGGAACTCAGAGCAGCACGTGAAGGATTCTGGAAGAAGACCGGCTTTAATAACAGCTCACTCACATGGAAGTTTCCATTTAGAGTAACACATAATGAGTTTGTGTTTACAGAAGGAATGTAGTTTAACTTGTAATCAGAGTGTTTTATAAACTGCAGGTTGGTTCCTGAAGTGATTGATTATCGATTTGAGGCTGAAATGAATATTATCACTCCGCCGACTCGCTATAGAAAACTTTTCTCTTCAAACTGCTGATCTGCACTTCTCCATCTGAGGGAGGAATCTGAAGAAAAGGTTTTGGCAGCTGAAACTTTCTGGCTGAGAAACGAGGGGAAGCTGTTTCAGCTGTTCAGCTGTTTCCACTGAGCAACTTCCAGGAAAGAGCTGACGGCTTCGTCAGATGGTTTTAATCCCGTATTATACCGATTAAAGGCTCAGCAGGACGGTTAAAGTGTGTCCACACAAACCGAAGAGTCTGAGAGAAAAAAGATACTGACAAACTTTTTGACTCATCAGTGTCAGAAAACACTGATAACTCTGAGATTTGAGATTTGGTTGTGTTCCGGTGCTGGTCCTGGATTAGCAGCTGTGGTGAATGCAGCTCCCCTGGGACCCCAGACTCCAGGGGGCCCCCAAAGCCAGTTTCACTGTGTGTCAACAGGTATGAGGTGATTTGGTCAAATTTTTTTCAAAGTTTTGGTGGGAAATGTGAACATGCACCACTAAAACACAGTGTCAGCCGGGGGTAAAGAAAGCTGGTGCTGCTGAAGGAAAAGTTTTCAAACGTGTGAGAAGGTTGATTAAAAGCTTTTACTGGTGATATGCCTCATTCATGGCTGTTTCAGCCTCAGGTCTTCATCTGGGTTTCAAATGAAAGCACAGCACCTGGTCTGACCCTTTTATACATCCGTTTACAGGTGTGTGCTGTTGAGTAATTGGGGACAACAGGTGGGAAGTGATGAGTGCCATTCAGGGATTTCTTCCCTAAGACAACACAAACACAACAACTAAAAATCCAAATCAGGATAATCCCACAGAGTCCCACACTATATTCTGATTTTATGTCCTTTCTTATTTCAGCTGATGCTTTTTCCGCAGCCTTATCGTTGACAGTGTGACACCAGTGCTATGCTTTCATTCCTTTCACACAAACTTCATACAGTAAGAATATAAAAGGAAACAGTGCTTCTCTTCAGAGACGCCTGATAACGTCCTCACACAGCAGCAGCCATCGTTCTATCATTTAAACAGAAAAGCTGTAGCTCCTGCCTCACAGTCAAACATCATCCCATTTTTTTAATTGTTTTGGTTCAACTTGTTAACTTTTAACAGAAATAAAAATCTGGTTGTGCTCGGGCGTCTTTTTTTTTCTTAATGACTCTGATGAAAGCAAAAAGCTCCAGACATTTCTGGGCCGACTCTGTTTGAACAAATCCAGAGTTTAGATTGAGGTTTTATGACCAGACGTCTGATCTCTGTCGGACCATAAAGATCCTGGTTCTCTGATCTGTCTTCGAACAGGACGATCTGCGTCACATGTGAACAGAAGCATCAGATCTGGAACATTTTTTCCAGAGACTGGTTTTCCTGGTTTCCCGGCGTCCCCCACCCCATATGTGCCATACCTCTCATATTACCAGTAGAAGCCTACGTGAGTGGTACGTGATGATGCCTACATGGCAACCTCCAACATCAACATCAACAGGCTTCCCCAGAGGCCCCGGGGCGATGGCCGACCTCAGACAGCGAGCAGAGGCAAGGTGATCTCATAGCAACACAACACCTCCAACAGTGAGGTAATGCATCAACAAGGTGAATGATCTCAGTGAGCTACATGCATTAAAATGCATTAGTGTCCATTAATCATTAGAATAACAGCACAGTCTGACTCTCCAGCTGTTACTCATCAGTGAATGAAGCTGCGACGGAACCTGAAGCTGCAGCAGCTCCACGCTGACGACTCATGACTCAGCACAGATCAGGGTTTATAGCTCATGCAACAAAGTGAAAAAAATGAAAGTGAGTCTGCAGAAAACTGAAATCTCAAATATCCCTCAGTCTCTGCAGTATGTGGCTGTTACTGCTTCAGGTGCAGAACTCGGATATGTGAAAGTAAAAATATCAGTTTGACCTCAGGAGCATGAATGTTCTGCTCTAACAGCTTCTGCTCCTCTGGGCTCAGACGCTGAACCTGCTGCAGGGATGTGTTTCCATTCGTTACCAGTTCTCAGCTCCTGTTTTCAGAATCAGCGTTTGATCTGATCTGCAGGTTTTCTGCACAGCTCAGTCACAAACCACGTCTCAGTTAAGAAAGAGTGCATCTGTAAAACTTTGATTCTGTGACGTGTTTGGCCAAGATTGTTCAAATGTAAAAACAAGAGCTGTTTGATGCCTTGTTTTCTGTGCAGTTATTAGGTTTATTGCTTTTCCCCCAGATCCTGATAACTGAATGAAATGATGCACTGTTCTTGATTATGGTCCAATGAAGGCTGCGAGATATTTAACATCTCATAAAGAAAATGTGCAAAAGATGTTTAGATTGATGGAAATACCCAGAAAACACTCAGAAGCACTGAGTGGAATTCAGCAAAGCGCGCAGAGACAGGAACTTCTTTTAGACATTTTTTTATTAAAATTATTATTAAATAAATAGCAAATAATAGAATAAATAACTAAATAAGACATTTACACATGGACACAGTGTCAGTTACAGCTCGTTGGCCTACATGAGTGACAGTTTTCCGTGACAAAACTAAACTTGTACAACATCCAGTTGATCCGCAGGCCTATAAGTGCAGTTAGTCTGTGTGTTAATCACACAAAGAAAAGTTCAAGTCTTCTCAGTTCAAGTTTCTTTTTTTCTGCAAGTGTTCACATTTCTTTCTTCTTTCTTTCTTGCTTTCTTGCTTTGCCATGTGTCCCGTTACAGACTGTGTCCCCCTCTGCTCTCAGGGGGACTGTTGTCAGAATCAGGCCGGCGCTTGGAGCTCCCTCCCCGGCTGCGCCGCGCGGGGCGCACCGCTGTCCTCCAGAAGCAACTCGGGATCAACTCCAGCTTCGGCACATTTGTGATCCTAGAAGCCCAGACTCAGGCGGTTCATAGTTACACCGGTCCCGAGAGTCTTAGTTGTCGCTGCCCAGTCTGTGGTAGACCAGCAGAGCCACCATGTAGCTTTTCCCGGCACTCTGCTCGAACGACCGGCTGCTCTCCGTCTCCTGACCGGGCCCGGCGCAGGTGGTGTTCGGGAGGACCTGTTCGCTGGATGAGCCGTTGTCCTCACAGCCGGTCGGTGTGGCCGACAGAAGCTCGGAGCTGGCGCTGAGTTGTGTGAGCTGCCTTGCCTGCTCCTCGGCGGACTGGAAGGGGAAACCCTGGTAGTCGCTGATCGGGCTGTCTGCGCTGCCCAGCGGAGTCTCGGCGCAGGGCTCCTCGGTGTAGATCTGCCACAGCACCACCAGGCACAGGATGACCAGCCAGCGCTTGGCCTGGCTTTTCTCCGGTGGGGGCAGATGCATGCGGACTTTAGCAGGGTACATAACCCGGGTGCAGCGCTTCTTCGGCCGAATGGGGACGTAGGAGCGCACGGCGGTGGCCTGAGCCGGGATCCGCTCGAAGGTGAAAACCTCCGGCTCCGTGCTGCGCGTCGCCATCCTGGAGAAGGCGAAGCTCTCCTGCCGCACAGTCAGAGTCACGCTGTTTGACCGTGAGTACATTTTCTCTGAGGTTTGTGTCGCTTTCTCTGAAGTTTCTCTGCAGCTCTGTTGCGCTCTCGGAGCGTTCAGTAAGTCAGATAAGTCCGAAGCAGCCGAGAGCTCCGATTTTATATCGTCTGAGGTTGTGATTTTTTTAGATGCCCATATAGAGAGCAGGCCACTCCTCCTCCACCTATTGCTCAAATGGGAAAAGAACCTAAAAAATTTGCATATTTTCTGTTTGTGGCAGCAGCTGTGAACACATCAGGCCGCGGAGCTGAGTCTGACACAGTCACTGCATCAAACAATCAGTGTACTCAAGTATATCGTTTTTACTTTATTTGGTTTATTCTACTTAATTTTTTAAAATGACAAATTACAATAAAATGCAGATTATAAAAAAGAAATTCATATAAATATGATCATATATTAAAAGCTGCCAGAACTTTTTGTTTCCTGTAAAAAACAAAGTAAACTGTTTGGAAACATCAGTTAAAAGATTCTCACGGATTTCTTCCCACATGGTCACGTGTCCTCAGTGCTGCAGCACACCTGGTGGGAATCACTGCACCTTCACATGATAATCACACGGTTCTCAGAGGCGCCGTTCATTCAGAGGCCCTGTAAGGTTTCAGTTTACTGTAAACACCCGGACAGCACAGTGTGCTCCGTCACATGAGACACTGGACACAGACTTAAGGTTTAACACCAAACATGAACTGAAACCTGAACAAAAGGAACGAGTTAATGAGTGAATGAATGAATGAATCTTTCCAAACTAACTGAATAATTTTGCGTTTTTCACCTGAAGGAGGATGTTGGATGTGTCACGAAGATGATGAAAAAAAGACAAATAAAGAAAAAATGTACACTGACCAGTGTAATGTGGGTTTTTCATGTTGAAACTTCCCTTTCAAAACAGAAGTGACACACACACGCACTCACTCACACACACACTCGCACTCACACACTCACTCACTCACACACACTCACACACTCACTCACACACACACACACACACACTCACACACACACACTCACTCACACACACACTCGCACTCACACACACACTCACTCACACACACTCACACACGCACTCACACACACACACACACTCACTCACACACACACAGTTCCCTGTAAAAACAGGGCCTGGTTTCATTAAGAGTTTACACTCTGATATTTTCCATCAGTGTGTTTGTTGTTGGTTGTAGCTGATGATCAGTCTGACTCCGATGATTCGACCTGTGCCTCAGAGACGAGTGCTGTAACCAAACCAAGGAACTTCTTTAAATCACAACCACTTCGCTGAATGTTGAACCCAAAACACTGAGATGAAGCTGAAAAAGTCCAAATCGCTTGTCTCAGGATATGATGTGAAAATCTTTGGTCCTCACTCACACTGGAGCTAAAGGCTGAGAGAATAAACCAGACGGTGAAACCATGGAAACAAACAGTCGACGTGGCGAGTGAATTTGGATTTGGTGAAACTTCCATGTGACCTGTCAGGAAAAACCAAAAAGAGGCCGTGACCAGTGCAACACAAACCCACCACCACTGTTCAGAGGCATCACTGTCTCTGTTCACTGCATCTTACTTTCTGTTTCAGGATCCTGAGACCAAGTTAATGTTAATATTAATGTTAATATTAATATTAATCAGAATCCTGATCTTCCAAAGCGTCGTCTGTTTGATGAAGAACTGAACTCGTTCTAAAAATATCTCTTCTTGTCTAAAAATGGCTGATAAACAGGGATTTTTTTTTCTCCGCGTGAACTCTGTGCTCATTGTGATGAAACAGTGAAATCACAGGACGTCAGTGTTGTGAAAGTCCAGAATCTGAGTGTGTGTGTGTGTGTGTGTGTGTGTGTTATTCTGAGAGGCCACTGACACTGTGAAACGCTGCATACAGGTTCCGATAATTTCTATCAAATGATTCACAAGAGTTCACATAAATGTTTGGCTTCCATTTAAGGAAAATTGGATCAATAATCAATAATAAAAACATGACTATCAGGTAAACATGTCATGTATCAAATGAACTTTGAAAAGCAGAGAAACGGGCGTCAGAGTGCCCGAGAACCAAAAGCAGAAAGTTCCTGTAATTAGCTGAAAAAGAAAAAACCATCAGCAGCTCTGAGCTCGTGTGTTCTCCTCCTCCTTCTCTCCTCCTTTTCATTCCGTTTGGACAAAGCGTGATTTTCAGAAACCTTGAAGTCAAAACTTCTGCATTTAATTCAAAACGATTCCGATTTGGATTCTTTAGCACAGAGCTGAAGCATCCACATTCATCGACCTCAGACCCGCCGGGCTTTTCCCTCAACACGTCTGCTCACTTCTGATGAAAACAGTGAATAATGTGGACTCATTTATTTCAGTAAGCATCTCTTCGTGATTAAAGAGTGTTCGGTGCATCTCGTGGTTCCCTGGAATCCGTGCAGACGCTGCACCAGCCTGTTCCCGTTCCCGTCTCTCCGTGTTGGTTCCAGCTCATGTTACGACACATCTGCTTCCATCCTGCAGCTCTCCGTTCATCACAGCATCTTTTCTCCGGATGATTCAGTTATGTCAGAAAAATATTCATTCAGTAACGTTTGTGAATTCATTCAATGCTTTAATGACTTTTGAGACCACAGAAAGTTTTTCACATTTTTTAAATCCTAAATCAACCAGCTGTTTTTTTCCTGTCTCACTTCCTGGTTCAGTGTCAGTGTCCGTGTCAGGTTTTCATCACACACTTTGATGATGAACCGGCTGCATTCTACCTCACCATCACACCAGTCTGCCTTTTCTTTATGGACACAGAGACTTTGTCATGTCATGTGGCCTTTAAAGTTTGCCAAATTAGCGATTTTTGTTTTGTAAGTAAATATGCATGTATAAAAACATGCATGTCACGTCTGTGTGTTTAGATTTGACTGAGTTACCTGTAAAATACATGAAGCATGAAACATGACTGTCTGGTCCTACACATGCACTGCAGCGTGAAACGTGAACGTGATTTCCTGATGGAAGATGCCGGTGTTGTCGGCTGGTTCACTGCTCTTCATCGCTGATGAGGAGTGAAAGAAAATAGTTCACCAGCCAGTTTTCTCTCAGCTGTTTGTGTATTTTGAATCAAAATAATCAGCAAGTCAAATTTCACCACATGTAATCCTGTTATTCTGGACAGAGCAGGAAACAGGACGACAGACTTCTATTGAACTCAGTTACAGCATTTATTATTCAGTAAAAGCATTTTCTAATGAATGTAGGAACTCGTGGTTGTTGTAACTGTCCAGTTCTTCTAAAATCTGCTCAAACAAACAGCGACAGGAGGCTCAGCAGCCCGGTCACCAGATTACATGCTGATGTTGGATGATTCTGCAAAACCCAGATTACATTCACTGAAAATGTTCTTTAATACAAACAGATTTCAGATGATTCAGAGGAAGGTCAGGGTTATCGATCCCTGTTAGCTCCGAAAACTGAAACACTTGGTGAAAGTTAGGAAACGATTGAGATTAAAGAAATGCTCCTGTTTATTCAGACATATTTCTCATAAATGTGGTCACAGTGACTCTGTGGCTCCAGTGAACTTCCACTCCACCCCCACGGTGGAGATTCAGGGAAATGAAGGACGTGTGCGTTGATGCTCATCAGTCGTAGAATGAAAAAGTCACAGACACTTTTCTACCTATAAAAACGTGAAACATCAACACACAGAAACTCTGCGACTCTCTGTCAACTGTGGCTGAAATTTACAACTTACATCCAGAGTTTGATCCTCTTTCAGTCAAATCTGATCAAATGTCCTTTGGCATAACACAACACCTTTTTCCAGCACAGGAGCTAAAAATGGAGAGAAAAGATGTTATCAAAGAGGAAATACCACCTGTGCAAGATTTCATCACAGGGAAATGAGCTGCCAGCAGCTTCCTTCTTTCATTTCACCACCTCATTGACTTCTCAACTTCTAATTCTAATGAAAAACCCACTCAAAACCTGCAGCTGTGAAACTGAAATAGAACCATGTCCAGGTGTAAAGGAAATTCAGTGACAGTTCAACATGTTGAGGAGCAGTTTGTGGAGCGTTTCAGATGCAAATATCTGCAGAAAGTTGTCTCTGTTTTCAGGGAGGGACTGGGTCCATACCACAGTGTTTCCATCATGTTTCGTTACAGCGTCGCCGTCTGAAGTGAAACACGCGGCGTTCACCTCCTGCATGTCTCACATACTTGGAACATGTTTCTGTTCCGTTTGTTTCGCTGTGAGCTTCAGCAGAAAGAATCAGAAGCATCTGGACCTGCTGCAGGACAAGGACACCATGAGCATGACATCACACACACACACACATATACACACACACACACACACACACACAATGCAGTGGCAGCTTTGACTGTGTGTCTGGATGAGAATGAGGAAGACGCACACTTTTCTCTCAG
The DNA here is from genome assembly GCA_016801885.1 of Toxotes chatareus. Taxonomy (NCBI): domain Eukaryota; kingdom Metazoa; phylum Chordata; class Actinopteri; family Toxotidae; genus Toxotes; species Toxotes chatareus. Next base: position 26,491,055 of record CM028882.1, read on the forward strand.
CAGTGTGTGACATTCCTGACACTGTACATTCATCTGCACAGACCACACACACACACACACACACACACACACACTGCTGTTCCAGTGTTTCCATGTATGGCAGGCAGTGAGACCTGGAGCTGGATGAAATGTGTGACGGTCGGAGCTCAGGTCTCAGGACTCGAGACAGAGTTTGGTGCAGAAAAGTTGTGAATGCTCCTGAAAAATATAAAATACTATCAGCCTGAAAATGCCTGAACATTTAGGGAACATGTTTTTATTGGAAAATAAAAGAAATGATGGATTAAAGACCAATCGCATGTAAAAGCAGGATAGTAGGACAGCTGGGAACGGAGTAGAGGAGGAGAAGGACATGCAGCATGTAGAACATGATAGAAACATGGTGAGCTGCCGGTCAGGGCTTTTCTGTTTTCAGTGTGTATTTCTGGGTCTATGTGTATTAGATGCAGTCAGGTTCTCTGCACCTGTGTGTCAGTGAGGACACAGTCAGGTAAAGGGCCACGTTCTTTCAGTGCTCATGTGTTGTAGTTGCTGTAAATGACCTGATGCTCGATGGGTGGCGCTGTTCCCTGTGTCGAGATACAGATCACCACTTTTTCTTCCCGTTAACTCAAAGGAAAGTCGAGCTTCTGTAACATTAGTGCACAACGTGTAGGCACAGGTTTGGTGACAGAGAGTGAGAGTCGGAGCGTTGTGTAATCCTCTGGTACGTACGTGCAGGCATCCATCGTGAAACCGGTCGTGTCAGAAGTCAGTGTTTCTCAGGAACCGGACAATCATGAGAAGTGTCTGTTAAAGCAGGAGCTTACTGCTCCTCTGGAAGTGAACAATGCTCCTGTTAAAACCACTGACCTGTGTTACTGGTGATCTGCCCACAGACTGTTGCGTTCATCCCACAATCCTCACCAACCAAACATCAGCCGCAGAGGTGGCAGATCAGAGCACGCTCCTGTGGATCCATTCTTAAAGGATGACTGCTCTTTAACTGTGGGAGACCGTCCAACGGCGTGGAACTAAAGACAGAAACAGTCAGACACAGTTCCAGAAATGTCCAACCGGCGACTCACATTCAGTCTGAACGTCCTTTTCCACTCTGACCGTAACAGAGCTGAGACTCCTCACAACGTAAAACTGCACCATAAAAGATCCCATTTGTTATTTTAATACCCATAATGCTCCTTCTGTGCATGTGTTTCATTTCCGCCTGAGATGGTGAGTCTGCTGCACTCAGAGCTTCCACACACTTCACACACACTTCACACACACTTTACACACACTCTACACTCTGATGCAGCTTTTTCCACCTTTACTGTAAAAGATGAGACGAATGCAGCTTATTAAAAAAATCGAAACCTGTGAGTCATGTGGTTCAACGCTGTCGGTTTAATGTGTGTTCACATCTCTGCCTGCGTTTTCCAGTCACAGTTACTTTCTGATCCTGCCAACCAGTTTCAATCTGCACACACACAGATGCACACACACAGACACACACACACACACACACACACACACACACACACACACACTCAGGTCATTATGGCAGCCATGTGATGTGGGTCACTGTTGTGTGATAATTCTGATCAAAGACACTTCTGATTGGCTGTGCTGCCTCGCTGCTGGCTCGTTGCCATGTGAACCAGCCTACGTGCAGGACCGGGCAGCGTCCGACAGACGACAGCCGGCTGCAGAGGGAGGAGGGACGGGGTCGCATGACCACCTCCACCCCACTTTTACCGCAGCTCTGCCCACACAAACGCACCTCCCAAAACCAGGTCACATGTTTGTTTCTGGATGGTTTGTCACTGTCATTCATAAAGTTTGTGCCCATTCATTTTTCTACAGTAAAGAAAACTAAACTATTTGTATGGACTTGTATGGAAAGTTTTGTCTCTAATTTTGTTTAATGAAGGAAAAGTTGAGTGAAATTTAAGCAGAAGGACGAACCTATGACATGTAATGACACATAGACCTGCAGGCGCTGTGCTTTCTCACAGACAGAGAACTGACGCTGTGTCCTGTGTGTGAGCCCCCTCTGTCCATGAAAGTGTTAAATTCAGACAGCAGTGGGTTCAGGCCTGTCGCCCGCTCTGTGGCTGCAGAGACTCCATCTGATTGGATCAGCAGATCAGCAGAGGTTCCTGGTTTGAGGGGGTGCAGCAGAGAGCGGCTGAACCTCTCAGACACGTGCTGCTTTTCACAGCTAACAGCAAAGCAAACAGACGGCTTCCTGGCTCTGAGTAACTTCTGACTTCTGCTGGACGTCAGCAGCTCCGGCCCCCCGGCCTGGTGTCCGTGGCTCATCTCACATAGGAAAACACAGGAGATTTTATGTCATGCTTTATGTCATGCTGTGTCACCGCTGTGTGTTTTCTCTCTTCCTGTAACCGCCAGACTCCAACTGACCGCCGGAAAACCCCAGGAGTCTCAGAGTTCAAGAGAGTTTGAGCGACTGATCATCTGCTCTGACAAAAAGCTTCCTGAAAATAAAACACACTTTCAAATGTTGATGTTTCCTTCATGAACACTTTGCTCAGGAAACGAGGACGTTTCAGGGAGAAGAGCCTGGAGTTTCTGAAAGTTTGATCCCTGCAGTTCAATGAGAGAAATACTTTAACAAGCAAATTTAAATGATTTCTGTTTTACAAAAGTAACACTGGTGAAATATTTTAAATCATCCACACACAAGTGCAGTGACTCAAACTCAGAATATGAACTGTGAATACCTAAATCTTTAAATACTGTAAATAATCCTTTTTTTATTAGAATAAACATAAATCACCATTCAACATATGAATGTTTGGACATTGTTGTGTAACTGCAGATGTAGTTTAAAACTACACCAACCCTGAAATACAACCTGATCCTGACCACAAGTAATGACAAACAGCAGGAATCGATCCCGCTCACAGTCAGTGCTGAAACAAACACTGATCCAGTGAGATGATGCTAAACATCTTTTTCTGGCTTTAATGAAACCAACCACCATCACCCTGTTTAAAGAAAGACAGACAGAACTCAGCCTGAGGGGGAGGTTTTCCACATCCCAGCTCTTATCATGTATGAGCTGGGAAAGGTGGTTTTTCACTGACAATGAAATACACACAGTGACTGTTACTGTAAAAAATTTAAACTTTATCCATCATCGTCCACATCATCCACATTTCACTGTGCAGCTGTTGGTGTTGAGCAACGCTCCACTTCAAGGTAACTCATGTAATAAAGGGTGAGACCAGTAAACAGCTTCCTCAGAATGGATGAAGCTAGAGATGAGATAACTTGCATCACACTTAGTCATTTATAAACTGACAACAGAAGACAAAGAGAAGCAGGTCCAGGGAACAGAGGAGCAGAGTTTCTCCTCAGCCTTTGAACTCGGTGCCAACGCCGACGCTGTGACCCAGTTAAACAGCAGCTCGGAAGGTTTTTGTCTTTCAACGTCTCACCTGCAGTTTTTCCATCTGAGAGTTCACAGCATCTGCAGACGGCGACAGCTCACCTGGACCTCCTGCTCTCTCTGTCGTTTTCCACTTGTCTCTGTAGGTTCGTGAAATGGACAGTTACAGGTCAAACACTCATTTTTAACTCAGTGTACGTTCAGTGGAAAGTCTTCAGATGTCAGTCAAAAGGCCCCATAGCTGAAGAATTCAGCCTTGAAGCCAGTTTTCCCAGCAGCCAACAGTGGAACCACAACATTTACCCCAGAACCCATTAAACTGTGAATACCAGAGAGACGCCAGGAAGCTGTGTCTCTTTATAAACTACATGACAGCACTTTGGTTAGAGTTTGGCAAAGATTGTTGTTTTGGTGAAATAATAATAAAGTGAAAATGTTGTGACTGTTTTAGTATCAAACCTCAAACATCACTTTTTAATTAAAAACATCAAACAGAACCAGAAAAACATTCATGCTTTAGATGCTCTGAACAGAAACATGAACGAAACACTGTCTGTGAAGATACAGTCATCAACAGTGTCTCCTCACTGAAAGACAAAATGTCTTTGTGAGAAACATTTTATCATCAACAGACAAGAAGAATGTTCATGTCTTCAGCTGCTGTGCTGCAGATTTTAAACCATGATGTTTGGAAAACCTCTTCAGAGCCTTGAATAAATCTTTGATATTTTGCATGTGACAGTGTGTGCTGCCGCGCAGAGCATGACGGAGAGAAGAGCTGATGCTCAGGAAAAAAACTAAACGGAAATAAAACCAGGAAGTGGAAAAAAATATTTCTGGACATGCATCAGGTGCATCTGATGATGGTCGCTGTCATGATGCTTCCTTTCTGCAGTCTCACTGCTGAAGAAGGCTTCATCCGAAAAACAGCCATAAAGCGGGAGAACTCTCCTCATGAGAGCAGGAAACAGAAGAAACTCGTGTCAAAGACTTTTCATTCATGTAATTCTGCCAAAAATCAACAACGAGTCCTGCAGGTTGAGAAAACCCAGGCTCCGAGCCAACGACTGTTAAACCTGAGGCTGAAGCATTAACCAGCGAGCGGAGGGGAGTCACCTGCTGGTGTTGGCTTTGGCTCAGGTGGAGGAAGGAAAACCTCCTGAGGTGATCTGATCACTCTGAAGGACTGAAATAGCTCAGCTGTTGACTTTCTCTGCTCTGTGAACCTGAACAGCGACACAGGAATGTTTCCTCCCTGCTGGTGTGGGTTTTAAATTTGTCCTGTCACAAACAATGTCAGCCACCGGCGCCTGCGTCAGCGTGCTGCTGATTGACAGCTGAGCTTTCTGTGGAAAGCTGGCGGAGGTTTCCACACAGTGGGACACAGATCAGCTTCAGTCAGGTCACGAAAAACCTGCAAAGGTCCAGGTTTCAGTGTGACACGCTCAGGTAAACTGCTTGTCACCTGAACGCCTCACAGACTGATCCTGTCTGCACGGGGCAGCGTCTCTTTGCTCAGTCTGAGCCCTTTAGTTCCAATTAACTGATCAGTTACTTTAACACAGCAGGGAGATGTTTCAGAGAGCAGAGTTCTTCCAGCGCTGATGGTCTGGATTATCCAGGTGTCCATATAGTTTTGGCCACACAGTGTCTGTCCCAGGCAGCCAAACCACAGAAACTTGTTTGAGTTGTGTAAACTATCAGAATGAGGATCAGTTCAGTGACTGAAGCCTGAGTGAAAACAGGAGGCAGAGCTGTGAGGAAACAGCGTCTGTGTGATCCTTCACAGAGAGCAGGCTCTGGATACACGACACCTGAGGAAGGTCAGCACCACGATGTGGACACTGTGTCCACACTGTTAATGTGGACACAGTGTGGAGAAGCTGCAGAGAGTGCATCATGACAAAGTGTACACACACACACGTTCCTGCAGGGCAGTAAAGAAGGAAGCATTCATTCTTTTTTTTTTTCCACTGCAGGAACACGGGAATGCTACCCAGGAAAACAACCCGTGGGCGGGTTTCCACTGAAAACATGCAAATTAGAAGATATCAGATTGTGCTGCGCCGAGGTTTCATCATCATTACACAACATCCCCCACAGAGAAACACTGAAATGTGTCGGATCAGTGTGGGATTGTTTTCAGCTTTGGCTGAAATCTTTACCGAGTTTATGTGTGTTTGTCTCCATGTGAAGCTCTGTGGGAACCACACACACACACACATTCACCTGTGCACTCACCTGCACACACCTGCAGTGAGTATGTGTCCTGATTGTCCTGCCAATTTAGAACTTTCAACACAGCTGTGAACCACAACACACTTTTAACCACACACGCGCACGCGCACACACACACACACACATTCATGGGAGCCTTGATAGAAACCTGTCCCTGTCTCTGTGTCTCTTCATTCATCCACTCACGGCTGAGTCATTCTGCCCGCTGCTTGTTTACAGTGAGGTCACCAGTTGATGTACAGTCACAACATAAACGATAAAACTCTCAAAGATCAGATTAAATCAGGATTTTTGTTTTGTTTGCACATAAATCTGCAGAAAAAGTTATTGTTTATCGCTGCGTCACAGATCCACAGCTGATTTCCTCCAGAACCTCTTTGTGTCATAAAAGTAGGAAAATTTTTTTTTTAAAGCTGCTGTCACTGTTTTTTTGTCCATAAGGGGCAGAAAACCTCCGGATAAACTGTGAATGGCTGAGCTCTGACAAGCCGACGCAGCCAGGTGAGCGCTGACTCTGCTGCTCTGCTCTGATGGATTGCTGTTAACAGCCTCGAGCAGAGCTCACGCTGGCACATGTAGGCAGACGGGACAGAGCCGCAGCACTGACGGGACAGAGCTGCAGGACAGACGGGGCAGAGCTGCAGCACAGACGGGACAGAGCCGCAGCACCGACGGGACAGAGCCGCAGCACCGACGGCACAGAGCCGCAGCACCGACGGGACAGAGCTGCAGCAAGACGGGACACACACGCGTTCAGCTGCAAAGGAGTGTCTGCTTCAGCAGCTGAGGACGAGGTGATGATAATCAGGTGAGGAGGTGATGAGGTGATCAGGTGAGGATGTGAGGAGGTGAGGAGGTGATGAGGTGAAGAGGTGAGGAAGTGATGAGGTGAGGAGGTGATCAGGTGAGGAGGTGAGGAGGTGAGGAGGTGAGGAGGTGATGAGGTGAGGAGGTGAGGAAGTGATGAGGTGAGGAGGTGATCAGGTGAGGAGGTGAGGAGGTGATGAGGTGATGAGGTGATGAGGTGAGGAGGTGAGGAGGTGAGGAGGTGAGGAGGTGAGGAGGAGAGGAGGAGAGGAGGTGAGGAGGTGAGGAGGTGAGGATGAGAGGAGGAGAGGAGAGGAGGTGAGGAGGTGAGGAGGAGAGGAGGTGAGGAGGTGAGGAGGTGAGGAGGTGAGGAGGAGAGGAGGTGAGGAGGTGAGGAGGTGAGGAGGTGAGGTGAGGAGGAGGGGAGGTGAGGTGAGGGAGGTGAGGAGGTGAGGAGGTGAGGGAGGTGGTGGTGGGAGGAGGTGGGAGGTGAGAGGTGGAGGTGAGGAGGTGAGGTGGTGATGAGGGAGGAGGAGGAGGGAGGGAGGTGAGGAGGTGAGGAGGGAGGAGGTGAGGAGGAGGGAGGGTGGGAGGTGAGGAGGTGAGGAGGAGGAGAGGTGAGGAGGTGAGGAGGTGGTGAGGAGGTGAGGAGGTGAGGAGGTGAGGGGAGGGAGGTGAGGAGGAGGGGTGGTGAGGAGGTGAGGAGGGATGAGGGGGTGGAGGAGGTGAGGAGGTGAGGAGGTGAGGAGGTGAGGAGGTGAGGGAGGTGAGGGTGAGGAGGGAGGTGGGAGGTGGGGAGGAGGGGAGGTGAGGTGAGGAGGTGAGGGAGGTGAGGAGGAGGAGGTGGAGGAGGAGGAGGTGGGGAGGAGGGAGGGGTGGTGAGGTGGTGGAGGAGGTGAGGAGGTGAGGAGGTGAGGAGGTGAGGAGGTGAGGAGGTGAGGAGGTGGGAGGTGAGGAGGTGGGGAGGAGGGGAGGTGAGGAGGAGGAGGAGGAGGAGGAGGTGGAGAGGTGAGGGTGAGGAGGTGAGGAGGTGAGGAGGTGAGGAGGTGAGGGAGGAGGTGAGGAGGAGAGGAGGTGAGGAGGTGAGGAGGTGAGGATGTGAGGAGGTGAGGAGGAGGAGGTGAGGAGGTGAGGAGGTGAGGAGGTGAGGAGGTGAGGAGGTGAGGAGGTGAGGAGGTGAGGAGGTGGAGGAGGTGGAGGTGGTGGAGGTGAGGAGGTGAGGAGGAGGTGAGGAGGTGAGGAGGTGAGGAGGAGGAGGGAGAGGGAGGAGGAGAGGTGAGGAGGTGAGGAGGTGAGGAGGGAGGTGAGGGTGAGAGGTGAGGAGAGGTGGAGGTGAGGAGGTGGTGAGTGAGGAGAGGAGAGGAGGTGAGGAGGTGAGGAGGTGGTGGAGGTGAGGAGGGTGGGAGGGAGAGGAGGGAGGGTGAGGTGGGAGGTGGGAGGGGGTGAGGAGGTGAGGAGGTGAGGAGGAGAGGAGGTGAGGAGGTGAGGAGGTGAGGGGTGAGGAGGAGAGGATGTGAGGAGGTGAGGAGGAGAGGAGGTGAGGAGGTGAGGAGGTGAGGAGGTGAGGAGGTGAGGATGTGAGGAGGTGAGGAGGTGAGGAGGTGGGGGGAGGTGAGGAGAGGAGGGTGAGGAGAGGTGAGGAGGAGGTGGAGGGAGGTGAGGAGGTGAGGAGGTGAGGAGGGAGGTGAGAGAGGGGAGGAGGTGAGGAGGTGAGGAGGAGGGATGAGAGGTGGGGAGGAGGAGGAGAGGAGGGAGAGGAGGTGAGGAGGTGAGGTGAGGGAGGAGGTGGTGAGGAGGGAGAGGAGGTGAGGAGGTGAGGAGGTGAGGAGGTGAGGAGGTGAGGAGGTGAGGAGGTGAGGAGGTGAGGAGGTGAGGAGGTGAGGATGAGGGTGAGGAGGGAGGAGGTGGAGGTGGTGAGGTGAGGGAGGTGGAGAGGAGGTGAGGAGGGAGTGGAGGGTGGGGAGGTGGGAGGAGGGGAGGTGAGGGAGAGAGGGAGGTGAGGAGGTGGTGGGGGAGGAGGTGAGGTGGGAGGGAGGTGAGGAGGAGGGAGGTGAGGAGGAGGAGGAGGGGAGGAGGAGGAGGTGAGGAGGTGAGGAGGTGAGGTGAGGAGGTGGAGGAGGAGGAGGTGAGGAGGTGAGGAGGAGGAGAGGTGTGGGGAGGTGGGAGGAGGTGGAGGAGGTGGGAGAGGTGAGGAGGTGAGGAGGTGAGGAGGTGAGGAGGTGAGGTGGGTGGGGAGGTGGAGAGGAGAGGAGGTGAGGAGGTGGTGGGAGGTGGAGGAGGGGAGAGGGAGGTGAGGAGGGAGAGGAGGAGGTGGAGGAGGAGGTGAGGGTGAGGAGGTGAGGAGGTGGTGGAGGTGAGGGGTGAGGTGGGAGGAGGGGAGGAGGAGGGAGGGTGAGGTGAGGAGGAGGTGAGGGAGGTGAGGAGAGGTGGGGGGATGAGGAGGTGAGGAGGTGAGGAGAGGGTGAGGAGGTGAGGAGGTGAGGAGGTGGTGAGGAGGTGAGGAGGGAGGAGGGAGAGAGGTGAGGAGGTGGAGGAGGTGGGGTGAGGAGGAGAGGAGGGGGTGAGGTGGTGAGGAGGTGGAGGGTGGTGAGGAGGTGGTGAGGAGGTGAGGGAGGTGGGAGGTGGGGGAGGGAGAGGAGAGGAGGAGGAGGTGAGGAGGTGGAGGAGGTGGGGGGGGGGAGGGAGGAGGGAGGAGGTGAGGAGGGTGAGGAGAGGAGAGGAGGGAGGTGGTGGAGGTGGTGAGGAGGGAGGAGGTGAGAGGTGGAGGTGAGGGGAGGAGGTGGGGAGGAGGAGGTGGTGAGGAGGTGGGGAGGAGGAGGGGAGGTGGAGGTGGGGTGAGGAGGTGAGGGAGGTGGGGAGGAGGGAGGTGAGGGTGAGGGAGGTGAGGAGGTGAGGAGGTGGAGGAGGAGGAGGTGAGGAGAGAGGAGGTGAGGTGGGAGGAGGAGGAGGAGGAGGTGAGGGAGGAGGTGAGGAGGAGGAGGTGAGGAGGGAGGGAGGGAGGAGGAGGGGAGGGAGGTGGGAGGTGGAGGTGAGGTGAGGGGAGGTGAGGAGGTGAGGAGGTGAGGAGGTGAGGAGGTGAGGAGGAGAGGAGGGAGGTGAGGAGGTGGTGGGGGGTGGAGGAGGTGGGAGGGGGTGGGGAGGTGAGGAGGTGGGGGGGGGGAGGAGGTGGAGGGGAGGTGGTGAGGAGGTGAGGAGGTGAGGAGGAGAGGGAGGTGAGGAGGTGGTGGGAGGGAGGAGGGGTGGGTGGAGGAGGTGGAGGTGAGGTGGGGAGAGGGAGGAGGAGGGAGGGGAGGGAGGTGAGGAGAGAGAGGTGGGGAGGTGAGGAGGAGGTGAGGGGGGGAGGAGGTGAGGAGGTGAGGAGGTGGGGGAGAGGTGGAGGTGGGGGGGAGGAGGTGAGGAGGTGGTGAGGAGGTGGGGGGGAGGAGGGAGGAGGTGGGAGGTGGGGGTGGGAGAGGAGGAGGTGGTGGAGGTGGGGGGAGGAGAGGAGGTGGGAGGTGGGGGAGGTGAGGTGGGAGGAGGAGGTGGGAGGTGAGGAGGGAGGAGGAGGTGGTGGGTGGTGAGGGAGGGAGAGGAGGTGAGGAGGTGAGGAGGTGGGGTGGGAGGGAGGAGGAGGAGGAGGGAGAGGAGGTGGGGAGAGGTGGGGTGAGGAGGTGGAGGAGGTGAGGAGGAGGGAGGTGGGAGGAGAGGGAGGAGGAGGTGGGTGAGGAGGAGGGGGGGTGAGGAGGGAGGAGGTGAGGTGGTGAGGTGGGGAGGAGAGGGGGAGGTGGGGTGAGGGGAGGTGGAGGAGGGGAGGAGGAGGGGAGGAGGAGGGGTGGGGTGAGGGGAGGAGGAGAGGAGGGGAGGAGGGGAGGAGGAGGGAGGAGGGAGGAGGTGAGGAGGAGGGAGGGGAGGAGGGGAGGAGGTGGGTGTGGAGGTGAGGAGGGAGGTGGAGGGAGGAGGTGGGGAGGTGGGGAGGAGGTGGGGAGGTGGGGAGGAGGTGGAGGTGTGGGGTGGTGGAGGTGGGGAGAGGGTGAGGAGGGGGGAGGTGAGGAGGTGGGAGGAGAGAGGTGAGGAGAGGTGAGGAGGGAGGTGGAGAGGTGGGGAGGTGAGGAGGTGAGGAGGGAGGGAGGAGGAGGTGAGGGTGGTGAGGGGAGGAGGGAGGGAGGAGGTGAGGGAGGAGGAGGAGGTGAGGAGGTGAGGTGGAGGAGGAGGTGAGGTGGGAGGTGGGGAGGTGAGGTGAGGAGGAGGAGGGGAGGTGGGAGGGGTGAGGTGAGAGAGGTGAGGAGGGGAGGGGAGGGAGGAGGAGGTGAGGAGGTGAGGAGGAGGAGGTGAGTGGGAGGTGGTGGGGGAGGAGGTGGGAGGAGGTGAGGTGAGGTGAGTGGAGGTGAGGAGGAGAGGAGTGGAGGTGAGGTGGGGGGGAGGGGTGAGGAGGTGGGAGGTGGTGGAGGTGAGAGGTGAGGAGGTGAGGAGGTGAGGAGGTGGGGAGGTGGGTGAGGAGGAGGGAGGAGGTGAGGAGGTGAGGAGGTGGGAGGTGGGGGTGTGAGGAGGAGGAGGTGAGGTGGGGAGTGAGGGGTGGGGAGGAGGTGAGGAGGTGGGGAGGGAGGTGAGGTGGTGAGGGGGGGGTGAGGTGGTGAGGGATGTGAGGAGGTGAGGAGGTGGAGTGAGAGGAGAGTGAGGGTGGAGAGGGAGGAGGAGAGGGAGGAGGTGGAGGTGAGGAGGTGAGGTGGAGGTGAGGAGGTGGAGGTGAGGAGGTGAGGAGGTGAGGAGGTGAGGAGGTGAGGAGGTGAGGAGGTGAGGAGGAGAGGAGGAGAGGAGGTGAGGAGGTGAGGAGGTGAGGAGGTGAGGAGGTGAGGAGGAGGAGGTGGGGAGGAGGAGGTGAGGAGGAGAGGAGGTGAGGAGGTGAGGAGGTGGGAGGGAGGAGGAGGGAGGAGGTGAGGGGAGAGAGAGGAGGAGGAGGTGATGAGGGGAGGGGGTGAGGGAGTGGGAGGTGAGGAGGGTGGAGGAGGTGAGGAGGTGGAGGGAGGTGAGGAGGTGAGGAGGTGAGGAGGTGAGGAGGTGAGGATGTGAGGAGGTGAGGAGAGAGGTGAGGAGGTGAGTGAGGAGGTGAGGAGGAGGAGGTGGAGGAGAGAGGAGGAGGTGGAGGTGAGGAGGTGAGGAGGTGAGGAGGGGAGAGGAGAGGGAGGTGAGGTGAGGTGGGGAGGTGAGGAGGTGGAGGTGAGGTGGAGGAGGAGGAGGAGAGGAGGAGGTGGGGAGGTGGAGGTGAGGAGGTGAGGAGGTGAGGAGGTGAGGATGTGAGGAGGTGATGAGGTGAGGAGGTGAGGAGGTGAGGAGTGAGGAGGTGAGGAGGTGAGGAGGTGAGGAGGTGAGGAGGTGAGGAGGAGGAGGTGAGGAGGTGAGGAGGTGAGGAGGTGAGGAGGAGAGGAGGTGAGGAGGTGAGGAGGAGGTGAGGAGGTGATGAGGTGATGAGGTGAGGAGGTGAGGAGGTGAGGATGTGAGGAGGTGAGGAGGTGAGGAGGTGAGGATGGTGAGGTGAGGAGGTGAGGAGGTGAGGAGGTGAGGAGGTGATGAGGTGAGGAGGAGAGGTGAGGAGGTGAGGAGGTGAGGAGGTGAGGAGGTGAGGAGGTGAGGAGGTGAGGAGGTGAGGAGGTGAGGAAGTGATGAGGTGATGAGGTGATGAGGTGAGGAGGTGAGGAGGTGAGGAGGTGATGGGGACAGAAACTGTGATCTGCTGCTGTAAACTGACTGTGTGTCATTACACTGTCTTCCTCTGCAGTGACGTGATGTTTGTGTTGAACAACACCATGAGCTCAGACACACAACTTTACATGACTGAACACACAGACAGAAAGGTAATATGAAATATTACAAATCCATATTGACATCACTTTGCCTGGAGGAAGACTGTATGACTGTCTGTCTCTGTCTGTCTGTCCTCTTATCCACCCGTCCATCGTCCTTCATGAATTCTAAAGTCTTACATCTCACACATGTGAGACAGAAATCTTTGTAAAGTCAGTGCTGCAGAAAAGCTGTGACATCTCCTGTGGTTACAGGTGATCTGGGCTTTATTAGAATCTGTAATAATAATAATAATAATAATAATAATAATGTCTAAGACAACATCATTTGCCAACAACAAAGTCGACTCTTCCTTTTGATATTTAATTCCACTTGATACTTAAAAGCATTTAAACATTTTAAGCTTAAATGTTAATGATAAATTTCTCATTATACTAATTTAATAATGTTTTCTGAGACTGAATAATTAATATTATCTGCTCTGCCACAGATGTTTGATCACATTTTCCCGCCTCTTCAGTTTGTTCCCGAGGATCAAAGAAGTTTTCCATGACTGAACATGCTACAGTACAATCAGTCAATCACACACTGCGACATGTACAGACACACACAGACACACACACTTTCTCACAGTGATACCAGCCACATATTTTCTCTGACAGTCTCAGACTTGTGTGTTGTGTTTTTTCAGCCTGTGTGGGCTTAAGGAGGGATTACCTCCTCTCTGAGTCACCCCACCGCCACCACCCCCCCCCCCCCACCACACACACACACACACACACACACACACACACACACACACACACACACTCAGGCTGCCTCAGGCTGTTGGGAGCGGAGAGCAGGCTGAACCAGAAGCTGATGTGTTCTGTTTGCTCTGAACACCAGAGAAGTATCACATTTACCAAAATAAAAGCACGGATACTACAGTATATCTTAATTAAGTACATGACAGTACACAGTGTTATGTTCAAACTGTGTGTGTGTGTGTGTGTGTGTGTGTGTGTGTATATATATATATATATATATATATATATATATATATATATATATATATATATAGAGGTTGTATTACTGTATTATAACTAGTGTTGTAGTTGGTCACGTGTCATTAACAGATTTTTTTTATTTTAAAAACATATATCTGTTGGTCTTTTTACAGCGTGGAAGAAGTTTTTTTTCCTCTCAGTATTTTTCACAGTGTGGTCAGCTGAACAGTGGAGCAGTGTCAGCACTTTAACTGAACTTTAAGGGCTCTGATCTTCTTCCAGGGAGAAACATCACCCAAACTTCAACATCCTCACGTGATAAATCATGACGTGATAAAACTGACAGAATCACAGTCATTTATTCAAGTAAGACCCTGACATGTGACTCTCTCCCCTGTTCAACCAATAAGGATGCTAATAGTTTTTAAGAAGACGTGCTGTCCATCCTCAGATCCTCCTCTGACTGCATCTTCACCATCTGTCTGCAGCCTCTTCCATTTTGCTTCCCTCCATTCAGTGTCTTTGGGGATGCAGAATGGTGTGAGTGAAAATATCTCACCCTTCCATCAGGCCACCACACACTCCAGCTGAGCCTCTGGTGCTCCACCCACAGTCTGGACTGCCCAGGGCTCCTCCCCTGTCCGTCCCCACGCTGTGCCCAGGCTCCCCTCACCCTCCTGGGGGTGACACACTGCCTGGTCTGGGCACTGGCTCTGGAGCTCTGCAAGTTCAGAGGGAGAACAGGACATTTTTTAAACGGATCGTTGGACAGGAAACGAACAACAGAGACATTTAATTTCACTTTGGCTTCGGAAACGAAAGATTTCTGAAAAATTCTCTGAAATGAATCAGAGAAGAAAATCAGAATGTGGCTGTGATGAATTTCACACTGAGAAACTGGCCATTACTCATCAACTTTGACTTTAATATAATGTTTAAGGATAATTTTATTATTAAAACTCTAAATGTGTAGTTTTGTCAACAACAGTTATGATTAAAATATTAATTGATAACCTGTTTTTCACGAGGAAAACAAGATTAACACTAAAGAAGCATTAAGCGTGAGAACCATGATGACCTGTGTTCCACCTGTGTTGTGCTGTCAGCCTCTAACTGGCTGATGTGTGAGTGTGTGCAGACAGACCTGTGCAGGTGTGTGTATCCTCAGTGTAGATCTGCAGGAACACGAGCGCAGAGAGGAGCAGGAGCCAGCGGTGGACCTGGTCTGGGGCCTCCCTCAGCGGGGGCCTCCTGCTCTGAGAGGCCGGGTACAGGACCCGGCGGGGGCGACGAAATCTGGGAGGGGAGGGTTGCAGGGGGAAGAGGAGGAGGAGTAGGAGAAGTTACCGGTTGCTTCCAAAGGCCCCAGGGCCACAGGGGCCGGTCTGCAGGGGGGGGCTGAGGACATGGCTGAGGCTTGAGGATCTTCTCCTGTTCTTCTTTGTTGGTTTCCTCTCTTTCTTTGTCTTTAGCTCTGAGTTTCCGGTGTTTTCTCCTCTTGTTCTCAGCCTAAATGATTTCTCTGGACTCTGCTCGGCTGCAGCTTCCACTTTTCTCTTTTGCAAATTTCTTTCTCTGCAGTCCTGTCATGACCTGAACATCTCTGCCAGAATCCCTCAGGTGCTGCTGCCGTCACGTAGCAGCTTCTTCTCTGATCGGTATCACAGACTCTCCAGTACAAACTGCTTATCTCTCAGGACGTGTGCCCTGCGTCTTATCTTTGGTTCTTTCTGTCAGTTTCTTTTTTTCTCTATCTCCATCACCAACCTAGTTCTAAATCCAGCACACAGACTGTTTAAATATGTGCAGAGTAGGTGTTGTCCGCTTGCCTGTGGCCAGGTAGATCCCACCCACTTCTGGAATTATTGTTGTTGTGAGTTCAAATTATTTTTAGATGCACGCGAACTTCTCCCCCCAAGAAAACTCCTCCACCTCTTTCACTGCTGTGTGCATCACATTTCAGCGCTGAGGGGAAAATCCCTGCTGCAGCCGCACGACAGGCTCGAGTCAGTTCACCGGAGACGCAGCCAACAACTGAACCTTTGTTTGATGGCACATCTGTAACGGAGTGAATCCACTGGGGACCTGCAGTCAGGTGAGTCGGACACACACTGGCTGATGGACGGTCGAGAGTCAGGAAACACCAGAAGCTGAGAAAGGAAAGTGTCTTCGTGCTGTGACTCCTCGTGTTGCCGTGGCAGTGAGGTCTCAGAGATCCAGAGTCAGTCTTATTGTCCAACACCAACATGTCCTGTGAGAGTCTCTGACCCCCACACTGCAGAACAACATCCACCTGCAGCATTATTAAACTGTTTTTATGGTTATGTTCAGACTGGTTACTGTCAGGGTCATCCACCCCGTCATCCACCCCGTCATCCACCCCGTCATCCACCCCATCATCCACCCCGTCATCCACCCCGTCATCCACCCCGTCATCCACCCCATCATCCACCCCGTCATCCACCCCGTCATCCACCCCGATCACCTCCTGCAGGCTCACTGCCGTTAACAAATCAGGTACTTCATTCATTCATAAGAAAAAAAAAATAGCCTCTGATCATAATCCAGCCAGTCCTCTCCCCTTGTCTCTTCTCTCCTCTCCTGTCCTCTCCTCTCCCCTCCTGTCCTCTCCTCTTCCCTCCTCTCCCCTTCTCTCCTCTCCTCTTGTCTCCTCTCCTCTCCTCGTCTCCTCTTCTCTCCCCTCCCCTCCTCTCCCCTTGTCTCTTCTCTCCCCTCCTCTTGTCTCTTCTCTCCTGACCCCTCCTCCCCTCTCCCCTCCTCTCCTGTCCTCTCCTGACCCCTCCTCTCCTCTCCTGTCCTCTCCTCTCCCCTCCTCTCCTCTCCCCTTGTCTCTTCTCTCCCCTCCTCTTGTCTCGTCTCTTCACTCCTGACCCCTCCTCTCCTGTCCTCTCCTCTCCCCTTGTCTCTTCTCTCCCCTCCTCTTGTCTCTTCTCTCCTGACCCCTCCTCCCCTCTCCCCTCCTGTCCTCTCCTGACCCCTCCTCTCCTCTCCTCTCCTGTCCTCTCCTCTCCCCTTGTCTCTTCTCTCCCCTCCTCTTGTCTCGTCTCTTCACTCCTGACCCCTCCTCTCCTGTCCTCTCCTCTCCCCTTGTCTCTTCTCTCCCCTCCTCTTGTCTCGTCTCTTCACTCCTGACCCCTCCTCTCCTGTCCTCTCCCCTCTTCTTGTCTCTTCTCTCCTGACCCCTCCTCTCCTGTCCTCTCCTCTCCCCTCCCCTCCTCTCCTCTCGTCTCCTCGCGTGTGGACGTCCGTGTTGTTTTCCTCGTCTCTCCTCAGGCTTCGACCACAGAAATTCTCACTGAAACTTATGGAATGTGTTTGAGCAGCTTTGATCGCCTCTCTCTCAGCACGCAACACACACACACACACACACACACACACACACACACACACACACACACACACACACACCGTGCATATCATTATAACATCACATTCTATGATGTGCAGTAACTGACGCACTCAAAGTGCAGTAAGTCGACACCGGTCGTGAAACACTGGCTCCATTAAACTGCATATTAACACTCATCAATACACACATTCCCACTGTGCAGCAAGATGTCGACGCACAATTCCATCAAACACAACAAGCCAACACACACACACACACATCATCCTCTGTGCAGTACGTTCACCTTCACCTTCACCTGTAGATTGTAAATATGTTTGTGTCATGTACAACAGTAAGAACTGTGTCCTCACATATGTGAACTGTGAGGAACAGAAACACACACACCGCTGCTGGGAGATGACACAGCACCGTGACGCCACAGCTACATGTCACATGAGAGAAGAGAAGAAGACGACAGCGGAGACCACAGAGGGCCCACGGACAGCACAGGTCCACGGGGCCCAACTGTGGCCCCGCCCTCTGCCTCATTAACTCGTGTGTCTCCCCACGAGTTCACAGAGTCCAAACCCTCAGACTCGGCCTGATGTGACTGTGATTCACTGAGGGAGTGTCGGAGGTTCAGGCCCAGGCCACAGGGAGAACATGCTTCACTCCAGTCTTCATGCCTGAGCCTATTATTGTAAAGTTCATGTCTCAGTGTGTCCACGCCCACAGTCATTAACACTAGTCATTAAGGAAGAAGATCAAATATCAGATTCTTCATTTTAATGTGAAACAATAGGACAAATATGAAACTGGGTGACTCACTGCATTTCAGAGCTGCTTCGGTGTGAGCTGATTCAAAAAGTGCAGCTGATGGGAACGTTCACAACACACTGACATAAATGAACATAAACCACAGTATTAGGTAAGTTCTAACTTTGGTCTGATGATGGATGAAAAGTGAGAACGTGACTACCTGAACAGAATTTCATGCTAATCCATCCAGTCATTGTCAGACCAAAGTGGTGGACTGACTGAGAGACACTGTCCTGCTCAGTGCTCAGCGCTGCGATGCAGGACAGATACCGAAGGGATCAGCCACAAACCCGAATCAGACGGCTGGAAAGCGTTTTGTCTCGTTTACAGAACAAACTGCTTTGATAGCTGCTGTTTCCATAACGCCTGTTGTTCACGTCTCATCTTTATTTTTAACAGCGTGTTAAAATCCTCTGCCGTCAAAACGCAAAGCTGCTGCACGTCAGCAGGTTTTGTTTTCACAGCATGAAAGTCGCTCTTTTGTTCAGTCGACACGTGAAACTCTGCACAGCTAACGTTTGCTCTGTCCTGAGCAGACACACACTGCTGGGACACATCTACCACCATCAGCAGACAAAGACAGGTTCCATCTGTCTCCAGGATCATGGGGTAAACACAGTAACGCTGTTCTGGTTACCATGAATACACAGTGCGCTGGCAGAGGACGTCTCATTGCTTAGCAGCAGAAGTTTTTCTCCTTGTTTTGTCTGTCCCTCAGAGCTTTGACTTCAGGACCCTGAGCATCAACATTCATTCAGCTTCAGCACCAACAGAAGTCACAGGAGATAAAGATGAACTCACACGACCGTGGAGGTCGATCAGTTTCCTGTGATTCCACCTTCACGAGCCTCTGTGCAAGTTAAACATGTTTTGGGGCCTTTGCTGAAATGACGGGTGCTTTCTCCCCTGGATGCTACACGTTGCTTAGCAACAAAAAGTAACTATGGTCAAAGCGTTGTTTTCAGTACTACCTATGCCAGAGTTTTTCAGGAGAACAGTTTTCTTTTCTACAGCGTATCAGTGAAAATAAAAGTATAAAGTCTGTGTTAAAGATGCTTGGACATGAGTCTGTGGAGGAGCTGGAGATGGAACCTGACGACGGCGCTGCCTCCTCCAAAACAAGCACACAACACAGCGTCGGTGCAGAAGAGTTCAGACGTTTGAAAGCTTCTCCCAGTGTCCTGCTGCCAAAGCGTTCATCCAGCTTCTCCCTGTGCTTGATGTTGTGTGATGCTGCCGTCGCTGCTGTCTGTTGCCTGCACTGGCATGGTAACAGAATACCGATGTGTTGGTTCATACCTGCTGAGAGGAAAAGGCTGCAGGTTAGAGCTTGAAAATCAGTTATTACAGCTTAATAATACGGATAAATGTTTCCCAGAGCTGTGATCCCAGCGGCTAACACCCTGCTGAAGGAATTCAGCCTCATCGTTTAACCTTTCAGAGGAGGAGGAAGGAAAATTCCACTTTAATTCAACCTGAACTGAAGCCAAACCGACTTCTAAAATTAAAGTCAGCGTTAAATTATTTCACCCATAAGACTGTAAACATCCAGATTCCTCTCCCACCTCAGCTTCACTGATGGAATCAGAAAGTGTCAGTTTTCCCATTTGAGATTTTCAGTGATTCAAAATCTGAAATCAAATCTGTCAAAGAGGAAAAAATCCTTTGGACACAGTTTAGATTTTAAATCAGTGGGATGATTAGATTTCAGTCTATCAGGCCTAAACACTGTTTCCTACACATCCGCCCTCACAGATGCACACTGTAAAAAATGTTACTTAGATTCAACTCAAAAAAAATGAAGGCAACATTTTTCAACTACTTTTTGCAAGTTTAGTGAACTTCTTCATATTTTGAGTTGGTAAAAATCAGTCTGTATTTTACTTTATGCTAAAAAATGAAGTAGAGTTTACAAGAAAAAGCAAAACATTTGAGTTTAACCATTAATTTAGACAAATTATTTCTGCAATCTACTTCAAATAATTAGTTAGCATTGCCATAACTTTAATAAATAAGGAAACAGTGACTCGTGACCCGAGCGATTTACAGAACAGAACCGACTTAAACTTAACAGTACTGTATCCTTTCATATGTATTAAAACATGATAACAAATGCATACAAGAACACCGTGTACAACTTGTGCCATATTCTACTAAAACATCTGACACAACAAAACAGAATAAAACAGAATAAAGTGAAGACAGAACAGAACTGACTTCAGCTCATCGAGCGCTCTGCAGCTGGAGGCAGATCCAGGAACTGAAGAAGTCTGTGTCCGACTGCTGATGAAGCAAAGACAACAGAACCAAACAAAAAGGCATAATCTTACATATGAATAGTAAAACCATGACTGTCACTGTCAGTGTCAGTGTCAGTGCTTTGACAGGACTCTGCCTTCTGAAATCCAGGTGTGTCCACAGGAACAATGGCTGATTAATTAAAACGTTGGACTCGTTGAACGAACATGAAGACGATGAGTCTGAGTGGGAACAGTTTTACCATCATCTCTCACATGTTCCTCTCCTACGGTAACGTTAGCGACAGCTGTTTGAATTTAACGGTAATGTCAGACCTTCCGTGAGGCCTCGTGACGCCGGCGAACTTAACCTTACCGGATGACACCGTGCCTGCGCATTCAGCTAGAACCGAACTGTAAACAGTTACCTGTGCTGCGCGTTGTATGTAGCATTCAAAGACTTCACACAAATCCGAATAACCGGCACTGGTCCGGTACAGGTGACAACGAGAAAACGTCTCGTGCTTCTGCTGCTGCAAGAGGGCGGGGCGTGACCTGGTCGTGACCCGGACGTGACGTTTTACTTTGGACATAAACCGTTAAATGGAGTTTTGTACAAACAATTTATTGTGGTTCAGTAAAATCAGTTTTATGATAAATAATAAGAAGTTACCAAAACATTCACACTTCTTACGTATGAGCTCAGATCGATCATCGCGTTTCACTGAAGAAGCTGAACATCTCTGAAACACACTGCTGGTTTTTATGAGATTTACTGACATGTCTGTGTTTACATGTCTTTGTGACTTTACCTGCCACACCTTCACTCATGTTGGTATTTTGTGTTTGTATGTTTTGTTCCCCATTTAAAAGGTATACATACCATGATATGGATGAGAAAAAGGAAAACCTTGACCTCCACACCTTCACTTTCCTCTCACTTTTCGTGCAAAGAGCACATTATTTGCATTTTAAAGGCATCATCCTCGCAGGCTAAACTCTGCTGGGTTGATGCAGAGGACACAAACAGAGCCAAGAAAAACAGACAGTAACCCAGAGACAGCTGAGGTACAGTGCACCTGCCTCAGGCTGAATATCTGTGGAGGCGGAGGTAGCGTGCAGGACACCACCCGGGTTCTAACAGTGTGCAGAGAAGAAACCTCAGCTATGAAAATGACTTGCTGTACCTGAATGTATCATCATACAGGTGCATGCTGGGCTCGGTGAACTCAGGTTCACTCAGGTTCAGGACCACAGACGTGGTGTCAAAGGCCTGACTCCTGCAGCTGAGTCCTGTCTGAGCTCTGAGCTGCAGTTATATGATGCAGGTGTGTTGGTGTACGTGTGTGTGCAGGTTGTTTACAGTGTTAACACAGGAAACGGATGTTGCTGTGTTATAAAATAAGATCTAACAAACAAAACAAAAACAAATCAGAGACAGGGACAATTCATAGTCTGTGATGCTGGAGGACGTGAAGCCTGAATGTCCTCAGATCACTCAGTGAGGACGAACTCTGGGGCCCAGGCAGGTGTGTGTGTGTGTGTGTGTGTGTGTGTGTGTGTGTGTGTGTGTGTGTGTGTGTGTGTGTGTGTGTGTGTGTGTGTGTGTGTGTGTGTGTGTGTGTGTGTGTGTGTGTGTGTGTCTGCTTGAGGCTAAACACAGTAACTACAGAAACAGTGGTTTGGCAGCCACAGACAGAGGGAAGAGTTCAGTCTGCATGTGCAGGTATTAATAAAGCTGTGGGTTGCATGATTGGGTGGTGTGTGTGTGTGTGTGTGTGTGTGTGTAACCTTTCCATAACCTCAGTCTCCTGCAGAAGGTGAATCTTCTGGTGAACACATAAGATAAGATAAGATAAGATAAGATAAGATAAGATAGACTTTATTCATCCCACAACGGGGAAATTCAATTGTTACAGCAGCATATAGAAAAAGGTAGAAAACGGCAGTAACAGAAAAATAACAATATACAATCCAAAAACACAAAGGAGAAAAAACAAAGGCAAAAAGTACTCAGGTTATAAATATTATATACTATATACAAAAGGTGCTTGAGTCTTTGTAAAGAAAGTGACTGGTGATGTATGTAAACAAAAAAAAAACAGAATTTTGGCAGTGCAGAGCAGTAGTATATGTAACATGGTTTCATTATGTGTTGTCATTGTACAACCTCACAACTGTTGGGATGAAGGACCTGCGGTACCTATCCTTCTTACACCGCGGGTGTAGGAGTCTGGAGCTGAAGGAGCTGCTGAGGGACCCCACAGTGTTATGTAGGGGGTGGGAGGTGTTGTCCATGATGGATGTCAGCTTAGCCAACATCCTTCTCTCCCCTACTTCCTCCACAGAGTCCAGAGGACAGTCCAGGACAGAGCTTGCTCTCCGTATCAGTCTGTTGAGCTTTCCCCTGTCCCTGTCTGTACTGCCCCCTCTCCAGCAGACAACAGCATAAAAAATGGCTGAGGCCATCACCGAGTCATAAAAAGTCCTGAGCAGAGGCCTGCACACTCCGAAGGACTTCAACCTCCTCAGCAGGTGGAGTCGACTCTGTCCCTTCTTGTAGAGGGCATGGGTGTGGTCAGTCCAGTCCAGTTTATTGTTTAGGTGAACACCCAGGAATTTGTAGCTGTCCACCAGCTCGATGTCCAATCCCTGGATGTTCACCGAAGCGAGGTGATGTCCTTTCCTCTGGAAGTTGATGACATGAGTGTTTAGTTTTTTTTTAAGTTAATAATTTTTGTTGTTTTTCTCTTTCAGGTGAAAAGTTTTCTCTGCCTGACCCTAACTGACGACCTTCGACCTTCATCATCAGCTGGACTCATCACTCGAGGACGTCCCTGTCCTGATTTGACCTCCCTTCCCTAAGACAAAGAAAGAGATCAGAAGAAGTAGACAGTGATGATCATTGTGGTCCAAGATTCCAACTTCAGTCCGTATTCTCCTCGACCGCTGAGCTAAGTGTGTGAATGTAGGACAAAATGGATTCCTCCTACCTTAGACCGCTAACTCAAGAGTGCACAAGATTAAAAAGAAAAAAACAAACATGTACAAAGTGAGAAAAAGTGATGACGGTTAGTTTATTTTTAAAACGAGCAGAACTTTACAAGCTGCCCCTGAAGGCAACGTTCCCTAGCAACAGGCATCTCCATGGTCTAATGTTGGTTAAGATTTTTCTCTGAACTTTGTTTAAAAAAAGAAAATGTTTTACATGGATTAAAAAAGATAAAGAGCAGAGACAAACAAAGCTCAGGAAGATAAAGCAAAAAGATCAAACAGAAATAAATAAGAATGGAAGATAAAATCGATCAGGTGGACAAAGAGAAGTCGCTGTATTTGACACAGATTTGGTCCCTGGGCGAGAAGTTGGAGAGGTAGGAAAGTGCTGAAAGAGGTTTGAGGAAATAAAGACAGAATGGTTTATAACTGTAGATAAACGTGTTAGTTTATTTTATTTATCTTTCATTTAGTTTTTTATTGATTTATTTTTATTTTAGCTGTTCAGCTAACTGGCCGGAGAGATGTTAGCTATGTTAGCGCTGGCACCAGTTAGCAGCACTGTGACATAATCACGTGTCTGTTAGTGAGAGTGAGGCGTGTTTGTGATCACAAAATTAAAGTGTGAAAGTAAATGTAATAATACACAGTGATGTGAACACAGGGGGGAGACGCAGTGTGATAAATGTAAAATGAGTCAGAACTAATTTAAAACAGCAGGTAAAGTTCTGCTCTTCACACCTGAGAAGCTGGAACCAGCCGATGTTCACTGCTTTTAAAGTGACTGAGATGATGAACAGATCATCAAAAGAGTTTCCAGTTTCTGTTGAATGAAGAATGAATTCACTGACTAACTGCTGAGGCTGTAGTTGCAGCTCTCACCGTTATCATCTACTCTAAACAACACAAATCACAGAACATTCCTGAATGTAACCCTTCAGCCCACGTGCTCCTCTTCTTCACACAGATGCCAGTTTAAATGTGACGAGCTGGAGAAGCAGAACAAGCGTCTCGCCTCTCTGCACAGCTTACTGGAGACGGATAAGAAAGACATCGCCGAGTATCTGAAACACTCGGCGGCTGTGAAACAGAAGGAGGCGGAGGAGCTGGTTGAGCAGCTGGAGAATCAGCAGCAGGCGACGGAGCAGCACAGAGAAGCTCTGAAGCTGCAGCACAGGCAGGAGGTGCAGGAGCTGCAGGAGAGGACTGACGAGCTCACATCACAGAGGACGACGCAGAGTGAGACAATCATGATGTGGAGGACGTTTCATCCTCCGCTCTCTTAGACTGAGAGCAGTTCTAATTTTGGTGTTTAGACAGTCTTAGACATTTGATGAAAGACAACCCAGAGACACGAGGTGTCAAGATGAGAGGTCAGTCTCTTTGGACTGAAGCAGATTATCTCCTTCTCATTGGTTTGGTTAAATCTCAGTCTTAGTTTAAGGGACTAGGTTGTTGAAGTGAAGGGTTCAGTCTGCTTCATATCAGAGCGTAAAGTGTCTGTCTGTCAGGAAGGTTCAGAGGGAGGAGGTTTTAGATGCTTTGTGTGAAGCGTCCTGTCCTGTCCTGTCTCACTGGACTCTCCTCCCCTCAGTGCTGATGCTGGAGGAGCAGAGGGAGCAGCTGATGCAGCTGGTGAAGCTGTTGTCTGACAGGGAGGCTCTGGAGAAGCAGCTGGTCAGTGAGAAGGAGGAACATGAAGCTGCCATCCGCAGACTGAGGAGAGAAGCAGCGCTGGAGAGGGGAAAGTAAAGTTTACAGTTACACTGACAGTTTACAGGACACCTGCAGGACACGAGCTCGTTCTCACCCTCCGCTGTCCTCCATATACAGAGTGACTGCACAGAGAAACAAGTCAGCGAGAGACTGCATCAAAATGAAAGTCTCCAAAGCTCTTGTGGAGGAGAGGGCTCAGCACAGCCAGACGCTGCAGGACATCCGGGTCCTGCTGGATCACAACATGGCTCTATGGAAAGAGAAAGACGCCCTGCGAGACAGACAGAGTCATCTCTGCTTCGAAATGGACAAACTGAGGAAGGATCTCAGCAAGGTTACTGAGGACAACTCGAGTCTGGAGATGGTAATCAATCATCAATCTATCACTATCAGAGCAGTGTCTTTAATCTGAGCCGGGGGTCGACCACTGAGCTTTGCTAAAATAGAACTCTGACAATTCAATAAAAACAGAAAACTGAATAAAACACAAGCACCAGATGGGAACAGGATCTTTCATCTCATTGGACATGTAGGGTCAGTAAGGTTAGCACAAGGTTCTTCTTCATCCCCAGCTGATTAATACCACACCTGCATCTGAGAACACCTGAAACAGAGGCACAATGAGCCCATCTTCTTTTAAAAACAAAAACCTGCTGCCTAAAAAGGTGCTTATTTGTTTATTTATCGTTTTCTTCTGCCTGAGCGTGACAGAAAGATGACAGTCCTCAGATGAGTCTGAGATTTGGTTTCAGAGAACATGTCAGTGAGCTGAGAAGCAAAACTCCCCAAAACCGTTCAACGCTGTCTTTTCTTCAGGAGGCAGAACAGCTGACGAAGAAGAGCCAGCAGCTGAGGGTGAAGCTGAAGGACAGGACAGTCGCCCACGAGCACACGCTGGCCACGGAGGAGGCTCTCAGGTGAAGCTTCATCTCTTTATACTTACAGAGACTTTCCGAGCTACATTACTGAGGAGATGAAACACTAAAGACTGGGACACCTGGACGTGAGGTTTCACAGCTGTGTGTGTCTCTGGTGTGTTTGCAGACAGCTCAAGGCCTCAGTGTCTGAGGACTGCCGTCAGAAAACAGCCGAGGTGGATCAGCTGGGGGTCGAGATACAGGAGCAGAGGAGCAGGAGGTGGCAGCTGGAGGGCGTCATCCAGGAAGCAGTCATCACTCTCGAACACATCCTGACGGTAAAAGCACCGTCCAGCTGAGGAGCATCAGGACAGAGGCTTTAGTTCCTGCTGCAGCTTGAAATGAATCCTTACATCTGTGGGAGCTGGATTCCAGACAGCGAGGACGGTTTAAGGTGTGTCTCACCCGTGTTCTCTGTCCTCTGTCTGCAGGACTCAGAGGAGACGTCTGAGGCTCAGTGGAAGATGCAGAGGCTGCTGGAGATCCTGGAGAGCACCGCCCCCCAGGGATCAGGCTCCGCCCCCAACAACCCCACAGAGAAGAGCAGTCGAGGACAGAAACCTCAGACCTCGGGCGCCGAAGCAGCCAGGTAGAGCCGCAGCAATCAGAACTGGATTTAAGACTCGGTTACTTCCCTCTGTCCCTGAGCTCAGAGCGTCTACTCCTGTCCTCCTGTCTCCCCTTCACAGAGCAGAGACCCTGAACCTGTCCACAGATCCACTGTTCCTGTGGGCCCGCTACAGACTGGGCGACTTCGGCTTCGTACCTCGACCCACGTGGAAACACACACCAGGGACCTCCGGGACAGGAGGGACCTCCGGAGGGACCTCCGGACGAGAGGCACCTCCGGGACGAGAGCTCGGTCCACCGGCACCCAGCTGCCTCTCAGCAGGTTTTTAGTGACTTGGAGTTCTGATGGAGATTCTTTGTTGTCCTCATACATTGGTCATGTTTACAGTATAAATCCCAAAAGCTTCGTCTCAGTGGACGTTAATGGGTCTGATGCAATGAAAATGACCTTCATGCATCTTATTAAAGGATCAGAGTTTTAATCTTTTAAATCTCAGAATTTTATATTTAGGATTCAGTTTTAGTAAAGGTCCTCAGTCACTTCGCTTTCCTTTCCTTTTACAGTCAATATTTTTATATTAACAGTGGATCACATGATCCACGTACTTATCAGTGTAGACTCAGTTCTAAGGAACTTTACATCCTCTTCCAGCTCATTGTTTTGTCACGTCCTGCTTCCTTGCAGCTACTCTGACATATAATATTCTTCCTGTTTGACAAATGTTTTTAATGTCTGATTGGTTCTTTGTATAAATGCTGTTGCTGTGTCTGTCCCTGCAGTCAGGAGACGTCCAGCTCAGTGAGCCCAGCTCCTCAGGAGGCTGAATCAGGGGCAGGAGCCTCCAGCTCTGCAGACTGATGAAGCTGATCCAGTCCACAGCAAGAAACATGAATGGTCTTCATCCCACCGCTCCATTTCAAAATAAAGGTTTGAGCTGCTTTGATCCTGTTTCTGTTCAGACTGATCTGAGCCAGGTTCTGCTCAAGGTTTCTTCCTGTTAAAAGGGAGTTTTCCTTGCCACTGTCGCCTTAAGTGCTTGCTCTGGGGTCAGACTCTGGGTCTCTGTAAAGCGCTTTGAGACAATTTTGATTGTGGAAGGCGCTATATAAATAAAATTGAATTGAATTGAATTGAATTGAAAAAATTGAATCTTTATAACTGTTAGGCTTATTGTGATCACAGTGTGTGTGTGTGTGTGTGTGTGTGTGTGTGTCTGTTGGTT
The DNA here is from genome assembly GCA_016801885.1 of Toxotes chatareus. NCBI lineage: Eukaryota > Metazoa > Chordata > Actinopteri > Toxotidae > Toxotes > Toxotes chatareus. The sequence continues at coordinate 26,518,086 of CM028882.1, forward strand.
TTCATGAAACAGGAAGATGAAGCCTGCCTGGAATGTCCTGCTGACACACACACACACACACACACACACACACACACACAGTCATGAGGCTCTGATACATTCGTGGATTTTACAACGTTTTTCTGCAGCGAATAAACTTCCAGTCAAACTTCCCGTGTGTTTTCCATGGACCGTACGGGATCATCAGTGTTTTCCCTGCAGGAAGTCGCTCTGCCTTCACTTCCACCTGCTGATCAAACGACGTCGTCTCACCTTCAGTGGCTCCAGAGCACTGACACGAGACAGACCACTGCCTGTAGCTGAGTTTAAACATCAGGCAGAAGACAGTGGATGGTACCACTGCTGGTGTTTCTCCACCTATGGATACTTTTATATTGACAATAATTCAAAAGACTGTGTCTGGTATGAAACCTGCAGCTCTGCAGCACATGGCTCTGTCTGCTGATTCTGGGCTTATATTCATCATGTGGACTTAAACATCTGTCCAGTGAGTGGGGGACATGTTGGTCTGTGCAGTAAACAGCTGTTTGCTAACATGTTAGCCAGGACAACTTTAGAAAGTGAATATGGCACTTTGTCAGTTAGCCTCCTGTGGAGTTGGTCTGCCCTCTGGTGGCCAAACAAATCAATAATTATAGATTCAGAATCAGCTTTATTGGCCGGGTATGACGACAGGTACAACAATGAACAACAGCATACAACATGTTGTGAGAAACAGAAGCATGAAGCTTTCCCCTGTGTGGACCGACTGTCCAGTTACACTGTTTAGTTTCAGACTCTCACCAGCGACGTGCCCACGCACACAATGGAATCCTGGGAAACTGGCAAAGCATCAGGGGACAGTGAGGATGTTCTCTCCTGCTTCAACAACAAGCCTTCTATCACACAAACCAACAACGTGTGTGTGTGTGTGTGTGTGTGTGTGTGTGTCCATCCACAACAGAGGAATGAAATTGTTCTGAATGAGGTCAATGAACTCTGGAAACCCGTCCACTGTCCTCCATGTCCACCAACAGGAAAATGCTGGGTTTATATTCAGCAGAAACTTTAACTGGTAACTAATGTGGAAAAAGTGTAAACGCACAAATTGTTGTCGCGGAAGAAGAGAGGGAGAAGCAGAGCTGTTTATTTACACTGACCCATCAAACTGTAAGAAGCCTGGAAAATCATGAATCTACAGGTAAAGAGCATCGGATGGAAATCTGACTGTCCCACACACTGTCTCTCACCTGAAGACACTTTTATTTGAATTGTTTATCACTAGTAAAGTGAGTGCAAGTGATAAGTAAAACACAAAAATGTTTTGCAGTCTGGTGAACCAGCGACACACACACAGTTTGTGTTAGCTGCTTTGGTTGGTCGGGTCTCATCCCCTCCTTCTGTCTCATTACACAACCGGATTTCAGAGAGGAGGCTGAGACAGAACAAAGCTTCACCCGTGAATAAAGTGTGTCACAGAGAGTGTGTGTGTTCTCTCCGTCTTTCTGAGGACCGGTTTGGGATCTTCAGTTCAGATGCAGCTGCTGACACACTGCACAGGATAAAACCAACAACCATCGCAACTGATGCTCATCTATGTCCCAGGTGTGTCAGGTGGGGGTGTTACTCTGATACAGTGCAGTCTGACCTGACTACATCTGAGCTGTAAGCATCATATGTTGTGCATCATATACACATTTCAGTCTAAACCCAAAATTCAATCCAACCAACCAAACCCAAAAAAGTTTACGGTGAATTAGGTAAAGATATGGAAGATCTGAACACACTTCATGTTCTGTGTTTTACAATGAGGGAAAAGTCATTCAGGATTATCGTTAGGTGTAAATCACGGTGACACACACACACACACTCAGATTGGCCTCTTGTTTCTTTACACACTTCTGTTCCTTGGTGCTACAGCTCCACCTGCTGGTTGCCTAAAGGTTTTTACTGAGATTTCTTAAATCGGCTCTTCAGGTTTTGCATTAATTTCAGTTTTCCTAAATAAGCAGGTTCGATCAATCTTTCACCTCTTCTCTGTGTGTAGAGGTCGGTCCTACCAGCATCTGGACGTCGCTTGAAATCTTTCAGATCATTTTCTGCACAAATGTTTGCTTCTTATTTACCTGATATCTGTTTTTCCATATTAGTTTTATTTTTGTTTGGGCAGTTTAAACAAAAGGTGGTAAATGTTGCACAGGTGTGTTCTTTACCTGCAGAGGGAGACTTCACTTTAGACACATGAAGGATTTCATTTCTGTTGGCAGACAGACAAGTTATGATAGTTAGCTGTATTTAAAACATGTTACAGGTTATTAAAGAGAAGACTGAGATGGTTCCACTGACTAAAAAACCCTGCTGCTCAGCATGAGCTTCAAACATCATCAGTTTACACAGTGTAAACATCACATAGGCTCAAAGAAGAATTTAAACCTAAATTACTCCTTTAAATTTCCAGCAGTGAAAACTTTCTCTGCCTAATAAAACAAATCAAACTGTTTAATTCAAAGAGGAATTTATTCAAGTTCAACATGAAACACGGTGATAGTGCAAGCTTTGCTAAAACTGTTACATAAAAATATATAAAATCATTTATTTTACATTGCACAGTAAAACAGGTCTGAGCCTTAAAACACACAGTGCACAACATAAAAACCTGAGAGCACAAACACAATCATCAACAATCATCACATTAATATTTGTAACTGAAGAGTAACATGAATTTAAAATGCGTTTTAATGGGTGAAGCTTTGGGACGGAGCAGCGCAGCCAGTCTCTGATTTCAGGATGCATCGGATTTGCAAGTCAAAGTGTTTGTTGGAAAAGTTTTGCTTGTTGCTCGTTGACAGTTCGGCCATTTTCAGCCGAGCACCAGAGAAAATTCTGGATCTTTTTAAAGTTCATGATTCTGATGTCCTGATCGGTTCTAAGTGAACAGGATTCAGCTGAATTAGACTCATGTCCCTCTGTGTTTGACACCAGTGCAGAACTAAGGGACTGTCCCACAGCTGGCGGCCCCCTGCAGAGTGTAAGAGACGAGCTGGCAGACTGAACGCCCAAACCACAAACCGTCCCAAAATTCAAACAGAGTTTATTTCAGGCTCTGAACTGCGTTTGGTTTTACTCGTCCAGGTTTTCAGAGTTTGATTTGTTTATACGTTAAACCCACGGTCATGTGTTAAAGTCTGAGCCCGTATAAAGAGTCCTGGACTCAGTTCTCTGAGCCCTGCGTCAGACTAACTGTGGCTCGGGTCATTTGCATGGCTCCTGTTTCCAGCATTTGGTTAAGAGCGAGGTCAGAGCTGCAGCTCCACCGAGAGGGAACAGTAACTTTTAAAGACAGAACCAAACATGAGCCATTCAGTCTTTGTAAAGTGCTGGAAGCTGCCGGAGCGAGTTAAAACAGGAGAACATGAAGAAGAAGGCAGCGCCACCTGCTGACAGGGTTATGGAATCTTGTGTTTAAAATGAGGTGAGGAGACGAAATGACAGGCTGGTTTCAGGTCTTATGTCAGGACGAAAGTGACACTAATGTTGTGTTTCAGTGAACGTTCACATCCCAAAGTGACAAAGTGAGAGAAGATTAATGTTTCAGCTTTTATCTGCAGCTGGATGGAAACCAGCACAGACTCTGGCCTCTTGTTAACATAATAAAGCTGCGATCGGCCTGTTGTTTTCTACTGTTACACACCATCATCACTCGCTGCCATCAAACGACCTTCAGATCAGCCAGCTGGTGTTTCCTGAACCTCCACACACTGAGTGAAGCAGGTAAAAGTCCAGTGTTTCTCAGTCTCCTCTGCTACGTTTCCTCCTCTGCTGATATTTCCAGACATCTGGATGATTCTTTCAAACTTCTGGCACATGTTAAACGTTACAAAGTCCAGAGCTTCTCCGTTTCTCAGGCACTTTCTGAGCTCAGGTGTCAGCTGGTCCTCAGAGGGTTGATGTAAGGACAGATCGTCTCCTCCATGTCCCGGCTTTAAGTGTCATCCACGACTTAAACGCTGCTTGTTGCACAAGAGCCTGAGCCGAGGCTTTTATTGCACATCTGGACGTGTTTTCATCCGTTAGCCACAGCAGTGAAACACATGTTGCTTATTGGAGACGGTGGAATTTTACAGTTTGGTGGGATTTGTGTGGGGGTTTTTCAGTCGCAAAAATAAAAGCAGATTTCACAGGAGGAAGACAGGATGTGATGTAATGTGATGTCACTCACAGTCAGTTCAAGTCTCATTTGAAGTTGAGGAGGTAGATGATGATGCCGGTCAGCAGCACCATCATCATCACCACAGACGTCAGGAGGAAGGCTCGGCACGCCGGCCGGCCCGTCAGTCTGAACAGAGCGCCGCCCACGCCCCCCGCCTCGCCACGGCCCCTGACAGGCGGGCTGGGAAGCCCCACGTCCAGAGAGCGGTTCACTGACCTCAGGGACGTCAGCGACCTCTGACCCCATCGCCGAGGACTTTCAGACGACCTAAGTGACAAACACAGAATGTTATTGGTCAGATGAAGCTGTGTGCATCACAAACCACAGGCAACAAGCTCCTCCCACTGGGAGTGTTTTCTTTGATTCACACATGAAAAACAGCATCACATCATCATCACAACAGAATCCTGACTCCTGACAGCCTGACCTTTTGACCTCCAGCTTCCCTTTATTGCGGAGGAAGCGGATGCTGTAGACCCTCTGCATGGCGGCCGGCAGGTAGGACAGCACGTCTGAGTCCGTGGTGAGTTTGGGCAGGCCGAGGGTGGGCAGGGGCGTGAGGCTGCGGCACAGCGGGCACTGGATGGCGCTGGGCTCAGACGACTTGACGTTGATGCGCGCCAGACACTCCAGGCAGAACGTGTGCTTGCAGTGAAGCATCTTGGGACAGCGGAAGACGTTGTTGAACTCGCTGAAGCAGATGGAGCACTCCAGGTCTGGACAGGCGTCCTCGGAGCACTGAGCAGGGAGAGGAGACAGGCGGAGGTCTGGGGACGGGATGATGATGGAGATCTGGCAGGAGGGGGGGGTGGCGGGGGCAGGGTACGGGTTTGGTGTGGGAATGGAAACTGGAGACGGAGCCAGGCTAGACAGAGACCTGGATCCGAGGCTGAAGCCTGGATCTGAGGCTGGAAGCGGTGAGGTGGAGCGGTCTGAGTTTGGTGATCGGACCAGGTTTTGACCTCCATCTTGGTCTGATGAGGGAGGAGAGTTATGGCTCAAAGCTGGAAGAGAGCTGTGACCTGTCTGGATGACTGCAGGACATGGCAAACCGGAGAAAGATGGATTATGGGCATTATCATAGGGGCCGGGGGCTGAATATGGAGGTGAACTCTGGACACCTGGAGCAGCGACACGCGAGTGAGGGGTCAGGTTTGTGTCTCCATAGGGATTCATGATGGACAAACAGCAGGATGGAGGACTGATTTAGGAGGAGGAGGAGGAGGAAGTGAAGTTCCAGAAACAGAGGACGTTGAGCCTTCAGCAGTCAGTGGACATCAGTGACGGGTTAACAGACACGTGGAGGGATGATGAAGAAATAATGAAGATGCTCCTCATACAGCCTCAGATGCCCTTTATCACAGCTCACTCTGCAGAGGGAAAAACATGATGAATACTCTGCAAACCAGAGGGTTACAGCAACTTACAGGCGAAAACCATATGTGGACAAAAGTATGTGGACAAATAAACCTCAATCTTGAAACTTGAGCCAAAACAATTCTGTCAAAGGACAGAAAATTAATCTGCAGATATTAAGACAATCCTTTAAATCATGTTCCATGTAAATGGGCCAAACATTTTATGGTCCCAGTCTCAATCAGTCGATTAATAAATAAGATGATCAGAACACTGACAATAATCATAAGATGCAGCCTCATATAGAACAACTCACTGTGACCAACTGTAAAATGCTGCTAATATAATGATATGATGTACAACAGTCACATGTTGCTGTGACACTGGTGTCTGTTTATCAGCCACGTATTGGCTCCATCTGGATTCAGTTCAGTTTTATCACTGTTCAGATACGACTACGGTTAGTGTTCATGAGAACAGCACGCCTCGTCAGATCAGGTTTAAAACACTGACAACACGGTATCACTGCACAGACTCAACACAACTGCCCGAATAGGCTTCACTTCACATGTGATCATGTTTGTCCAGACTGTCAAAGCTGCTGGAGAATCCAACTCTTTTACTTTCTCACATTAAAAAAAACGTTATGGTCAGGTTGGGTGGAAAACTCATCACCATCAGGTCGGTCAGTTACAACTTTACTGCCATTATAACCATTAGAGTCCCCATAAACCAGCCAGACCCACCACAGGTTCTCAGCTTCACCTCCTCATGTAGTTTGTCTCTTTTTTTAAATCCTAGTTGAAGATAAACTTTCCAAAGCTTAAAAGAAAACATAAAGCTCAGTGTATGAACAGAGAGACGGTACCTACCTCCACAGTGACGGAGAGCTGCAGTCAGTTCTGGTTCTCTCTGTACTAAACTGCTCAGGATCACATTTCCTCTGCTTTGCATAAGTTTAGTTGAAACCAGGACCAGGTCTGTGTCTCAATGGGTACCCCTGTACCACACAACTGGATTCACACTCCAGTCTAGCGGGTGTCAATAGAACAGAAATTTGAATTGTCGTGTTATTTACAAAAGGGAAATAACATGCAAAACAAGATGGCCTCCTGTTCTGACGCTCAGACACACACAGAGCGGGAATCACCTCAGCTCCTCCAACATAAACCCAAAGATCATCTCTGCAACAAACACCATGTGTTTGTTTTGTGTTTCTAACACACACACACACTGACATTTCCTGATGTGATGTGTAATTCTGCTGCAGACACAGACACAGAGGCCATGTTCAACAGATCACTACAAACACAACCTGTGTGTCATCTCTAATGTGAAGAGTCGACCGGAAACAAACTCAGACTGTCAACACAGTAAGTTGATTATAGATTAGTCAAGTGGTGGAAAACTATTATGTAACTATTATTGAAAAGTCAACAACAACAACAAAAAAAGCTACATGCAAAATGTTTGAGCTTTTCAGAGCTGAGAGTTTGCTGCTTTTTCTCGTCTCACACTTTAGTTAAATTTTTATATTGTGAACAGTTGGTTGGACAAAACAAAGCATTTGAAGACGTCACCAGGTTCAACATTTGTCAGTGTTTGAGTTTCCACTGAAACTGGGGACACACTGATGGGGTCTTCAGGTCCTCCTTTGTCCTGTTATAAGGGCAGAAAAGACCTGCAAGTTTCCACCATCATTTAGTTTGACTTGAAATTCTGAACAAACAGTAAAAACTGTTGATACAGATCCGCAGAAATAGCTCTTTTTATTATGCCAAAATGTGACATTGTTATTATTATTATTATTATTATTATTATTAGTGGTAGTAGTAGTAAAAAATAATAATAATAATAAAAGAAAAAAGTCAGTAGCGTTTCACTTCCACACACATGCAACACTGACACACACGCTGCCAACTTCCTGTTATTCTAAATGTGCCCGCCTCAGACACCATGATTGGCAGATGCAAGGCGGGAACCAGTAGCGGTGTCTTGTACTCCTTTAAAATAAAATGCCTTTTCATCGACGTTAGGTTTTGCACTGTCAGCAATCACCCATGCCGAATTTGACTTAAGATCATCATAATTAATAAAGCACATAAAATAAGCCGCTGAATTGGTGTGTGTATTTGCACAAAAACGGGAAACGTAAAAATCCAAAGTTTCTGAATGAAGTTTGGTGCACAGTCTGAAAACACCGCTCTTACCATTTAAAATCACCTCTAATTGATGTCCAGTGTCGCCCCACACTGTGCCATCGTTAGATCGGTGTCACTCACAGACCCTCCGGAGTTTGGCGGTTGAGCTTTTGAGCTCTTTAAGCTTCTCTCTTTGCCTTTGCTTTGCAGCACTGACTCGATGTTCGAGCAGCCGAATAAAAACGAGGAAGCGGGTCAGTCAGATCACCTGCGGGCCTCACGCTTTCCTGCCTGTTAGAGAGCGAGCACACCTGAGGCCGGTGAGACTGATTAACGGAGAGCTGACGGTGATGGATTCATCACTCACATGATGACTCTGTGTTCTTACTTTTCCTGTATTTCTGAGGATTTGGATGTTGAGTTGCATAAGGTTTTTGTATTTTTGTTCTTGTCTTCAAATAATTTTAAAGGCTCTGTAATGTAAATTAATTCTGTGTTAAGTTGGATGTGAAGTGCTGAGCTGTGTGTGTGAACCTGACCTCACACCACCTGCTGTGTAACTGTAGAGAATGTTAAACAGTAACTTAGCTGACATGACATGACAATACAAGTTTACTGTGTAGTTTGACATGTTACATGTTTCAGTTTAATGTTTCTTCAAATTCAATGATTTTATCCCAAAATAATAAGTTCAGAAACTCCAGGTGATTTAAAATAGTTAAGAAGAGCAGAACTGAATAATTATTTTTTGTGTGAAATCTAGAACAGTTTCACACTAAGATTAGGTCCTGTAAGTAAATTGTGTTCATATTATGAACTTAAAAATTTAGAAAAATGTGTCTTTTGACAAAGAATGTGGTTCTGTTTACATATAATCAGACTGTAGTCACAACTTTTGAACATTAAATGTCAACCCATTCATTTTTTCTTTTCAGCTCTTAACACCAAAAAATCTCTTTAGAGAATCATGTTCAGTCCATTAGTGTGAAGCCAGAATAAAATGAACTTTTCCAGTTTACAGTAAAAAGCTGAATTACTACAGAAATGAAGTGTCCATATGAGATCTGCACACACACACACACTGCCTGTGATTATCTCTACATTCCTTTACAGACTCTATTTTTTCTTCCCATAAATATAATCAAAATTAGAATGTTTTGGTTGAACAGAAGATACAATTAATACTTCAATTTCAAAAGCATAATGATAAATTCTGTTAAAGCAGGAAATAAATGAACTGTGAAATGGACTATGACAGATAAATATGATATATAAATGGAATGACAAAGAACATTACTGGGTCACCGTTTAAATATAGAAAAGGGAAATTTATAATAGCTATTAAAATTAACCACTTTATTATTGATTATAATGTAACACTGAATGAATCTGTAACCAGTCCACTGGTGCTCCCAGACTTCTCAGCTGAAAGGGAAACTGGTTTGGAAAACCTCCGGAGACAGTGATGGAGGAATCACTCAGGTGTGTCTCCCTCTGTGATCCTGAGGGCGTCCATGCCTTCGTCCTGGTCCTACCTGTGGATGCCCTCACTGATGCAGACAAGGGAGAGTTAGAGACCATCCAGACCACATTCAGCTCTCCAGTCTATGACTTCACCATCATTCTGTTCAGAGTCAGATCCTAGGAAGGGAGGTGAGAGAGAGGGAGATCAGAGCAGAGAGCCTCTCAGGGTGGTGCTGATTGGACGGACTGGCAGCGGGAAGAGTGCGACAGCAAACACCATTTTAGGCAAAAAGCATTTCAAACCCAGAATCCCCCCAAAACCACCGACCAAGTTCTGTGAGAGCGCGGCCGGAGACATCGATGGACGACCTGCTGTTGTGGTCAACACCCCCGGTTTGTTTGATACAACTCTCTCTGATGATGAGATTAAACAGGAGCTTCGCAGATGCAGAGACATGTTGTCTCCGGGACCTCACGCGTTCTTACTGGTTCTGCAGATCGGGAACGTTACACAAGCGGAAACAGACTCTGTCGAACTGATCAAGAGGGTTTTTGGTGAAAAGTCAAGAGATTTCATCATCGTTTTATTCACCAGAGGAGATGAACTGGAGGATCAGCCATTCGAGAGTTATGTCAAAAACTGTGATGAGTCTGTCAAACAGCTGATCAATGACTGCGGAGGAAGATATCAGGTCTTTAATAACAAAGACCACACAAACCGCACACAAGTCCGTGACCTGCGGACCAAGATCGAGACCATGCTGAAGGAAAGTGGAGGCAGCTGCTACGACCCTGAGATGTCTGAGGAATCCACTCAAATACAGGTGGAGAGGATTGTGAAAGAGAAGGAGGAAGAGATGAAGAGAAAGGAGGAGAACCTGAGGAGAAAACACGAGGGAGATTTAAAAAGACTGGAAAGGAAAATCAGCGAACAGAGAGGAGAAATTGAAGAGGAGAGAAAACTAAGAGCTAAACAGCTGAAGGACAAAGACGAATGCATCAACAAGCAGCGTGAGGAGAGAAAGAAAGAACGGGAGGAAGACGAAAAGAGACGGAAGAAACACGAAGAAACTCTGCGACAGGACTGGAGAAGAAAACTGGAAGCTTTGGACAAAAGTGTTCAGTCTGAAAGAGAGCAAAGGAAGCTGCTGAGAGGAAGCTGGAGCAGAGCAGGAGGAGAGATGAAGAGAGACAGAGAGGCTTGGGACAAAGAGAAAAAGGACATGTGGGAACAGGGACCTGACAGAACCTGGAGGTGTTTACACACAAAGACTGGAGGAGGATACCATCGCAAGAGGACAAAATGACTGTGAGGGCAAAGACTAGCACTTTTAGGACAAAGTCTGCACAGCTACACAAACAACTGAGGATGAACATGGAGTCTTTACTTCAAAGACCGTGGAGGACTGACCGTGAGGACAAAGACTGTGAGGACAACATGGAGTCTCTTCACTCTGACTGTGTGAAGCCTTTGCTGCTCACTAAGGCTGCTAGCTAACACTAGCCACTCTGTTAATGCAGCATATTAAAATGTATGTTATTACTTGACACTGATTATATTTCTGTCATTGATCAGAGTTGTAGAACTCGTGTTCACTTTATCACAAACGTTTGATCACGATTGAAAAATGATGTGTTTCGTGTAAAGTTCTTTTCCATTCGTCCTGAGTTCAGCTCTCTGGGTGTCGGGTCCGTTTTCTCAGCCTGCAGCTCACACAGTGACACATCAGGGTTGATGGAGCTGAGATAAGAGTTTCCTGTTGTTCTCCTGAAGTGATTAATGTGATCATTTTACCTGAGAGCATGAATAGGAGCAGTTTACATGACGAGACAGTTCACCTGTTATTCATCTGCCTTCACCTTGTTCCTTTTCCTTTTAAACACTTTAACTTCCACAGTATTTGTGGACTGTTTGAAGCTGGAGCCTGTTTCTGAAGCTGCATGGAAGCAAACGTGTTGGGAGACGTTTGCTTTGCTGCTTCTTTTATTCAGAACGTGCAGAGATTGTTGTTTTTGTCGAGTTATTCTCGTCTAATTCCAGAGAATCGTTTCAGATCCTTATGTAACTTTAGACCGTGGGTCAGTGTATTAGTGATAAATCTATCTGCTATAACAGAAGTTAATATATGAAGTGTCTAAATGAGGATGTGGCCGATATCAGTGCTCTGTATGAAGAAGCAGAAACTGACACTTAATGTGTCGTCATATTGACTCATCTATCACAGTATTGATTGAAAATATTGAGTCTGATGTTTTTTTTTTCCTGTTGAGACCAAATCTTGAGCTGATGCTGTTGCAGTTAATCTGCTGTTGATCTGATCTTACTATCTGATGATCACAGAGGCTGTTGAATGGCTACGTGTTTATTTGCACAGCACGTACAACAGAGATGTTTTAATAAAATGATTTTTAACCTCTTTTCCAACCTGTGACTCTTCTTTCATCCAAACGTCACAGCGTGGGGCAGGTGTCTTCACCCCGGAGGTGACAGAGCTAACAGCTGCACCTGGAAATGACACATCTGTGCTTGTTGATTTTGTGCAGCACAAGAAAAAACACTTTATGCATTTTGTGCATGAAAATACAAACAACACAAATATAAGTGATTTGAAATACATCATTTCCAGCTTGTGTGTTCTGGCTAATTTTAAAATGCAGGACAGTGTTTATGTTATGGGTGTGGTCATCAGGCTTGGGTCAGAATTAGCAATGGCAGCAGCAGCTCAGTGTTCAGAGGAAAATGTTTAACAAGCAGCAAATGATCACATCAGAGAAGCTGTAAATATCAAATGTTGGCATTTTATTGATGAGTGTAAACACTGAGCACAGATGCAGCTCGACTCTGACAAACAGAATGGATGAGGAAAAAAAAAAAAGCTGAATATTGATGTGCAGCTTGTTGCATTAGATCGTCAGTGTTCGGTGATAATACTGTTTTCTGACCATCAGCAGTTTGATCACCGGAGGGAATTAAAGCTGTGAGCAGAATCAGACTAACGTGTCGAGAAATGTTTTAAGTCCAGAGGTTCAGTGGCTGAGGATCTGCAGCGCTCACACAGTTACATGTAAACAGCTGCTGGATTATACTTGTATGTGGCATCTCACATTTTTAGTCTGTTCACAAGGTGGCGGGGGGGTGGGGGGGGCAGTCACTGTCGAGGCCTTTAGAAGCACTTGCGGTGGACGATGGCGGGACCAGACTCATCATACTCCTGCTTGCTGATCCACATCTGCTGGAAAGTGGAGAGGGAGGCCAGGATGGAGCCGCCGATCCAGACCGAGTACTTCCTCTCTGGGGGAGCGATGATCTGGAGGTGAGGAGAGAAAGGGTGAGATGAGGAGGAGCGATAATGAGTGAAAATATTGGCCTGATTCATTCAGAACTACCGGAAAGGTTTGATTTTATTCTACACCTGATACAACCTGAAAACTCTCTCCAGGCTCAGTGTCTGACAGGATGTGCTCACTTCATACATGTGGTCATGTTTGTCAGGAAACCCAAACATTAGGAGGTGAGATGATTTCCAACTGTCCCAAACCCAGACTGCATGTGGATTCTCAGGGTGTGTCCTAACATGAGACGTGATGCTTCTCTGATGCTTCCCTTTATCATGACATACCTTGATTTTCATGGTGGGTGGGGCCAGGGCGGTGATCTCTTTCTGCATGCGGTCAGCGATGCCGGGGTACATGGTGGTTCCTCCGGACAGCACGGTGTTGGCGTACAGGTCCTTACGGATGTCCACGTCGCACTTCATGATGCTGTTGTAGGTCGTCTCGTGGACGCCGGCGGACTCCATTCCTGAGGACAGACAACACGGGAATTATTTTAGTGTTTAGTTCAGTTTTAATGTGGGCTCAACATACGACAAGACCAGAACACGTTACACGTGTGGTGCACTGACAAACCGATGAACGAAGGCTGGAAGAGCGTCTCAGGGCAGCGGAACCTCTCGTTGCCGATGGTGATGACCTGACCGTCAGGGAGCTCGTAGCTCTTCTCCAGGGAGGAAGAGGAAGCTGCCGTCTGCATCTCCTGCTCAAAGTCCAGGGCCACGTAGCAGAGCTTCTCCTTGATGTCACGAACGATCTCACGCTCGGCTGGAGATGAAATATTTGTTAGAAAACACAAATCAAATCCTCTGAACATAGAAAAGGTTCATTTAAAAGACTGAAGAAGAAGAATTAGCTTCAACCATTTGCCATGGAGGTAAAAGTCAGTGTGTGTGTGTGAGTGTTGCACCGGTGGTGGTGAAGCTGTAGCCTCTCTCAGTGAGGATCTTCATCAGGTAGTCTGTCAGTCTGTCTGTGTGTCTGTGTGTCTGTGTGTCCAGCCAGGTCCAGTGTGTCTGGAGGATGGCGTGAGGCAGGTAGTCTGTCAGGTCTCTGCCAGCCAGGTCCAGGCGGAGGATGGCGTGAGGCAGAGCGTAGCCCTCGTAGATGGGCACAGTGTGGCTGACACCATCACCAGAGTCCATCACGATACCTGCACGACAACAAACACCCAGTTACAAAAGAAAAGCCCAGACGGCACGATTGGACGTTAAAGCCATTAATGAAACATGCTTGGCTGCAGTTCCTCTGATGGCCACTAGATGCAACGAGAGAACCATGATGAGAAACTAAATCCATCAAACAGTGACAGTGTTCAGTGTTTTGAGATGTCCCAGCTCAGAGAGACGTGTTAGCGGCTGTGTTGATGCTCTCACCTGTGGTACGACCGGAGGCGTACAGGGACAGGACGGCCTGGATGGCCACGTACATGGCAGGACAGTTGAAGGTCTCGAACATGATCTGGACCAAAGACAAAGTGATGTGTCACTGTGGAAGCCATGACAGCTGCAAGAAACCCTGTAACTCAGGAGCTTTACAGTCTTCATTTAAGAGCGCTGCACGAGCAGGACAGGGCCTGTCTCTGGACTCAGCTGATCCTGGACTAAGAGGACAGTTTATGAATTGGACCCATCAGTCTGAACACACCTGTGTCATCTTCTCCCTGTTGGCTTTGGGGTTGAGCGGAGCCTCGGTGAGCAGGACTGGATGCTCCTCAGGTGCAACACGGAGCTCGTTGTAGAAGGTGTGATGCCAGATCTGCGGGACAGGAGCGCTGGTTAGAAACAGGCTGCTAACTATAAAGCTAACACCCACCCAGGACAGTTTGACTGCTGTCCATCTGTGTCCTGCATTCCCTTTACACATCTCAGCTTTTAAACACATTTGAACATTTTCCAGTTTTGCTTTGCTTTAATCGTAGGTGGGAAAATGAATGAACTGGATGATTTATCATACTGATTTCATGTTGCTGCTTCTCATTCACTGGGATACATCTCATGGTCCAGGAGAACGTCTTCATGTGTTACTGACCCCAAACTAAAACTGTCTGCCAAGGTCTGTACAGCAGTGTAGTCTAATGTCCTCATATCAGCTTAACGCAAACGTCCTCACCTTCTCCATGTCGTCCCAGTTGGTGACGATGCCGTGCTCGATGGGGTACTTCAGGGTCAGGATGCCTCTCTTGCTCTGAGCCTCGTCTCCCACGTAGCTGTCCTTCTGACCCATTCCCACCATCACACCCTGCACACAAACAAACACAAACACACCTTTACAGTTACACACTGCACTGCATTTATCTCAGAGTCTCACAGTGCAGAGACAGACAGTGACACTCAGGTTGTTACCTGGTGTCTGGGGCGACCGACGATGGACGGGAAGACGGCGCGGGGGGCATCGTCTCCGGCGAAACCGGCCTTACACATGCCGGAGCCGTTGTCAACAACGAGGGCAGCGATGTCTTCGTCCATTTCTGAAAGGAAACAGATTCATAATGAAACGTTTTCTCCAATAAAACACAAACACACTTTAGTTCCTCCTCTTCTTCTCTTCTCTTCTTGTTGTAGTTGTTCCTGTTGTTTCTATTATTTACCATAAACCTGTTCCACTGTTTGTGTTTATCTCTGGTCTCTAACCTGTCGTAGTGAAGCACCTGAACACTGCATTTTGAATAAAGATTTCAGAGAATGTGTCTGTGACAGGTCAGGAAATATCTCCTCCTCTCAGCTTATCAGTGAAACATCCACAGTGGAGTTTTGGAATTTGAACACTTAAAATCAGGCCTGTATCTTTAAAGTGATGCAACAGCCTCCATCATGAGTCTGACAGTGCAGAAACTCTGTATGTCAGCAATAAAAAGTGTGTAATAAAATAATAATGTTGATGCACTGCACATTCCTGTTATCGTGTGCCTTCTCCCCGAGTTAATATTGAACCTGTTTTATTTCTTCCTGCGAGTCCTTTGGCCGGTTTCCCGCCCAGCAGCCCACGCTGAGTGACAGCAGCGTGTTGGGCGTCGCTGTTCGACTCATCCCACCTGATAAACTTTACTCATGTGACCTTTCAGTCCTGTTGCTTCAGGACGTTTTCCAAACCAGTTGAGGCAGAACAAAAAAACTCAGACCGCACACTGCCTCAGTCCATGATGCAACACACACTTTTTTTTTTTTTTTTTAAATAATCTGACAGCACTGGTTTTAATCACCTCATGTGAGATGATTAACTGCAGCAGCAGGTTCATCAGTGAGGGAAAGAAAGTCTCAGGCTTCAGGAAAATTCAAGAGGTTTTACTTTGTAAGGAGCTGAAACAGGAAGCGTCTCACGCAGAGACCCAGCCCTTCCCTCAGGACATTCATACTCAGCTGTCCTCTGCTCATTCACTCACACAGCAGCTCAACTGCAAACACGTATATATTCAAAGTAATAAGAAGAGTCAGAGGGAAAAACTCATTCTGAATCCTTATCTGGAATCTTACTGTCAAAGCTTCGTTCCTCATTCATGAAGAATAATTTGACTTTTCCTCCGTTTAATAAGAATTTAGACACAAAGTGACTTAAACATTTAAAAGGTTGTTCGTTCATTTCATTCTGCTTATTTATGCTCTTATTCCTTAGCTGTGAGGTCAGAGGTCAGGCGTAGGCTCAGTGTATCAGGATGGATCTCTGCTGCTGAGTTTCAGACAGCGTCCTCATTCCTGCAGACTTCGCTGATCTCAGATCAGATTCCAGTTAACTCTGAGACCCACACCTGTCTGTGATTCTTCGCTTCCTGGCCCCGAAGAAAAATTCAAACTTTTGGATCAGTTTTTCTGGACACCGTGAGTTTAGTCCATGGAGTTTGATCCTTTCTCTTTTTTCCAAATCGTCCAGGGTGAGGAGCAGGTGCCTGTCACACCTGGAACCGATTCACTGCTGATGAGTGCTGATCGATTAATCTGTGTCCTCTGACAAAACTCGACGGCAGCGGTTTAGTTTTACCAGATTTCAGATTAAACCATTTAAGAACGGTCGGAAACCGTAGCTGGTGCTTACCTGTGCAGGTGAGTCTCAGGTGTGTCTGTCGGTGAAGTCGCGCGGGTGCTCCTCTGCCCCAGCTGTGCTCCGTAAATGCAGCATCACGAGCCAACCCGCACCGGTTTTATTTGCGTTCGCGGGACTGCTGGCGTTGTCCATAAAAGGTAACGTTCTCCCAGCTGACGCTCTGATTGGTCCAGGTGAGTATGATCCTTCAGGTCGCCCCAGCTCGCGTCTTGATTGGCTGGAAAAGGCATCTGTCAAAGAGGAGGTGTGCAGGGGTTTTAAAGAAACCATGGAGAGCTGTGATTGGCCACACACACCGGAAACAGGAGTACAAACAAACAAACAGCTAAATGCTGCGCCGTGTTCAGCTGCTCGGACTGTGTTCGCTGCTCAGCAGGTCAGAGGCTGTTTACAGATGTTTGTCTGAAAACATATGTGAGCTGCTTCATCAGTGCAGCTGCTAAATGGACTGTCAGTTTATTATTCCTCTGAGTCAAACTGTAGTGAAGCCTCCGTCACAAAGGTCACTGTGTTCAGTCTGTTCTCATCAGTAGCTTCTGCTGCTGTTCAGCTGCTTCTGTTGTTTAGTATGATAATGAAATAAAGTCTGAATCTCCAGTATGATATATTACTTTGTACAGTGAAACCTGATTAAAGACAAATAATGTATGTTATTTATTAAATGTTTAATTTATTTGATACTAAACTAAATGCAAAGATTATGCTTCATGTAAACACCTCAGATACTCACTAAAAGGTTTTTGTTTTTCTAAAACTCCCATAATGCAAAGCTTTCAGGTTAATCCATGTGTAAAACACAGACATGTAGGCGTCTGAAACTCTGTTCACTGCAGAGTAAACAGCTGAAAGTTAGTTGTGTCAGAACGGTGAATGACTTCTGGGGCAGTTAGTGTTTGTCAGAGTCTTCGTTCTGCCTGAGGTGATGTTTTCTGATGAAAAGCTTAAAAACAGGAAGTGCAGTCTGAGTGTTTGTGGATCTGTGCTGGTTTCAAGCTGCAGGTAAATCCTGCAAATCTCGACCAACCACGTTAATCTCCTCCGTACATCAAACATCAGCCTGGCACATCTGGTATTTCTGGAAACACTGAAACTGGAACAAAAAATACAGACAAATGAAAAGTTTTTTAAATTCATTAAATCAGAGGTTCACACCTGAAGTGGCCTGATACTGTTCAGTCTTTAAATAAAGGTGAGCATCTTTTCCCAGCTTTTCAGCCGACCTGTTTACTGTGAAGAGGTCAGACAAACACACACAAACAGGAGACAAACAACACACACACAAGGCCAGAGACTACAGAGGACACAAAGGGAGGAGGGACACCCTAACTGACCCAGACTGCAGCGATGAGACGACGAGTGGCTGAGTCTGTGCAGACCTCACACTGTCCAGCTGAACCTCTGCTCGTGTTCACACAGCTGCAGCCGATCGTCTCTCAGTGTGAGCTCAGCAGTCACATGTTTCCTGTTTCCTGTGTGGAACTTCATGCATCACATCAGGGTCTTTATCCAACTGTGTGACTGTGTCTGCAGGTCAATGTGTCATTAACAGCAGTGGAGTCAAAGTATGAAGAATCTGTGTGGTGCTTGCAAACACACCTGTTTGAACTGATTCAGTCTGAAGTTGGATCAGGAACTAAAACCCAAACACGGCGTCATGTGTCAGATCAGTTTCATGATCTTACTGAGTCCGTGTGTGACCATGAGGTTCCTGAGCTACATGATGAATTGGTGGTTGGTGGATGTTGGTGGACGGTGGTTGGTGGTGGATGGCGGTTGGAGCAGGGGCCATAACAGATTGTGGCCCCTGCTCGTTTCACTTCTCTTCAGTGACGTCGTTCTGCTCTGTCTTTGCTCCAAACACCTTATGGCTGAAAACAGTGAATAGTAATGAAAAGTGAACATCACTGCTTTACAGCTGTTGTACGTGTGTGTGACTTCGTGCTGTGGAGGTGTTCCTGTTATTGTGTCCACACCCTGAACCTGCACAGACACGTTTCTACCTTCACTCACATTTTTCTCTCAGAGCAGTAAAAAGAGCCTCAGATTTAACCTCTAACTTGGCATTTGACCAATCGTAATGCAGGATTTCAGGAGGTGGTCCTCAACAGGTGTGACCACGCCCCTCACCCCCAACCCCACCCCCCCTTCTCCTGTCTGTCCTTGTATGGACTTAACTGGGGGGGCTCAGAGTCACAGTCTGTAGCTTTTTATAATTTTATATCACAACATTTACCTGAACGATGCAGGAACCAGGTGTGATCCAGTACAGATTCAGAAATGCTGAGAGGCAGGAGGAGATGTGGAGGCTCTGTCTGAAAATCTGAGTGTTACCAACACACCTGCTTTCCTTATATGGACGTAACTACACCTGAAATTCCACCAAATGACGGAGCTGCTGCAGAGGAGACGAGCTCTGCTTCAGCCTCACACATCGCGACAGTTTCCTCTTTGATTTCACAACTTTTATCTGAAGGATGCAGGAACTGGACATTTGGCAGATTCAGATTCAGAACAAACAAACTGATGAATGTCTTTATACTTTGACTCCACCACAGGTCACGTGTTAGAACACAGGAAGTGTACAATATTTAAAGAACCTAAAATCTTAAAATGCAAAGTCTCTCTTGGAAAAAGTGTAATTTTCTTTATCATCCTTTCAGAATTTCTTAATGTCAGAATTTAACATTAAATTAAAATAAATTGTCCCTGCTGCAGAACGGCGTCGTGCAGGATCTGCCTGCAGTGAAGCGACAGCACCAGTCTGCCTCGGCACGCCGGTTCAGGTCCCTGACCTGTGATCATCGCCCTGCAGTCAGGCTGAGCCGACATTGTCCACATTCTCCGGCTGGTTCGGGCCTGTTCGTGGAGCCGGAGGAGTGTCAGTCGGTCTGAAACGGATCAACATGCAGCAACACAAAGACCAAAAAAGGTGTGAACCTGGAGAAACCTGGTGAGTGGGCGGAGTCACAGAGCCCGGGAATCCTCTGCCTGCTTTACATGAAAATCAACATGCAGAGACCTGAAACCTGCAGCAGAGAAAATCCATCACAGTCCACATCACGTCCGTCTTTATCTTTGTCTGCGTTACAGTTGTAGTTTGTGCTGATGCAGAATCAGTGTGAGAGAACATGAAGACCTGCTGGCTGGGAAGGATCACATGCAGGTTCCAGGTTTCCACAGGAGAAATGCAGTGAGTCTCTGACACAGAGTCACAGGACGGATTCATCTGCAGGGTTTTCTCTCCTTCATCTGTCAGCACATTAAATGTTAGAAAACTTCTCTGAGACTGAAGCTTTTTCACTGAATATCACAGAACTGTGGAATTTTTACCTCAGAAAGAACTGAAACCATCGATCAGTTCATTTCAACCTTCATCCACACTCATCACTGTGTTCATTCATTCATCCTCTCATCCCTCTGTTGTCACTGTCTCTGACTCCACCAAAGCAGTTTGTCCTTCATCATATGTCCAGTCACAAAATTCAGTCTCATCCAAAACGTTTCACAGTGTTTGTGGAACTGAATTGATTATGTATCTGGTCTCAGGCTTGTTGAACCCAGGGAACTGTTTCCATCTATTTTCCATTTGCTCTTATTTTGTCATATTTTATCAGGCTGACTGTGGTGCAGACAGATCTGCTGAAAGCTGATGCTGATCCTCCACATATTCTTCATCATCATGAATAATACAGAGAGTTTCTGCAGTGGAAGTATCATCAGCAGATGGAACATTTCCCTTCAGATTTCTCCTTCCTTTGTTCTTCCAGTTGTTTTTCTTTTCTCTTCATTTCTTCTTTCAGTTGTTTTTCTTTGTGACTGGAAAGATTCTGTAACACTTGGTAATCTTTGCTGTGTTTCTCTTCTGTCACTCTTTCTGTTTCTTCTCCCAGGCCTCTCGTTGTTTTCTCATCTCTTCTCTACTCTGCAACAACTCATTGTCAATCGTTTCTTTTTCTTTTTTTTTTTTTTCTGTTTCTTTTTTCTTTTTTTTTTCGTTTACAGGTCAGTTCATCAGTTGTCCTTGAAGGGAGATACGAGCTGCATAGGAATTTGATAGGAGCACAGCTGCAGAGCTATTCTTCTAGGCCGGGAGAGGAGGGGGGGCGAGGGACAGAAACAATACAGCCAATATGCACAAAGCAATTTTATCGATCCGCATTGAATTTATCTAGATCAGTAGTCAATCGGACTGGTATCAGTGCTCATCATCCCCTGCAGATGCATGGAGTAGCTTCGACATCTCCTCAGTCCCTTCACCGCTCTCAAGGTGTTCGGACTGTCTTCCGATGTTATCACTTCGTCTCTGTTCCTCCTCAGATCGGGCTGAGATGTCACTGATCAGTCCTTCGATCCGAGCCGCCTTCTGACCGAAGTGAAATTGGTTTTATATTCGACATTCGCGCGTTTATTGCCGTTTCTAACCTTAATAGCGTGATGAAAACTGCACCATTTTCTTCCAGCTTGGCATTATTTTGTAGAAATAAGTAAGCCAGACATTTCACAGCTCACATCAAGTCAGTATCCTCAGTGGTTGGGGCGAAAACTCAAAGAGACAACGTTGAATGTCCTTCCGAGTGCCGTATCGCATACGGAGCGTTTAGGGACCATCGCCAAATTTCAACTTCGGATTTTTCACTTCGAAAAATAATAATAATAATAATAAATAGATAAATTAATAATGGCAACAACACACAAATAGTCAAAACTCACTCAGAATGTTTTTATTCATATAATAAAAAATAATTTGAACATATTACAGACATAATGAGTGTTCATTGGGCATGTTTTATGCATATTACTTACTGGAATTCCAACCTATCGACACCAATCTACTTCCTATCTGTCCTTAGAGTCAGTTTTGATATTTCACAACCATTAACTCCCAGAAAATGCAGTTTAAAACATCCCAGAAACAATGACGTGCATTGGGCATGTTTTATGCATATTACTTGATTTTATTTTGAAATAGCTCACTGGAATTTAAACCTACCAACACCAATCCACTTCCTATCTGTTCTTAGGGTCAGTTTTGATATTTCACAACCATTAACTCCCAGAAAATGCAGTCTAATTCATCCCAGAAACAATGACTGTTCATTGGGCATGTGTATGCATATTACTTGATTTTATTTTGAAATAGCTCACTGGAATTTCAACGTATCCACACCAATCTACTTCCTATCTGTTCTTAAGGTCAGTTTTGATCTTTCACAACCATTATCTTCCAGAAAAATACACTTTAATACATCCCAGAAACAATGACTGTTCATTGGACATGCTGTATGCATATCTCTTGATATTATTTTGAAATACCTCACTGGAATTGAAACTTATCAACAACAATCTACTTCTTATCTGTTCTTAAGCTCATTATAGATATTCCACAACCATTGTCTCCTAGAAAAATACACTTTAATACATCCCAGAAACAATTGACTTGCATTGGACATGCTTTATGCTTATTTCTTCATTTTATTTTGAAATAGCTCACTGGAATTTCAACCTATCAACACCAATCCACTTCCTATCTGTTCTTAGGGTCAGTTTTGATCTTTCACAACCATTATCTCCTAGAAAAATACACTTTAATACATCCCAGAAACAATTGACTTGCATTGGGCATGTTTATGCATATTACTTGATTTTATTTTGAAATAGCTCACTGGAATTTCAACCTATCAACACCAATCCACTTCCTATCTGTTCTTAGGGTCAGTTTTGATCTTTCACAACCATTATCTCCTAGAAAAATGCAGTCTAATTCATCCCAGAAACAATTGACTTGCATTGGGCATGTTTTATGCATATTACATGATTTTATTTTGAAATAGCTCACTGGAATTTCAACCTATCCACATCAATCTACTTCCTATCTGTTCTTAAGGTCAGTTTTGATCTTTCACAACCATTATCTCCTAGAAAAATAGAGTTTAATACATCCCAGAAACAATGACTGATCATTGGACATGCTGTATGCATATTTCTTGATATTATTTTGAAATAGCTCACTGGAATTGAAACTTATCAACAACAATCTACTTCTTATCTGTTCTTAAGCTCATTATAGATATTCCACAACCATTGTCTCCTAGAAAAATACACTTTAATACATCCCAGAAACAATTGACTTGCATTGGACATGCTTTATGCTTATTTCTTCATTTTATTTTGAAATAGCTCACTGGAATTTCAAACTATCAACACCAATTTACTTTTTATCTGTCTTTAAGCTCATTATAGATATTTCACAACCATTATCTCCTAGAAAAATACACTTTAATACATCCCAGACATATTGACTGTTCATTGGGCATGTTTCTTGATTTTATTTTGAAATACCTCACTGGAAATAAAACTTATCAACACCAATCTACTTCTTATCTGTTCTTGAGCTCATTATAGATATTTCACAACCATTAACTCCCAGAAAAATGCTGT
Source organism: Toxotes chatareus (assembly GCA_016801885.1). Classification (NCBI taxonomy): domain Eukaryota; kingdom Metazoa; phylum Chordata; class Actinopteri; family Toxotidae; genus Toxotes; species Toxotes chatareus. The sequence continues at coordinate 26,541,045 of CM028882.1, forward strand.
CTAATTCATCCCAGAAATAATAACGTGCATTGGACATGTTTTATGCATATTACTTGATTTTATTTTGAAATAGCTCACTGGAATTTCAACCTATCCACACCAATCTACTTCTTATCTGTCTTTAAGCTCATTATAGATATTTCACAACCATTATCTCCTAGAAAAATACACTTTAATACATCCCAGACATATTAACTGTTCGTTGGGCATGTTTCTTGATTTTATTTTGAAATAGCTCACTGGAATTTAAACTTATCAACACCAATCTGCTTCTTATCTGTTCTTAAGGTCAGTTTTGATATTTCACAATCATTATCTCCCAGAAAAATGCAGTTTAAGACATCCCAGAAACAATTGACTTGCATTGGACATGTTTTATGCATATTTTTTGATATTATTTTGAAATAGCTCACTGGAATTTAAATTTATCAACACCAATCTACCTCCTATCTGTTCTTAAGCTCTTTACAGATATTTCACAACCATTATCTCCCAGAAAAATACAGTTGTGCATGTTTTAAGCATATTTCTTTGTTGAAAAACAGTACAATATGTGTATGATCTTGTCATTTATTTTTTAAGTGCAAACAGCAAAACATCATTCAAGAAATAAACATCAAACATTTTCACACACGCAAAATTTTTTGGTAGAATAAATTTTGTTTTATATGTGACTAAAGTACACTGTCAGCAACTCTTGCAACATAGATATTACAACATACATTACAACATTTCACAACATAGTGAGGGCCTTAACATTGTACTGTGGGTAGCAGTTTCTTTGAACTGAACTTCGCCCTTGCTATTCTTTTCAGTGATGCCCCTTGTTCCACCTGTAAATGAGTGAATTAGTTTGCCTAAATGTTATAATTAGTTGGAGAGGTGTTATACATTTAACAATACATTTTCAATGTCACTGTTGAAGTTTTCTGACACATAATACCTTGTTGAGATCAACAGAGGCCACACTGCCATTTTGATGATGTCGCAGTGTTTTCCTTATCCCACTCTGCATCATCATGCCCAATGAACAGTCAATATGTCTGGGATGTATTAAAGTGTATTTTTCTAGGAGATAATGGTTGTGAAATATCTATAATGAGCTTAAAGACAGATAAAAAGTAAATTGGTGTTGATAGTTTGAAATTCCAGTGAGCTATTTCAAAATAAAATGAAGAAATAAGCATAAAGCATGTCCAATGCAAGTCAATTGTTTCTGGGATGTATTAAACTATATTTTTCTAGGAGATAATGGTTGTGAAAGATCAAAACTGACCTTAAGAACAGATAAGAAGTAGATTGGTGTTGATAAGTTTAAATTCCAGTGAGCTATTTCAAAATAATATCAAAAAATATGCATAACGCATGTCCAATGCAAGTCAATTGTTTCTGGGATGTATTAAACTGTATTTTTCTAGACGTTAATGGTTGTGAAATATCAAAACTGACCTTAAGAACAGATAGGAAGTAGATTGGTGTGGATAGGTTGAAATTCTAGTGAGCTATTTCAAAATAAAATCAAGTAATATGCATAAACATGCCCAATGCAAGTCATTGTTTCTGGGATGTTTTAGACTGTATTTTTCTGGGAGTTAATGGTTGTGAAATATCTGTAAAGAGCTTAAGAACAGATAGGAAGTAGATTGGTGTTGATAGGTTGAAATTCCAGTGAGCTATTTCAAAATAATGTGAAGAAATATGCATAAAACATCCAATGCACGTCATTATTTCTGGGATGAATTAGACAGCATTTTTCTGGGAGTTAATGGTTGTGAAATATCTATAATGAGCTCAAGAACAGATAAGAAGTAGATTGGTGTTGATAAGTTTTATTTCCAGTGAGGTATTTCAAAATAAAATCAAGAAACATGCCCAACGAACAGTCAATATGTCTGGGATGTATTAAAGTGTATTTTTCTGGGAGTTAATGGTTGTGAAATATCAAAACTGACCCTAAGAACAGATAGGAAGTGGATTGGTTTTGATAGTTTGAAATTCCAGTGAGCTATTTCAAAAATAAAATCAAGAAATATGCATAAAACTTGCCCAATGATCAGTCATTGTTTCTGGGATGTATTAAACTGTATTTTTCTAGGAGATAATGGTTGTGAAAGATCAAAACTGACCTTAAGAACAGATAGGAAGTAGATTGGTGTGGATAGGTTGAAATTCCAGTGAGCTATTTCAAAATAAAATCAAGTAAAATGCATACACATGCCCAATGAACAGTCATTGTTTCTGGGATGAATTAGACTGCATTTTTCTGGGAGTTAATGGTTGTGAAATATCAAAACTGACCCTAAGAACAGATAGGAAGTGGATTGGTGTTGGTAGGTTGAAATACCAGTGAGCTATTTCAAAATAAAATGAAGAAATAAGCATAAAGCATGTCCAATGCAAGTCAATTGTTTCTGGGATGTATTAAAGTGTATTTTTCTAGGAGACAATGGTTGTGGAATATCTATAATGAGCTTAAGAACAGATAAGAAGTAGATTGTTGTTGATAAGTTTTATTTCCAGTGAGGTATTTCAAAATAAAATCAAGAAACATGCCCAACGAACAGTCAATATGTCTGGGATGTATTAAAGTGTATTTTTCTAGGAGATAATGGTTGTGAAATATCAAAACTGACCCTAAGAACAGATAGGAAGTGGATTGGTGTTGGTAGGTTGAAATTCCAGTGAGCTATTTCAAAATAAAATGAAGAAATAAGCATAAAGCATGTCCAATGCAAGTCAATTGTTTCTGGGATGTATTAAAGTGTATTTTTCTAGGAGATAATGGTTGTGAAATATCTATAATGAGCTTAAAGACAGATAAGAAGTAGATTGGTGTGGATAGGTTGAAATTCCAGTGAGCTATTTCAAAATAAAATCAAGTAATATTCATAAAACATGCCCAATGATCACTCATTGTTTCTGGGATGAATTAGACTGCATTTTTCTGGGAGTTAATGGTTGTGAAATATCAAAACTGACCCTAAGAACAGATAGGAAGTGGATTGGTGTTGGTAGGTTGAAATTCCAGTGAGCTATTTCAAAATAAAATGAAGAAATAAGCATAAAGCATGTCCAATGCAAGTCAATTGTTTCTGGGATGTATTAAAGTGTATTTTTCTAGGAGATAATGGTTGTGAAATATCTATAATGAGCTTAAAGACAGATAAGAAGTAGATTGGTGTCGATAGGTTTAAATTACAGTGAGCTATTTCAAAATAATATCAAGTAATATGCATAAACATGCCCAATGCAAGTCAATTGTTTCTGGGATGCATTAGACAGCATTTTTCTGGAAGATAATGGTTGTGAAATATCAAAACTGACTCTAAGAACAGATATGAAGTAGATTGGTGTCGATAGGTTGGAATTCCAGTAAGTAATATGCATAAAACATGCCCAATGAACACTCATTATGTCTGTAATATGTTCAAATTATTTTAATTATATGAATAAAAACCTTCTGAGTGAGTCTTGACTATATGTGTGTTGTTGCCATTATTAATTATTTTTTTTATTATTATTATTATTATTTGTCCGAAGTGAAAAATCCGATGTTGAAATTTGGCGATGGTCCCTAAACGCTCCGTATGCGATACGGCACTCGGAAGGACTTTCAACGTTGTTTCTTTGAGTTTTCGCCCCAACCACTGAGGATAGTGACTTGATGTGAGCTGTGAAATGTCTGGCTTACTTATTTCTACAAAATAATGCCAAGCTTGAAGAAAATGGTGCAGTTTTCATGACGCTATTAAGGTTAGAAAAGACAATAAACGCGCGAATATCGAATATAAAACCAATTTTACCGCGCCCATCTTCTGATGGAATTCCGTCAGCCGAGTATCCATGAACCCGAGGTGCTGTTTTATCTCCGTGCTTAGCGGTAGTGCCAATCTGCCAGCAGCGGTTTTTCCAATTCCCGATAGATCAGGGCAATACCCAGGCCAATCAGTAGTATCCCTGCTATCAATGTCCAATAGATAAATAGATCCTCCACGTCTTCCAGGGACAGCGCTTCCAGGCATACCAGACGCCAGGAGTCCCAAGCATCTCGGACATACCCCGCAGCGAATGTCCCCTCAGGGCAGAGTGGTTCTCCCGGTGATTCTTTTCTTTGTGGGAAAATTTTGTCCAATGCACTGAGTGACCAGTTAATAAGCTCCATCTCAAAAAATATCAGTGAATGACATGAATAACAATTAAGTTAGGACAGAAAATACACAGCTCTGTTGAACCATGCATTCCTCTAACTCTCACTGGTGATGACTTTATAAGTTTCTTTACCAACAAAATAGTAGATGTTAGAGAGAATTCATCACGTTCTTCCTACAGCTGTTAATGATGTGTGTCAAGAACAGCATCTTTAGAAATGTCTGCCAGTCCAGATCTGTCCTTACACTGTTTCTCTCCCATAGACCTCGCTGAGTTGACTTCAATAGTTTCTAAATCTAAATAAAGCAGATTTCACCAAAGCTGGAAAGGAAATGGTTATCCACTGATTTAGAGGAATTCCACCTAGCCTGGAAAGACAGCTTTATAATGTATAAAAAAGCCCTTCATAAATCTAAACCATCAATATGTCTTTTGGATCCTATCCCAACCAGACTTCTTAAAGATGTTTTACCTTTAATTGGCACTCACATATTAGATCAGATAAATCTCTCTTTGGTAACAGGATATGTTCCACAGGCTTTTATGGTTGCAGTTATCAAACCTTTACTTAAAAAGCCTTCTCTGGACTCTGACATTCTGGCAAACTATAGACCTATATCAAAAATTCTTGAAAAGGCTGTTGCAGCTCAGTTGTGTGACCATCTACACAGGAACAGTTTATTTGAAGTTGAATACATCATATACTGAAAAACTAGTCCATACACTTGTTACTTCAGGGCTGGACAACTGTAATTCCCTATTATCAGGATGTCATGTGAACTCTCTAAAAACCCTCCAGCTGATTATCTCTATAGACACATAGTAGGCCTGGCTCAGGCAACTGAACCATCCCTTAGTTATGCTGCTATAGGCCGAGGCTGCTGTGGGACTTCCCATGATCCTCTGCTCACCTCTCCTCTTCTCTCTTTCTCTCCTCAGACCCACTCTCACATGTATTAGCCTTTATTACATGTCATTAACTCTGTGTCTTCTCTGTCCCCTCGTCCTGTGCTTGTCTCTCTCTGGTCTCTCTGTCTCTGTACCTGTCTGCAGGTGTCTCTGTCTGTGGTCCTGGCTCCACACACCTGCTGTTGTTTATTGTCTACAATGATCCATTTCTAACACATTACTATCAAAGAAGAATCAGAATCAAAAAAACTTTATTAATTCCTGTAGGGAAATTCTTTTGTTACTCACAAACTCCCAGTTGAAAATGAAGAAAATCTGCACATGAGAGTGTGTACACCAAGAGAAAAAAAGTTTCTAAAATAAATAAGATAAAATGAAGTGAAAAAACATAAAAAATTAAAAAGTATAAGAAGTGGGGTTTGTTTTTTGTTTTTTTGTTTGTTTGTTTGTTTTTTTGTTTAGTTTTTTTGTTGTTTTGGGGTTTTTTTGGTGATATTTGGTTTTTATCGAACGGTTTTGCCTGGTTACCATGGTGATGCACAAGGTTTGGGTCATGTGTGCATAGTCGGTGATAGCCGGAGGTAACAAAGAGAGAGGGAAACCCTCAGCTCAAAGACTGAAAAGAAAAACATGAGAAATAAAAGAAGTCAGAGAATCAAAAACAAAATGGTCCTGGTACCCACTATTCCTGCACTGTCCCCCACTGACCACCTGAGGGACACAGCTGTAAGCCGTCTCCAAGCTTGGGTTGAGTCATGGTGAGATTCTGCTGTTACTGAGTTACACAGTGTTACACAGTGGATGATATTATGATAAGTGTGAACACACAAAGAAGGAGAATGAGTCCATCCAATCTGAGCTGTCTATAATAATATACCTACAGGCGTCGCATCAGGCAGTTTCTCCATCTTTGTTCAACACCACAGAGAAAACGCACACGAGGGTTGAAACGTGGTTGTGATTGGACAGTGAGCCCTGCCCCTGAACATGCATGCAGCACCCTGATTAACAGGCGCATCCACTGCATTTTCAAATCCAAATTAATTACAGATCAGCTTCTTGCTTTAACCTATTTACAGTAGCAGTGCACACACAGTTTTCCTCTGCAGTGAGATATTAATTATGTTTCACGGGAACAGCAAACTGTTACGTATTTAAAAAATTTGATTGTATTTATTATTTTTATCTTTAATTTCTTATCATAAAACATTGACAAAAACATTCTGATAAATTCTGAACAAATGATACATTTAGTAAATTAATAAAAATATTAACTCATCATGACCTTATGCAAATGATGCCTGTAATGATTGTTAGGACTGAGTGACACTGTGCTGCCCTCACCAAGCAAACCCCTGTGAGGTTAGACAGCCAGATAACATCAAATGACGAATGCGGGGCGACTTTTCATGCTTCACTTGGTCACAGACACACACTATCATTTATTTTGGAAAACTGAAATACAACAGAAAAAACAACACAAATCAGCATCCGCACAAAAACGTAAACAACAGTACACATGAAATGAAAGTTGAGAAGATGTTAAAATGTCAAAATGTAAAATGTAACAGCTGCATATCAGCTCGAATGTATCTACATCTCTGATTATTTATCTTGTCCCAGGCTTGTTGAACCCAGTGAACTGTTTCCATCTGTTTTCCATTTGTCTCATATTTAGCATCATGTTTTCTCAGGCTGTCTGTGGTGATCCAGTCAAACACTCTGTCTCCTTCCTGTGTCTCTGGTTCTTTGTTGTCCACTTTCCTGACCTAATCATGTCATCAGGATTTGTCCTGCAGGTCAGTTAGAGACATCGTATTCAGCTCTGTCCTCACACACACTGTCTACAAAACACTGGATGAACATTAATCATTAAACCAGTCACATAACTGGTTAAAGTCCTGTGACGTCCTCTTCCATTGTAAGCTCCAGTGCAGCATTCAGCAGCTGACACCTCTCCTTATAGCTGTTTCTGATCCTCCACATATTCTTCATCATCATGAATAATACAGAGAGTTGCTGCAGTGGAAGCATCATCACAGGATGGGACATTTCTTTTCAGATTTCTCCTTCAGTTTGTTTATTCCTTCTTGTTGCTTTTTCTTCAGCTCTTTCATTTCTTCCAGTTGTTTTTCTTTCTTCCTCATTTCTTCTTTCAGTAGTTTTACTTTGTAACTGGAGAGATCTTGTAACACGTCATACTCTTTGCTGTGTGTCTCTTCTGTCTGTTGCTTGTCTTTCTCATGCTGTTCCCTCAGAGCCTTCAGTTCCTCGTCATGTTTTTCCATCAGACTTTCAAACTCTTCCCTGTATTTCTCTCTGAAATCATTGAATTCTTCAGCTTGTTTTCTTGCCTCCTCTTCATATTTCTTCTTCGTCTCCTCCAGTGTGTTCTTATACTTTTCCTCTAATTCTTTTCTCTCCTTCTCCTCTTGTTCTTGTCTGATTCGATCTTCTTCTCTTCGTTGGTTTTCAGATTTTTCTCTTTCCTGCTCATATTGATCTTGGAGTTTTCTCAGTTTTCTTTGTTCCTCCTGTCGTCTCTCTTCATCTTCAAATCGTTTGTCCCACCACTCTTTCTGTTTCTTCTCCCAGGCCTCTCGTTGTTTTCTCATCTCTTCTTTTCTCTGCTCCAGCTGTTTATCAATCGTTTCTTTTTCCTCTGATTCTAATTTGATTTTTTCTCCAAAGCTTCATATTTTTCTTCCCACTCCTGACGCTGATTATCTTCTTGTTGTTTCCTCTTCCTGTCTTCTTCTTCTCTCTCTTCCTGTTCTTTCTTTCTTTGTTCTCGCTCCTTCTTTATGTTTTCCTCCTTTTCCTTGAGTTCTTTGTCTCTCTGTTTTCTCTCCTTTTCAGTTTCTGCTCTCTGTTCTTCCATTCTTCTTTTCATCTCCTGCATCTCTTCCTCATGTTTTTGCTCCAGTTCCTCCCTCTGTCTCTTCATCTCTTCTTCCTTCTCCTTCAGGATCCTCTTCACTTCTTTCTGTATCGCTGCCTCAGCCTCTTGCAGCATCTCATTGGTGTAACAGCTGCCTCCATTTTCCTTCACCATGGTGTTGATCTTGTTTATCAGTTCACTGACTTGTGAACGGTTTTGTTCATCATGGTTATTAAACACATGGCATCGTCCTCCACAGTCAGAGATCAGCTTCTTAAAGGAAGCATCACATTTCTTTTCAATGTATTGTTCAATGGACAGTCCATCACGTTCCAGTGTGTCTCCTCTAGTGAAGAGAATGATGATGAACTTCTCAGAATTCTTCCCAAAGCTTTTCTTGATTAAATCTAACGTCTCCTTCTCCTCTGCTGTGAATCTGCCGATCTGTAACACCAACAGGAAGACATGTGGTCCTGGAGCCAGAAGACTGATGCATTTCACCATCTCCTCCTGAACCTCTTCATTGGACAAGGTTGAGTCAAACAGACCAGGAGTGTCCACCACAGCCACAGGACGACCGTCCACCTCCCCCACTGCTTTCTGACACAACTTGGTGACTGATATTTGACTTGATTTGGCTTTAAACTCCTTTATTCCCAGAATAGAGTTTCCTGAAGAACTCTTTCCACAGCCAGTCTTCCCTATCAGAACAATCCTGAGACACTCTGGACTCTGTGTCTCTTCATCACCTGAAACATGTGATAAAAGCTTGAGTTACTTTACGTTGACAAATGATACAGAACAGACTAGAGATAAACCGATTATCGGCGCTGATATTTGGCATTTTGATGCATATCAGCATTGGCCTTTTTTTAATCCAACGGCTGATGAGAGATCAATTTAAAACTGGGTTATTTTGATTCTGATGCAGCCGCACCTCTCTATCTGCAATCACTACTAGTGATGTGTCGGTCGCAAATGGAACGGCTCTTAGAGCCTGCTCTTTGTAGTGGACAATGGGAGTCGACTCCTGCCTGGGAGCCGGAGCCGCTTTGTTGTTTTCTTCTCTTTTCAGGTGAGTGGTCAACAACCTGATGTGTGGTATGTCCGCACTGAGCAGGGCGGGGAGGGGCGGGGGTTACAGACACAGCACACACCACAGAGAGAGAGAGAGAGAGAGAGAGAGAGAGAGAGAGAGAGAGAGAGAGAGAGAGAGAGAGAGAGAGAGAGAGAGAGAGAGAGAGAGAGAGAGAGAGAGAGAGAGAGAGAGAGCAGCTGCTACAGAGACAATCAGAATCAGAATCAAGCTGGAAAGGCAAGAAAATGAGTAAAATCTGGATGCTATTTGAGTGTAGAGTATGTAGAGTAGGTTAAAATCTCATATCACGCAGGCTCTTCAAATAACTTGCACAGTATACAGTAAGCCATATAAATAATACATATTTGATATAATGTATATTTTGTACATTAGCAATTCATTTTACACTTATTTTGGTAATAAATTAATTTAAACAGCAAAAACCTGAGGAGCCACTTGGGAAAGAGCTGGCTCTTTTTAGTGAGCCGAGCCAAAAGAACTCTCATCACTAGCCACTACTCTGTTACCAGCATTGTCCCACCCACAGCACCATCTGATTGGTTACACGCAGAGCTGATTGGCATGGGTAACAGCCAATCAGTGAAAGCTGTACATGCACAGTGCTCATGTGAAGGATGAAATAGTGAGGTTCAGTTTTATGTTCATACTCTGATTTATTGTCAGTTCTGTTAGTCCATGTCTCACATTTTTAGGTTAATGTCAGTCCCATTATGTTGAAGCACAGTATTATGTTTTCTTTATTTCCTTATTTCTTCGGTTAAAATAACTTCCACATAAGTAGTAGTAGTAGTAGTCAGGGGTCTCCAGCAGAGGGAGTCTAGAGCTGCAGAGCTTGGTGAGCGGGCGCATCGGTCCCTCTCTTAAACTTACAGAGTTGTGAGCAGAGGAAAGAGCGCGTCTGCTCATCTTTTTGTTAAACTTCCCCCTTTCCAGGGCATTTACACTCACACACAGCGGAGAGGAGAAAAAGCTTTGCCGAGTGGAGAAGCTCCGGAGAGCATATGTGTGTTTGGAAGGGAAGTTAAAGCAGCAGATTCTCCGAAGATGTGATAAACATCCCAGTTCTCTACAACTCACAACTACTGACGTTACTGTGAGGACAATAAGTTAGCAGCAGCTGTCTGTTCCTATGTTAAACACTGATTATTAAAGTGAAGATGCTGTAGGCTGATCGGTGTTAACTGTTTAATCACTTGAAACAAGGTCGCTGATAATATTGATATGGAAACTGATTATAGTAAGAAGTGTGTGATTGTGTGTGTGTGTGTGTGTGAGTGTGAGTGAGAGTGTGTGAGAGTGTGTGAGAGAGTGTGTGTGTGAGTGTGTGTGTAGGCCACATGAGAAGCTGCAGAAACTGACAGCAAAGCACCGTCTGAGAGAAAACTGTGGGACAATAACGTCTGTTTAACTACCAGGTTATTTTCCTTTACCTGTCTCTGTGTTGACTGACACATCGCAAGCAACAGAAACTGACATGTTGTTAGATGAAGGGTGTCCTGAAGCTGTCTGTGATAGTGTCTGTGATAGTTCCTTGTACAGAGGAGCAGGATGTTTCTGTTGAAGACATAATGTCCCTGCATCATAAAGCCTGCATGAACATCATGGTGTTCAGGGACGAACAGTGTCTCCTGCTGTTACTGTGCTGTATCTTCAGCCACAGTAACATTGATCATTAGTGATGCAGCAGCCTGGTTTTGAATGGCAGGGTCCCTGCTATCACATGTTGTTCAAATATAACATTTACATAATAAAATCACCTACAGGCTTCACACATGCTGTAATAAACTAAGCATGATGAGTTGAGCATATGTGCAGCATGTGGCCTCACTTTTAAGTGTTGGAGTTTGTATTATGCAAAATTTTGACGCCAATATTTTCAATTTTATTGCAAATGAATATCGGCTCCAAATATCGGTCATCGGCCTCCTTGACTACTAATAAGTGGTATCGGCCCTGAAAAAACCATATCGGTCTATCACTAGTACAGACTTGAGAGTGGACACGACTGAGGACACAGAAGAAAAACATTTAAAATACTTACTGATGTTCACTCTGTTCTTTTTCAGTTCGTCCAGTTCAGCCTGTTGAATTCTGATCTTTGTCTTTAGTTGTATAATCTTTTCTATTTCGACACGAGCAAATGTTTGAGTTGTGTAGCAGCACTGTTTGTCCTCATTGTGTCTCATCTGTTCCACAGCGTCCAACAGCTCAGGGACCTGCTGCTTGTCCCTGATGTTGAGAACAACAGATCTTCCTCCACAGCTCTGACGGAGCTCCTGGATCGACTGACTTTTATTCAGAAAGTCAACAACAGCTGGATCAGTAGGATCTGACTCCACAGTGAACAGAATGATGGTGAAGTCATAGACTGGAGAGCTGAATGTGGTCTGGATGGTCTCTAACTCCTTCTTGTCTTCATCAGTGAGGGGACCCACAGGTAGGACCAGGATGAAGGCATGGACGCCCTCAGGGTCACAGAGGAAGACACACCTGAGTGATTCCTCCATCACTGTCTCCTGAGGTTTTCCAAACAAGGCAGGAAGCTCCACCAGGGAAACCCGACGTCCACACACCTGTCCCTGATGTCTAACACACTCTGATGAGCTGGAGACTGAACGAAGCTCTGTCTGACCTAAAATGGCCTCGGCTGCTGAAGTCTTCCCTGCTCCTCTCCTCCCACACAGAACCAGGTTCAGAGGAGGTTTCAGGGAGGTGGGTTCATCAATTTCATTTACCATTTTTTCAAACATCTCCATTAATGATCTCTGGTTATTGTCAGACATCCAGTAGTGCCGTCCATCACAGTCTTTAAGGAGTTCATTAAGAGAGAAGCTCATTTCAATCCCCTCATGTGTTATAATGACCATCGAGTATTTAAAGGCGTCTCGACCAAACAAACTGAGAATGAACTTCAGTTTCTTTCTGTCGTCCTCAGTGAAATCAGACGGCTTCACTACCAGCAGCAGAACGTTTGGTCCTGGAGGACAGAGGGACACACAGCTCCTCGCCTCTCTTCTCACTGCCTCCTCACTCAGACTGAACATGTCTGGAGTTTTCACCACTGTTAATGCTTTTCCTCTCCACTCTCCACAGGTGGCCACACTCTGCCTGGTTTCTGGATGTTGGTGAAAAACTTGGTTCCCAATGATAAAGTTAACAAGTTTGTTTTTTTTGTCTTCACTTTTCCCAAACAGCACAATCCTGAATGCAGATGCTGAAACAGAACAGAGACGAGGAAAAGACAAAGTCATTTTGATGACTGCAGTGAAATCTCTCCAGTCTTCAGTGTTCAACGTTCTGGTTTCATTCACAGAGTCAACGTTCAGTTAAAAAGCAACATGTCATCACATGATTCACAGTTAATCTGGGTTTAAATGAGCCCTTCAAACACTGAACCATGTAGAAGCTGGGGAGGTGGATGGGAAAACATTTCTCAGCCCTCAGGGAATTTTATGTGCTGCTGATGTTGAATCATGTTCAATATGAACATCTGGATATTTTAAGTAAAAGTTCCTAAATACAACAGAGCACACTAACATGTGAAATGATTTAAGATGAAATCATTTTTATTTGATCTTTTTTTATAAATTTTATTTAATCCTGGAGAAAAGATGCCACCAACATCCACCTGCAAATAAATGATCAGCACGGTGACGACTTTACTTACTGTGAGACGGAGGGTTTTTCCCTGAGAGAGTGAGAGCTGTGGAGCAGTTTGTTGAATCCCACACAATCCTTTGAAAAGATGACAATTAATTTGCAGCTTAATGTTCTATTTTAAAGAAGGAGAGTGTGTGACACAGTTTAAGTCAGAGTTTCAATGTTGTGTTTTAATGTATTCATAGTTTCAAATTTATTTCTAAATTGAGAATTTAATCCAACACCTGGACGGTAAAGCGACTCAACAGTCCCCACTCCTACAGGGCACAGCAATACAAAGTGACACCAAGGGTCCTGTATGAAACTGTAGTGCTGAGAGATCATTTGATTAAAAACAGAGCACATTGTTATCCTGCATGTATGTAAGAGACAATATGTGCAGCTAACATGGGTCATGGATCTTCTAGTTTAACTACTGAATGGTGATGGGTACAGCTGTACTACAGAAAAACTATGGCTTCTACAGCTTGGATGTTATTTTGGTATCTCTGGCCCTTGGTTCCACCTGTTGATAAAACTGTCATCAGCAAATTATAAACGGATCTGGGAGCACTTCAACGGTGTGGAAACAGTTTGACAAGTCAGAAATAAGAGAAGTCAGAGAATCACAAACAAAATGGCCCTGGTACCCACTATTCCTGCACTGTCCCCCACTGACCACCTGAGGGACACAGCTGTAAACCTTCTCCAAGCTTGGGTTGAGTCATGGTGAGATTCTGCTGTTACTGAGTTACACAGTGTTACACAGTGGATGATATTATGATAAGTGTGAACACACAAAGAAGGAGAATGAGTCCATCCAATCTGAGCTGTCTATAATAATATACCTACAGGTGTCGCATCAGGCAGTGAAACATGGTTGTGATTGGACAGTGAGCCCTGCCCCTGAACATGCATGCAGCACGCTGTCATGTGCACCCTGATTAACAGACACACCCACTGTATTTTCAAATCAATTACAGACCAGTTTCTTGCTTTAACTTCTCCTCTGCAGTGAGATATTAATTATGTTTCATTTGTGCTTATTTTCAACTTTACCTCCAAATGACCTGGTTTAGATAATATGGATAAACCTTTGATTTGTTTGCATCCAAACATCTAACTCCTCGAATTTATCAACCCAGTTACTGGTGCACCCAGATCTCAGCATCACCTGGTTGAGTGTATTGTTATCATGGCTCAGCTTTCTGTAAGTTTGGGAAACTCCAAACAAATAAAGTCTGACTGGACTCACCTGTTGCTGCAGTGGCCATAATGTCACTTTGCTGAATCCAAGAATATATCAGCAACTGCTGGGTCCAACAATCTGAAAGAGGAGACGTGTAAAAATGAACAGTTATCTCATGTCTGCACACACACAGGTTATAGTTACATGTAGGAGTTTCATAAAGCTCCAACAAAATGGCTGCTGAGCAACTTTACACACAGGCTGTGGAATCTGTATTTGCAATTGTTTACAGTTAGAGCAACATTATTTTTATACTTTACTGAAACATTCATTCAGATCATTGACAACATTCACAGTGAGAACTCTGATCATAGAAGAGATTAATCATCTGGCTTCTGATCTGCTGTTTACAGGAAGGGCTGAGTGTATGTGTCGGGTGTGGTCCCCCAGCTACACACACACACACACACACACAAATATAAATCAATAAATAGGACCTGATAAATAATTCATGAACTCTATGGCACAGCTACACTTCAAAGAATGTAATGTATTTATTCTTAATGACTGCAAATATCATCATTTAGATGTAACTTCGTCTGTTGTGTAAGTGACTGTGTAAATGATCTAACTCCACTTCCTGGTTCTGTTCACTGAAACCTGAAATGGCGGATTTACACTTGATGGCAGATCGACTGTAATAATTAAAACTTTGTCAGAGTCTCACAGAAACAGACTTTACTCAGATTAAACACTGACTGAAAACTGTCTGAACTTTACAATGAACCGCAAAATACAGAAAATTATCCGAAAAGTTTTTTAAATATTCATTTGTTTATTTATTTATGGTAAATGTTCGACTCACACAGCTGAACTAATTCACTGTAGTTATGTGAAGGTAAGTCAGAGTCATTTACCTGAGCGAACCGTCCGCACGTGTGAGTGACCATAAAGCTGTTTCCGGCTCAGTTAGTGAAGTTACTCTGACAACGACGAGCTGTGAGTCTAATGTGAACAGACTCACCTGACGATGATCAGTGATCGATTCTCATTCAATAAAGTCAATACTGGCGCTTCGTGCGGTTCAGTGATCGATCTGTTGATCACTCCACGCCACTGACTGACAGCGTTAACATCATTTATTGGTGATTTCAGATTGATCAGATGAGTTTACTCACCGGTTACACGAAGGTAGAAATCCACTGCAAATGAAAGTGAAACAAAATCCTGTTTACAGAAAAAGTTGTTTCCTGCCATGTCACACAGTCCGACCTACAGGAACTGTGTGCTGAAGCGACTTGTAGCGGCTTCGCAGTCCTAAGAGTCGCTGAGAGACAGGAGATGGGCCCTACTGTCTGACGCACTACAAAAAAAAATCCACTGAGACTTCCAACCTAAATTTAACAGTTTATTAACAGACGAAAGATAATCATCTCATGATAACGTGCTCCAAAATTTAACCAAAATAATCTCAGTGGTCAAAAAATACTGCGTCCCACCCGCTCTCTCTCTCTCTCCCAAAATATCAACTAAAATACACGCCCAACCATGTGACCCTCTATTAATGATACATATACACAATATCCTATAACCATGTCCCTTACCCGCTTAATCCCATTCAATCAACATCCAGATTTATACTCACATTCACTGATCACATAAAATATCCTAATAAACAGAAAAACAAACAATATCCCTCCACCTTAACCTTACTAATAGAAAAAAAAACCTTATTGTGGTCCATGGGAAACAATATTTTCTTTTCCTGCATGTTTCCTGATCTGCAGCATCAGTAAGAACACGAGACACATGACGTCCTGGAGACAACATGTTTATGCATTTGTGTTTTTCTGTTAAAGGACGTTCAGCATGTTGCTCTATGTGCTTCACTTTGCTCCTACACTCCAAATACATGCAGGTTAACTGAAGGGTGGATGGTTGAATGTGTCAGCCTTGTTATAGACAGGTGACCTGACCCTCTGTGAGCTGGGAACAGCAAACTGTTACATATGTGGGATTTCTTTAATGTATCATAGTATCTACAATATATTATAAAAAATTGATTGTATCTACTTTTTAATTTTTTTATTTATTTATTTATTTATTTATGTTTCTTTTGACAAAACATTGATTTTTAATGAATTAAAAATCCAGTCTCACCCCAAACATTTCACAGTGTTTGTGGAACCAATTCTCTTTTCTGATAAATTCTGAACAAATGATAAAAATTAGTAAATTAGTAAAAATAGTCATTCATCAAGACTTTATGCAAATGATGCCTTTAATGACTGTAAGGACTGAGTGACAGTTTTAACAAAGATAAAATATTAAAAATCGCACTAGTCAACTCTTAAATTCACATCACATTGAAAGAGCTGATGATCACAGTTATAGATAAAAAAATCACATTTCAACTAGTTTTGCTGAAAATCAACATTGATTTGATGAACATGATGAAAAACTTCACTTGTTTCAGACTAAGTGAAGTTAAATGAAGATAATAAATGTAAGTAAATCTAACAGCAGTGACTGATAATAAACTGTTTAAAGCTCCATGTTATGGTTGGTTCAGTGGAAATTCATATTTTAAAGCTGTGAAAGTTGAACAGATGTTAAAAATGTAAAATGTAACAGCTGCATATCAGCTCGAATGTATCTACATCTCTGATTATTTATCTTGTCCCAGGCTTGTTGAACCCAGTGAACTGTTTCCATCTATTTTCATTTTGTCTCATATTTAGCATCATGTTTTCTCAGGCTGTCTGTGGTGATCCAGTCAAACACTCTGTCTCCTTCCTATGTCTCTGGTTCTTTGTTGTCCACTTTCCTGACCTAATCACGTCATCAGGATTTGTCCTGCAGGTCAGTTAGAGACATCGTATTCAGCTCTGTCCTCACACACACTGTCTACAAAACACTGGATGAACATTAATCATTAAACCAGTCACATAACTGGTTAAAGTCCTGTGACGTCCTCTTCCATTGTAAGCTCCAGTGCAGCATTCAGCAGCTGACACCTCTTTAAGTACAAAGCTGTGTGTGTAGGTTAAATTCCCAACAGAACCATTAGACGTCATCCATGAGCCCTGAAGGGTCAAAGGTCAGTGCTGAGCTGTTAGATGGTGTCGACCAGCTTCAGGTTTCACACGTGGAAGATGAGGAGGTGCAGAGATGGTTAAACTGGACTCTGTGGACACCTGAAGTGGACAGTGTGAGACACCTGATGTGTGTGAGGACATGCTGACAGAGACTGACTGCTCTTTGATCCTGAGCTGAGAGCTGACTGCATCTCCACATGTCTGCCAGGAAACAGTGTGTGTGCTGTGGTTTACAGGGATAAATGTCCAGTTTGTTCTGTTGTCACACGTCATTAAACAGCAGCAGCAAGATCTGATGGAAGCTGATGCTGATTAACTGATGCTGATCAACTGATGCTGATTAACTGATGTTGTACCATCATCATGAATAATACAGAGAGTTGCTGCAGTGGAAGCATCATCAGCAGATGGAACATTTCTTTTCAGATTTCTTCTTCAGTGTGTTTATTTCTTCTTGTTGCTTTTTCTTCAGCTCTTTCATTTCTTCCAGTTGTTTTTCTTTCTTCCTCATTTCTTCTTTCAGTTGTTTTTCTTTGTAACTGGCGAGATCTTGTAACAGTTCATACTCTTTGCTGTGTTTCTCTTCTGTCTGTTGCTTGTCTTTCTCATGCTGTTCCCTCAGAGCCTTCAGTTCCTCGTCATGTTTTTCCATCAGACTTTCAAAGTCTTTCATGTATTTCTCTCTGAAATCATTGAATTCTTCAGCTTGTTTTCTTGCCTCCTCTTCATATTTCTTCTTCGTCTCCTCCAGTGTGTTCTTATACTTTTCCTCTAATTCTTTTCTCTCCTTCTCCTCTTGCTCTCGTCTGATTCGATCTTCTTCTCTTCGTTGGTTTTCAGATTTTTCTCTTTCCTGCTCATATTGATCTTGGAGTTTTCTCAGTTTTCTTTTTTCCTCCTGTCGTCTCTCTTCATCTTCTTCAAATCGTTTGTCCCACCACTCTTTCTGTTTCTTCTCCCAGGCCTCTCGTTGTTTTCTCATCTCTTCTCTACTCTGCAACAACTCATTGTCAATCGTTTCTTTTTCCTCTGATTCTAATCTGATTTTTTTCTCCAAAGCTTCATATTTTTCTTCCCACTCCTGACGCTGATTGTGTTCTTGTTGTTTCCTCTTCCTGTCTTCTTCTTCTCTCTCTTCCTGTTCTTTCTTTCTTTGTTCTCGCTCCTTCTTTATGTTTTCCTCCTTTTCCTTGAGTTCTTTGTCTCTCTGTTTTCTCTCCTTTTCAGTTTCTGCTCTCTGTTCTTCCATTCTTCTTTTCATCTCCTGCATCTCTTCCTCATGTTTTTGCTCCAGTTCCTCCCTCTGTCTCTTCATCTCTTCTTCCTTCTCCTTCAGGATCCTCTTCACTTCTTTCTGTATCGCTGCCTCAGCCTCTTGCAGCATCTCATTGGTGTAACAGCTGCCTCCATTTTCCTTCACCATGGTGTTGATCTTGTTTATCAGTTCACTGACTTGTGAACGGTTTTGTTCATCATGGTTATTAAACACATGGCATCGTCCTCCACAGTCAGAGATCAGCTTCTTAAAGGAACCATCACATTCCTCTTCAATGTATTCTTCAATGGACACTTTGTCATGTTCCAGTGTGTCTCCTCCAGTTAAGAGAATGATGGTGAACTTCTCAGAATTCTTCCCAAAGCTTTTCTTGATTAAATCTAACGCCTCCTTCTCCTCTGGAGTGAATCTGCCGATCTGTAACACCAACAGGAAGACATGTGGTCCTGGAGCCAGAAGACTGATGCATTTCACCATCTCCTCCTGAACCTCTTCATGGGACAAGGTTGAGTCAAACAGACCAGGAGTGTCCACCACAGCCACAGGACGACCGTCCACCTCCCCCACTGCTTTCTGACACAACCTGGTGACTGATATTTGACTTGATTCAGCTTTAAACTTCTTTATTCCCAGAATAGAGTTTCCTGAAGAACTCTTTCCACAGCCAGTCTTTCCTATCAGAACAATCCTGAGACACTCTGGACTCTGTGTCTCTTCATCACCTGAAACATCAAAGGAAATAAATTTACTACAGTTGTTACAGAAATCAACATTACAGGAATAAACACAGCAGAACATGTACTTACAGCTGTCCTTGTTTTTCAGCTCTTTGAGCTCAGCCTGTAGAGAGATGATGTTTTTGTCTTGTTGTTTGATCTTTGTCTCTTGATGTCTGATCTTTTCTATTTGGACACAAGCAAATGTTTGAGTTGTGTAGCAGCACTGTTTGTCCTCATTGTGTCTCATCTGTTCCACAGCGTCCAACAGCTCAGGGACCTGCTGCTTGTCCCTGATGTTGAGAACAACAGATCTTCCTCCACAGCTCTGACGGAGCTCCTGGATCGACTGACTTTTATTCAGAAAGTCAACAACAGCTGGATCAGTAGGATCTGACTCCACAGTGAACAGAATGATGGTGAAGTCATAGACTGGAGAGCTGAATGTGGTCTGGATGGTCTCTAACTCCTTCTTGTCTTCATCAGTGAGGGGACCCACAGGTAGGACCAGGATGAAGGCATGGACGCCCTCAGGGTCACAGAGGGAGACACACCTGAGTGATTCCTCCATCACTGTCTCCTGAGGTTTTCCAAACAAGGCAGGAAGCTCCACCAGGGAAACCCGGCGTCCACACACCTGTCCCTGATGTCTAACACACTCTGATGAGCTGGAGACTGAACGAAGCTCTGTCTGACCTAAAATGGCCTCGGCTGCTGAAGTCTTCCCTGCTCCTCTCCTCCCACACAGAACCAGGTTCAGAGGAGGTTTCAGGGAGGTGGGTTCATCAATTTCATTTAACATTTTTTCAAACATCTCCATTAATGATCTCTGGTTATTGTCAGACATCCAGTAGTGCCGTCCATCACAGTCTTTAAGGAGTTCATTAAGAGAGAAGCTCATTTCAATCCCCTCATGTGTTATAATGACCATCGAGTATTTAAAGGCGTCTCGACCAAACAAACTGAGAATGAACTTCAGTTTCTTTCTGTCGTCCTCAGTGAAATCAGACGGCTTCACTACCAGCAGCAGAACGTTTGGTCCTGGAGGACAGAGGGACACACAGCTCCTCGCCTCTCTTCTCACTGCCTCCTCACTCAGACTGAACATGTCTGGAGTTTTCACCACTGTTAATGCTTTTCCTCTCCACTGTCCACAGGTGGCCACACTCTGCCTGGTTTCTGAATGTTGGTGAAAAACTTGGTTCCCAATGATAAAGTTAACAAGTTTTGTTTTTTTCTTCTCACTTTTCCCAAACAGCACAATCCTGAATGCAGATGCTGAAACAGAACAGAGACGAGGAAAAGACAAAGTCATTTTGATGACTGCAGTGAAATCTCTCCAGTCTTCAGTGTTCAACGTTCTGGTTTCATTCACAGAGTCAACGTTCAGTTAAAAAGCAACATGTCATCACATGATTCACAGTTAATCTGGGTTTAAATGAGCCCTTCAAACACTGAACCATGTAGAAGCTGGGGAGGTGGATGGGAAAACATTTCTCAGCCCTCAGGGAATTTTATGTGCTGCTGATGTTGAATCATGTTCAATATGAACATCTGGATATTTTAAGTAAAAGTTCCTAAATACAACAGAGCACACTAACATGTGAAATGATTTAAGATTAAATCATTTTTATTTGATCTTTTTTTATAAATTTTATTTAATCCTGGAGAAAAGACGCCACCAACATCCACCTGCAAATAAATGATCAGCACGGTGACGACTTTACTTACTGTGAGACGGAGGGTTTTTCCCTGAGAGTGAGAGCTGTGGAGCAGTTTGTTGAATCCCACACAATCCTTTGAAAAGATGACAATTAATTTGCAGCTTAATGTTCTATTTTAACGAAGGAGAGTGTGTGAACACAGTTTTCATTTCCTGGTCACAACTCTTTCACTTACCAGCAGCTTTAACAGCACCTGTGATTGTACTCAGTGCTTTCTGTTGCTTTGGGCTTTGATGATCACCTGGTAAAGTAGGTGCTGTGTCCTCAAATCTTTCATAGCAAACATGTTGTCCATCGTTCTCCTTCACAATTTTACACAAGTCTTTTAACAGTTTTGCACGTTCAAGGTTTTTCCGCTTCAAACTTCTGTATTTACATAATCTGATCATGTGTTTTAAGGGTGGATGCTGCCTGTACTGTTCCATGAAGCCTTGACTCTCCTCTCTGGGTGCTGATATCAGAACCAATGAATGATAAAATGATCGATCACTGAAGAGCTGAAGGACTCTGCAGAGCCTCAGTCTGTGGTCCTCAGTGAAGTCTTCAGGCTGTAGAACCAGCAGGAACACATGAGGTCCAGGATCAGAGACTCTCACACAGTCCTCTACATGTTCTGTCAGTTTGATGTCAGAGATGTCAGGAAGCAGCAGATCTGGGCTGTTGATGACAACTAGTTTTTTCTCCTGCTCCAGCGGTCCACTGATTCTCACACAGGAGTTAAGTGCTTTGTCGAACACAGTCTCTCCCAGTATGAAGTTCCCCACTTCTCTCCTCGCAGACCAGCTGTTCCCCAGCAGAACAACCCTCAGCTCAGAGACTGGAAAGAAAAACATCATAAACACCAACTATGTGTTCATTTAACTCAGCTGGATAAACTCAAGTCAGAGTTTCAATGTTGTGTTTTAATGTATTTATAGTTAATCCAACACCTGGATGGTAAAGCGACTCAACAGTCCCAACTCCTACAGGGCACAGCAATACAAAGTGACACCAAGGGTCCTGTATGAAACTGTAGTGCTGAGAGTTCATTTGAAAAACCTGCTTGACTTCCTGCTGAGAATATGAACCCAACCCTCACTCTGGTTACATAAGGACCAGGTGGCTCTCAGTCACGGTCCTGGTACCCACTGTTCCTGCACTGTCCCCCACTGACCACCTGAGGGACACAGCTGTAAACCTTCTCCAAGCTTGGGTTGAGTCATGGTGAGATTCTGCTGTTACTGAGTTACACAGTGTTACACAGTGGATGATATTATGATAAGTGTGAACACACAAAGAAGGAGAATGAGTCCATCCAATCTGAGCTGTCTATAATAATATACCTACAGGCGTCGCATCAGGCAGTTTCTCCATCTTTGTTCAACACCACAGAGAAAACGCACACGAGGGTTGAAACGTGGTTGTGATTGGACAGTGAGCCCTGCCCCTGAACATGCATGCAGCACGCTGTCATGTGCACCCTGATTAACAGACACACCCACTGTATTTTCAAATCAATTACAGACCAGTTTCTTGCTTTAACTTCTCCTCTGCAGTGAGATATTAATTATGTTTCATTTGTGCTTATTTTCAACTTTACCTCCAAATGACCTGGTTTAGATAATATGGATAAACCTTTGATTTGTTTGCATCCAAACATCTAACTCCTCGAATTTATCAACCCAGTTACTGGTGCACCCAGATCTCAGCATCACCTGGTTGAGTGTATTGTTATCATGGCTCAGCTTTCTGTAAGTTTGGGAAACTCCAAACAAATAAAGTCTGACTGGACTCACCTGTTGCTGCAGTGGCCATAATGTCACTTTGCTTAATCCAAGAATATATCAGCAACTGCTGGGTCCAACAATCTGAAAGAGGAGACGTGTAAAAATGAACAGTTATCTCATGTCTGCACACACACAGGTTATAGTTACATGTAGGAGTTTCATAAAGCTCCAACAAAATGGCTGCTGAGCAACTTTACACACAGGCTGTGGAATCTGTATTTGCAATTGTTTACAGTTAGAGCAACATTATTTTTATACTTTACTGAAACATTCATTCAGATCATTGACAACATTCATAACCTTCAATTAATCACAGTCTTACTGAGGTGCTACAGTGAGAACTCTGATCATAGAAGAGATTAATCATCTGGCTTCTGATCTGCTGTTTACAGGAAGGGCTGAGTGTATGTGTCGGGTGTGGTCCCCCAGCTACACACACACACACACACACACACACAAATATAAATCAATAAATAGGACCTGATAAATAATTCATGAACTCTATGGCACAGCTACACTTCAAAGAATGTAATGTATTTATTCTTAATGACTGCAAATATCATCATTTAGATGTAACTTCGTCTGTTGTGTAAGTGACTGTGTAAATGATCTAACTCCACTTCCTGGTTCTGTTCACTGAAACCTGAAATGGCGGATTTACACTTGATGGCAGATCGACTGTAATAATTAAAACTTTGTCAGAGTCTCACAGAAACAGACTTTACTCAGATTAAACACTGACTGAAAACTGTCTGAACTTTACAATGAACCGCAAAATACAGAAAGTTATCCGAAAAGTTTTTTGGTAAATGTTCGATTCAAACAGCTGAACTAATTCACTGCTTTCATGTGAAGGTAAGTCAGAGTCATTTACCTGAGCGGACCGTCCGCACGTGTGAGTGACCATAAAGCTGTTTCCGGCTCAGTTAGTGAAATTACTCTGATAACGACGAGCTGTGAGTCTAATGTGAACAGACTCACCTGACGATGATCAGTGATCGATTCTCATTCAATAAAGTCAATACTGGCGCTTCGTGCGGTTCAGTGATCGATCTGTTGATCACTCCACGTCACTGACTGACAGCGTTAACATCATTTATTGGTGATTTCAGATTGATCAGATGAGTTTACTCACCGGTTACACGGAGGTAGAAATCCACTACAAATGAAAGTGAAACAAAATCCTGTTTACAGAAAAAGGAGTTTCCTGCCATGTCACACAGTCCGACCTACAGGAACTGTGTGAGTCATAATAACAATGAAGTGCTGAACAAACATAAAACAGTGGAGAAAGAAAGGGAAACAGACGATGTGTTGATTAGTACATTACATATGTACATAAAACGATAACATCCATCAATAACAACCAAGAATAAAAGAAAGAAAGCAGCTTTATAAAAGTATGTTTTGAGCAGTGACTCAGCACATCTGATCTCCTCAGACCATGATGCCACAGTCTGAGGCTCTAACAGCTAATGAACAGTTACCTTTGGTGTTGACGTGTTTGGCCATAAGAGCAGAGCAGATCTGAGATATGAGGATGTGTCAGACCAGAGGAGGTTTTGCTCCGGCTGATCCCTGACTGGTGATTTCTTTCCTCTGAGCTGATCTGAGTCAGAGGGAGTCCAACCTGAGTCCTAACATAAAGTAAAGGTTGTGGCAGATGTGCTGGGATCACACATGATCTCTCTGGTGGTTCATCAGGTCTGAAGATGATGGTGGAACAGTGGAACATGGTCTGACCTGCTGAGCAGTCTGGTTCACTTTGTATTCCTGAGAATATTTACATGGACTTTATATTCTGTTCCATCTGGGCTGTATTAGATTAATGAGAAATTCTCTGAAATGTTTTCACACAGGGAAAATGATTTGGCAAAGAGTCAGATTTATACTCACATTCATTGATAGTGCCTGGGTGCTCACACTTTGTATTAAGACTGTGTGGTGTTTGTACCTGTTAGATTTATTATTTGATCTTATTGTCCTTGAATGTCTCACCTGTGTTGCATTTTCTTTTCCTTCATGTTCACATTCATGTGTGAAAATAAGATAAAGACTTGTGTGTCTGATTGTTGTTATTAAAGACCTGATATCTTCCTCCACAGTCATTTCTCAGGTATTGGAAAAAAAAAAAGTCATCACAGTTTTTGACATAACTCTCGAATGGCTGATCCTCCAGTTCAT
This sequence comes from Toxotes chatareus, assembly GCA_016801885.1. NCBI lineage: Eukaryota > Metazoa > Chordata > Actinopteri > Toxotidae > Toxotes > Toxotes chatareus. The sequence goes on from CM028882.1 coordinate 26,565,675, forward strand.
CTCCTCTGGTGAATAAAATGATGAAGAAATCTCTTGACTTTTCACCAAAAACCCTCCTGATCAGTTCCACAGAGTCTGTTTCTGCTTGTGTAATGTTCCTGATCTGCAGCATCAGTAAGAACACACGAGACACATGACGTCCTGGAGACAACATGTTTATGCATTTGTGTTTTTCTGTTAAAGGACGTTCAGCATGTTGCTCTATGTGCTTCACTTTGCTCCTACACTCCAAATACATGCAGGTTAACTGAAGGGTGGATGGTTGAATGTGTCAGCCTTGTTATAGACAGGTGACCTGACCAGGTGTAGCTCATATCTCCCCCTCTGTCAGCTGGGAACAGCAAACTGTTACATATGTGGGATTTTTGTAATGTTTCATTGTATCTACAATACATTAAAAAATAAATCTGATTGTATTTATTTTTATTTTAGTTTCTTTTGATAAAACATTGTGATAAATTCTGAACAAATGGTAAATTTAGTAAATTAATTAAAATATTAACTCATCATGACTTTATGCAAATAAGGACTGTAATGATTGAGTGACAGTTTAAACAGATAAAATATTAAAAATCACAACAGTCAACAAGTAAATTCACATCACACTGAAAGAGCTGATGATCAGAAAGTTATAGATAAAAAATCACATTTCAACTTGTTTTGCTGAAAATCAATATTGATTTGATGAACATGATTCAGATTAATGGTTAAATGAAGATAATGATAATAAATGTAAGTAAATCTAACAGCAGTGATTGAAAATAAACTGTTTAAAGCTCCATGTTATGGTTGGTTCAGTGGAAATTCATATTCTAAAGCTGTGAAAGTTGAACAACTGTTAAAAATGTCAAAATAGTAAATATTGATATTTTTAACCGAGCATCTTACTATGCAGCCCTCTGCCCCAGTGTCTTTGGTGCGTGTACATGCTTGTGTGTGTGTTTCATTCATCTGGTGTAGTTAAAATGCAGAGAATACATTTCCCCACTCTGAGAGATAATAAAGTAATAAAACTTAAAACTTAAACTCATATTTAGCATCATATTATCTCAGGCTGTCTGTGGTGATCCAGTCAAACACTCTGTCTCCTTCCTGTGTCTCTGGTTCTTTGTTGTCCACTTTCCTGACCTAATCACGTCATCAGGATTTGTCCTGCAGGTCAGTTAGAGACATCGTATTCAGCTCTGTCCTCACACACACTGTCTACAAAACACTGGATGAACATTAATCATTAAACCAGTCACATAACTGGTTAAAGTCCTGTGACGTCCTCTTCCATTGTAAGCTCCAGTGCAGCATTCAGCAGCTGACACCTCTTTAAGTACAAAGCTGAGTGTGTAGGTTAAATTCCCAACAGAACCATTAGATGTCATCCATGAGCCCTGAAGGGTCAAAGGTCAGTGCTGAGCTGTTAGATGGTGTCGACCAGCTTCAGGTTTCACAGGTGGAAGACGAGGAGGTGCAGAGATGGTTAAACTGGGCTCTGTGGACACCTGAAGTGGACAGTGTGAGACACCTGATGTGTGTGAGGACAGAGACTGTCTGCTGTTTGATCCTGAGCTGAGAGCTGACTGCACCTCCACATGTCTGCCAGGAAACAGTGTGTGTGCTGTGGTTTACAGAGGATAAATGTCCAGTTTGTTCTGTTGTCACACGTCATTAAACAGCAGCAGCAAGATCTGATGGAAGCTGATGCTGATTAACTGATGCTGATCAACTGATGCTGATTAACTGATGTTGTACCATCATCATGAATAATACAGAGAGTTGCTGCAGTGGAAGCATCATCAGAGGATGGAACATGAAGATTTGGATGTCTCCTTCAGTTTGTTTATTTCTTCTTGTTGCTTTTTCTTCAGCTCTTTCATTTCTTCCAGTTGTTTTTCTTTCTTCCTCATTTCTTCTTTCAGTTGTTTTTCTTTGTAACTGGCGAGATCTTGTAACAGTTCATACTCTTTGCTGTGTTTCTCTTCTGTCTGTTGCTTGTCTTTCTCATGCTGTTCCCTCAGAGCCTTCAGTTCCTCGTCATGTTTTTCCATCAGACTTTCAAAGTCTTTCATGTATTTCTCTCTGAAATCATTGAATTCTTCAGCTTGTTTTCTTGCCTCCTCTTCGTATTTCTTCTTCACTTCCTCCAGTGTGTTCTTATACTTTTCCTCTAATTCTTTTCTCTCCTTCTCCTCTTGTTCTCGTCTGATTCGATCTTCTTCTTTTCTTTTCCTGTCATATTGTTCTCTTTCCTCTTCATATTCTTCTTGGAGTTTTCTCAGTTTTCTTTGTTCGTCCTGTCGTCTCTCTTCATCTTCTTCAAGTCGTTTGTCCCACCACTCTTTCTGTTTCTTCTCCCAGGCCTCTCGTTGTTTTCTCATCTCTTCTCTGCTCTGCTCCAGCTGTTTATCAATCGTTTCTTTTTCATCTGATTCTAATCTGATTTTTTTCTCCAAAGCTTCATATTTTTCTTCCCACTCCTGACGCTGATTATCTTCTTGTTGTTTCCTCTTCCTGTCTTCTTCTTCTCTCTCTTCCTGTTCTTTCTTTCTTTGTTCTCGCTCCTTCTTTATGTTTTCCTCCTTTTCCTTGAGTTCTTTGTCTCTCTGTTTTCTCTCCTTTTCAGTTTCTGCTCTCTGTTCTTCCATTCTTCTTTTCATCTCCTGCATCTCTTCCTCATGTTTTTGCTCCAGTTCCTCCCTCTGTCTCTTCATCTCTTCTTCCTTCTCCTTCAGGATCCTCTTCACTTCTTTCTGTATCGCTGCCTCAGCCTCTTGCAGCATCTCATTGGTGTAACAGCTGCCTCCATTTTCCTTCACCATGGTGTTGATCTTCTTTATCAGTTCACTGACTTGTGAACGGTTTTGTTTATCATAGTTATTAAAGACATGGTATCGTCCTCCACAGTCAGAGATCAGCTTCTTACAGGAATCATCACATTTGTTTTCAATGTATTGTTCAATGGACAGTTCATCTTCCTCCAGTGAGTCTCCTCTAGTTAAGAGAATGATGATGAACTTCTCAGAATTCTTCCCAAAGCTTTTCTTGATTAAATCTAACGTCTCCTTCTCCTCTGGTGTGAATCTGCCGATCTGTAACACCAACAGGAAGACATGTGGTCCTGGAGCCAGAAGACTGATGCATTTCACCAGCTCCTCCTGAACCTCTTCATGAGACAAGGTTGAGTCAAACAGACCAGGAGTGTCCACCACAGCCACAGGACGACCGTCCACCTCCCCCACTGCTTTCTGACACAACTTGGTGACTGATATTTGACTTGATTCAGCTTTAAACTTCTTTCTTCCCAGAATAGAGTTTCCTGAAGAACTCTTTCCACAGCCAGTCTTTCCTATCAGAACAATCCTGAGACACTCTGGACTCTGTGTCTCTTCATCACCTGAAACATCAAAGGAAATAAATTTACTTCAGTTGTTACAGAAATCAACATTACAGGAATAAACACAGCAGAACATGTACTTACAGCTGTCCTTGTTTTTCAGCTCTTTGAGCTCAGCCTGTAGAGAGATGATGTTTTTGTCTTGTTGTTTGATCTTTGTCTCTTGTTGTCTGATCTTTTCTATTTGGACACGAGCAAATGTTTGAGTTGTGTAGCAGCACTGTTTGTCCTCATTGTGTCTCATCTGTTCCACAGCGTCCAACAGCTCAGGGACCTGCTGCTTGTCCCTGATGTTGAGAACAACAGATCTTCCTCCACAGCTCTGACGGAGCTCCTGGATCGACTGAGTTTCATTTAGAAAGTGAACAACAGCTGGATCAGTAGGATCTGACTCCACAGTGAACAGAATGATGGTGAAGTCATAGACTGGAGAGCTGAATGTGGTCTGGATGGTCTCTAACTCTCCCTTGTCTTCATCAGTGAGGGGACCCAAAGGTAGGACCAGGATGAAGGCATGGACACCCTCAGGGTCACAGAGGAAGACACACCTGAATGATTCCTCCATCACTGTCTCCTGAGGTTTTCCAAACAAGGCAGGAAGCTCCACCAGGGAAACCCGACGTCCACACACCTCTCCCTGATGTCTAACACACTCTGAGGAGCTGGAGACTGAACGAAGCTCTGTCTGACCTAAAATGGCCTCGGCTGCTGAAGTCTTCCCTGCTCCTCTCCTCCCACACAGAACCAGGTTCAGAGGAGGTTCTGGTCTTATGGTCTCTTCAGTGAATCTGAGGAAGGTTCCTTGGTTTTCACCAACAATCTTCTCAATTATCTTCATTAACTGATCGCGGTCATTATCCAACATGTGGTATCGTCTTCCTCCACAGTCTTTAAACAGCTGATTCAGATTTCTTTCATTCTCCTTGTGTGTTACGACGACGACTGAGTGTTTAAAAGCATGTTGACCAAACAAACTCAGGATGGACCTCAGCTTCATTTTGTTCTCTGTGTTGAACTCAGAAGGCTTCACCAGCAGCAGCAGGACGTTTGGTCCAGGGAGACACAGAGTCCTGCATCTGCTCAGCTCTGTTCTCACTGTCTGCTCAGACACAGACTCACTGAGGACGTCTGGTGTTTTTACTACAGTTACAGATTTTCCTCTCCACTCTCCACAGGCAGCCACACATGATCTGATTTGTGTTTGGAAATGAAATCCTTGCTGTCCCATAATGAAGTTACCAAGTTTTGTCTTTTTCGTCGTCACTTTTCCCGACGAGCACAATCCTGAGATCAGGAGCTGGAACACAACAAAGAGGAAAAACATGGTCACAGTTCAGCTGCTGACAACAGGTGAGTGGATCCACATTCAGCCTCTGGACACAACAGGTACGTAACCGTGGTGACAAAGGAGCCTGACAGACAGAACTGTGACTGCAGGAACCAAAGGAGGCAAAGGATGGTGGATGATGGGCAGAAGCAGGTGGTGCAGCACCACTGCTGATAACTACTTCAAACTGAAGCACAAAGTGATTTTAGCTTTGGCCACTAGATGGCAGCATGAAGCTGTGGACAGCACAGTCACTGCGTGGTTCAGCTTTGTGTGGACAGTTTAACAGTAAGAGTCTGAGGGACACACGGTGGGACATTAACAGCATCATGAGACAAGGCTTCATGTTGTTCAGTATTTAATTATTTAAAGTTAATTTATATTATTTAATATAAACATTGATCCATCTGAACTTCATCAGGTTCTAAAGTTTCCTTTCCCTGCAGTTACTTTGGTTACTGTAGAACCTGAGTGCAGTTTCCAGCTGCTGTGCCTCCTCAGACAGAAGTTACCACTCGTGTCAGAAATGTCAGTAGATTTAATTCATTCACTTACACTGGTTGGTTGTAACTGGTGATGGAGTGTGTGACATATAAGACCTGATCCCTGTGAAAAGACAACCATCAGTTACAGGACACCGTCTCCATCTTCATGTCTCACAGCATGTGATGATCATTTGCAGGTTTACTCACAGTCAGCACCAGCCCACATCCAGGATTTGGCTGAATCTGTGATAGATTTAATCCCTGTAAAAAACATAAGTAAAACAAATTAACTGTTCACTGAGCGTCTGAACTTAATCAGTGACCATGTTCATCACTTTATAAAAACGGTTCCTGAACCTACCAGCAGCTCTGACAGGATCCAGGTTGATACTGGCTCCTTCACTTTGTCTCAGGTCGCCATGACCGTCACAGGTCACATGATCTCCATTGTTCTCCTTCACAATCTGACCCAACCGTGTTAACAGCTCTGGATGTTCCAGATGCTTCTGCCACAAACATCTGTATCTACATGATGTGATCATGTGTTTTAAGGGTGGATGCTGCCTGTACTGTTCCATGGAGCCTGGACTCTCCTCTCTGGGTGCTGATATCAGAACCAGTGAATGATCAAATGATCGATCACTGAAGAGCTGAAGGACTCTGCAGAGCCTCAGTCTGTGGTCCTCAGTGAAGTCTTCAGGCTGTAGAACCAGCAGGAACACATGAGGTCCAGGATCAGAGACTCTCACACAGTCCTCTACATATTGTCTCAGTCTGTCTTCAGAGACATCAGGAAGCAGCAGATCTGGGCTGTTGATGAGAACTATTTCTTTGTCCTTCCACTGTCCTCTGGCTGTCTGAAGGTCTGGTTGTCCCTCAGTGTCAAACCCAGTCTGTCCCAGTATGAAGTTCCCCACTGAGCTCCTCTCAGACCAGCTGTTCCCCAGCAGAACAACCCTCAGCTCAGAGACTGGAAAGAAAAACACTGAATCACAAAGATGAACCAACACTGGACTGGACCTATATTCATATGCTGATGACACACAACTGTTCATTTGACTTTCCTCTGATGATCTCAGCTCTGATAACAAACTAATAAAGTGTATTGATGACATGAATGTGTGGAAACCTTTTACAGCTGAACAGAGACCAGACTGAGAAACTCATGGTTGATCCTAAAGGTCAGAGACAGGAAATGTCTTCACACAGGACAGATGTGTTTGAGACTCAGTGAGTCCGTCACAAACCTCTGCATTATTTTGGATTCTGATCTCAGAGTGAAAATCACATCACCAAAATCACCAGAGTTTAAAAATGATCCAAACTTCATGCATTCATGTCTCAAAGTGACTCTGAGAAACTGCTTCATTCATTCATCTCCAGCAGGTCAGATACTGTGACGCTCCATTTACAGGATCATCCAAACACTCAGCAGGACGACTGCAGCTCATTCAACATGCAGCACAAAGCACTTCATGGTTTGTCTCCTCAGTACATCAGGTCATCAGGTGGAGGTCCTCCAGCTGAACCCACAATCAGATCCAGGTCTGGTGAAGGTGTGTGAGTGTGTGTGTGTGTGATTTCTGTTTGATTGTGTTTGATGTTCGTTGGCTGAATGTTTCAATGATTCAATTTCTACATTTGACTCATGATTATATTTTTATATTTCTGTTGCCAGTGTTACTGATTTTCTTGTTTATTCCTGAATGTAACTTTCTGTTTTCACTGTAAATCACATTGAGTTTACATGTAATGAAATGTGCCATTTAAGGTGGACTGAAGAGAATCTTTGATCCATTATCAAGCTGAAACTTGTAAATTCAGCAGTGAGCTGAAATATTTGACTGAAATAAAATGTGAGTTTGTACCTACCACCTACAAAACACTGCAATTCTACATGTTGATATAGATGAAAACATTTATGACTCAGGTCACTTTGACTTACAGTAAGGTGGAAGCCATTGAAAGCTGCTGCTACGCTGCAGATGTGGCCCTGTAGTGATACAGAAAATGTAGACATTCATCCATTCATCCATTCACATGTATTCTATAATGACTTCATACTTCAGCTGTCCCTGATTGTTGGAGTCCACAACCTGCATTAACATGTTCACAGCCTTCACACACTGATACAAGTATTATCTGCTCTGTCTGAACCAAGTCCATTATACCTGCATCTGTGTGAGGACACACCTCAGAACCTGAGAGGGTTGGACTCAGTAGTTGTTCTTGTTCTGCTGCGTATCTGTTGTGACTTCACTGAGAGAAATGAAAAACAACTTGTGTGTGTTCACATGTTTGGTTAATAAAGCTGATTCTGATTGAACACAGTTGTAGTGTAGTTGTTGTAGTGTGACAGTAAATAAAGCTCCAAACTCTCAGACATGGAGGCTTCACACTCGTCAGCTCGACTCCTTTCTAATCCAATCTAAAGAGCTTCCTGTGTGTCTCTGCTTTTCTGCTGAATCTGCTGAAACTGTCCAAGTGATGCATCACACAAACAGGACAGAGGACACAGTTCATTGATGATGAGTGTTACATGTGGACAGAGTGTGAAGACAGTGTGTTATCCAGACTGATAAAGTCTGACAGGACTCACCTGGTGATGAGGACGCCATGATGTGTCTCTGCCAGCTGGAGACAAACTGCTGGGCTGAAGACTCTGCAAAGAAAAACACTTCAAATGTTCAGTTGTTGTGAGTTTGATCTCAACCCCAAATGTCTTCAATGTACAACAAGAACATATTAAACTACATGTTCCAGCACTAACGTGTTAAACTGTTTCAGGATCAGTTCAGAAACTCACTGTGATAATAAACTGTCTCCTATGACCCTGATCTGCAGATCGTAGGACGATCAGAGGTTTGTCCTTTAATGAGCACTTCAATTATCCACTTTAAACACAGACACACTTTCACTTAGTTTTATTAATCTGTGTCTTGTAAAGTTCAGTCTCTAAAATTGTTGCTTCGACAGGAATCAGGAGGAAAACGAAAGTAAAAAATCAAAGATGGCGGCTCCGCTGACTTCCTGGATAGTAAAGTTAAACTTGGCAAACTGGTTAAAAAACAGAAACTCATCCTGAATAATCTCTGATAATTCTTTAAACATACCACAGTAATACTGTCTGTTAATTCTCTGTTATAAACCCAGTGTTTACGTTAGAGGGACAAACCGGGACTCGGTCCGTTTCTCATCTGAACGACACACAACCGAGGACGATCCAGGTTCATCTAATGTCCTGAACCTGTGTCCTTCTGCAGTCACACAGTTAACTCTGTGGACACGTCCACGACACAAACGGGATATTATTTCACTTCAACTGCGTCTTTTTACCGGTTTTAGTGAAGTTTACTCACCGAAAACAGAAACTGCTGCTGCACCGGGGTCCAAAGAGAAAGTACGTTGCATTCAAGGACCCAGAACTGAGTGCGTAAATGTGACTGACACATTTGAAAGAATGTGAAAGGTGCTTTTGAGTCATTCAGCATTTTCTTTTTCGCAGTTATTACTGATGTAATTATTTTGTGTTTTACTATTTCACTAATTTCTATTTTCAATCATATTTCACGGACTTCAGATGTACTCTCATTTGAGCTGCATGTAAATTAACAGCAGCTTTTCTGTTTTTATGTAACAGAGTAAGCGTTTTACAGTTTTCACTTAAATCACAAAACAAAGCAAATGACAGAGATCTGACAAACCACAGTGATGATGAGGAGCCTCAGTGCAACAACACTTTAACATTAACATCAGTGAATGAATGAATAACAATTAAGTTAGGACAGAAAATACACAGCTCTGTTGAACCATGCATTCCTCTAACTCTCACTGGTGATGACTTTATAAGTTTCTTTACCAACAAAATAGTAGATGTTAGAGAAAATTCATCACATTCTTCCTACAGCTGTTAATGATGTAGGTGTGTCAGGAACAGCATCTTTAGAAACGTCTGCCAGTCCAGATCTGTCCTCACACTGTTTCTCTCCCATAGACCTCGCTGAGTTGACTTCAATAGTTAGCTTAGTAGGGCTGGCTCAGGCAACTGAACCATCCCTTAGTTATGCTGCTATAGGCCGAGGCTGCTGGGGACTTCCCATGATCCTCTGCTCACCTCTCCTCTTCTCTCTTTCTCTCCTCAGACCCACTCTCACATGTATCAGCCTTTATTCCATGTCATTAACTCTGTGTCCTCTCTGTCCTGTAGTCCTGTGCTTGTCTCTCTCCAGTCTCTCTGTCTCTGTACCTGTCTGCAGGCGTCTCTGTCTGTGGTCCTGGCTCCACACACCTGCTGCTGTTTACTGTCTACAATGATCCATTTCTAACACATTACTCTGTTTAATGTTCCACTCTGCTACAGACACATGTTGGCTTCATATTCTCTGCAGACTGTAATGTAAATAATTACCAACCATAACTGTAATCTGAATGCTGTCCCTCTAACATTGTTCACTTCCTGTTTGTATCCTGTTCTATATGCTGCATGTCCTTCTCCTCCTCTCCTCCATTCCTAGCTGTCCTATCTTCCTCCTCTTCCTCCTCTTCCTCCTTTCACCCAGCCCGGCCCTCAGCAGGAGGGTCCCCCATATGAGCCAGGTTCTGCTCAAGGTTTCTTCCTGTTCAAAGGAGCTGTTTCTCTCCACTGTCGCCTTCAGTGCTGATCTGGGGTCAGACTCTGGGTCTCTGTAAAGGACATTGAGACAATGTTGATTGTGGAAGGAACTGCATAAATAAAGCTGAATTCAATTCAATTTAATTCAAAGACTGTACATGTCACTTTAACACTCCATTATTTATAACCCACTCCACTGTACTGAATGTTTCCATAAACATCTTATGCACCTTGCACGTATAAATCAGTTGTTGCTGCTGATGTAAGAGTGCTCACACTTTGTATTAAGCCTGTGTGGTGTTTGTACCTGTTAGATTTATTGTTTTGTTGATTTAATTGTCCTTGAATGTCAGGGTCAGGGAGCTGGAGCGTATCCCAGCTGACTATGGGCGAGAGGCGGGGTACACCCTGGACTGGTCGCCAGTCAATCGCAGGGCTGACACACAAAGACAGACAACCACACACTCAAACCTACAGGCAATTTTAAGTAGCCAATTACACTAATGTGCATGTTTTTTGGGATTGTGGGAGGAAGCCGGAGTACCCAGAGAAAACCCACGCAGGCACAGGGAGAACATGCAAACTCCACACAGAAGAGCCCAGGTTCAAACCTGGAACCATCTTGCTGTGAGGTGACAGTGCTAACCCCTGCACCACTGCACCGCTCCTCTGTCATCATCCCTGGCCCCGAAACTGATGTGGATTTTTCTGCAGGCTGGGTGGCTGAACCCTGTCAATGGCCAGTTGAAGCAGAGCTCAGGCCCAGCTGAGGCCCCACACCTTCTTCTTGTAGTCTTTTGTCTTCTTTAAAATTCTAAGTTTTTCAGATCTCTAGTCAGAGTAAATGCACAGAGTCAATCAGAGGCTGGAGATCAGAGAAGTTGAGGTCAGGATGCTTTATTCCTCAATACAGAGTTCAAAAGCATGAGCAGTCCTGCAGGAACAACTGAAACTTAAAAAATGTACATCATATTTTATATGGTGGGTTGCACCTTTTCTCAGGGACCTGTCCGGACGTATATTGGCATATTTGGGCATGTTCCTTCCCATTTCCGTAATTAATATTAGCCAGTTTTTATCAGTGTCAACCACTTCTTCACCAAATCTTATTTTCAGGTACTTGAGTTACAATGGTGTCTTTTTCTCCTTGGGCTCCTCCCGTCCGATGTACCTTGGGCATAAGTTGTTATCTAATGGTGTCAGGAAGTTTCATTATTTATTTTTAAAAACTGTCCAAGCCAACCTTATCTCAGTTTTACCCCTACAAGCTTTAATAATAGCTCCCTCAAGGTTCAGCAGTGCTAGACAGAGAGTGATAAACAAAACAGCTAGTGTCCATCAGGTAAACACCCTGCGGAAATCCCCGTAAATGCCCATATTTGGAGTGCACACAGTGAAACAAAGTATAGATAGGTATAGAATAAGCACGTATTTACAAAACATACAAGACCCCGTCACCACAAAACAACTACAGCCTGCAGTTAAATAACTTCAGGCTCTGACATCAGTGGTGATGAAGCGCTCTGAGAGGCTGGTCTCACTCCACATCAAGGCCTGCCTCCCCCCAGCATTTGATCCCTATAGGACAAACTGCTACAGTCATAGTTACAAGTTGCTGCTATAGGGCAAAGTCACTACAGAGGGTCATTAACACAGCCCAGAAGATCATCAGCTGCCCTCTGCCCTCCCTAGAGAAGATCTCCAGCTCCCGGTGCCTCAGTAGGGCCAGGTCCATCCTGTCAGACTCCTCCCACCCAGCCCCCCACCTATTAAACAGGTCACTAACAGGTGGACCGTGGACCGGGTCCAGACCCAGAAGTGGGAAACGCACAGACCAATTCGATGTGAGTTAAGCCATCCCATGTGATACCACTCAGCCAATCACGTCTGTGCATTCAAGTCAGTAAACACTGCGACTCAGAGCAGACTGATGAGAGAGTTTGAGGGAAGTTACACATGAAAAGACGATAGGAAGAAAAAGAAAGAGTGATACATGTAGAGAAATCAGAGGGAGAGATACATACGACTGTTCAGCATTTTTCACATTTTATTTATTTTCTCTTATTTTGAAATGCAGGCCTACTTTTATTAAGCACATGAGAACATCCTACATATGAGCAGTCCTACATATATGTTCAGTTCTATGTTACGTGACAACAAATATTGTCCAAAAGTTTTTGAATTGTACTGAATTCATTTGATTTGACAGTCAGGTATTGATTACATGCAGATGTTAATACTATCAGGTTACTTAAATACAGTGTTTCCTCTACCATTATATTAAGATTAGGATCTTCTGGACCTTTTCTTCTAGAAATGTTCTCTAACTGGATCTCTTTAAATTTTAGTTGAACATCTCTGATCTATTTGATCTGCTTTCCTCAGGCAGGCGCCAAAGATCAATAAAGTCCCGAACCTCCAGACTCAGGGACAGTTTCTATAAGAACACTAAATAAACAATAACTGGTTCATCATCAATGGTTTATACTTTATTATTTATCTTCACATGCTGCTATTTTATCATGCTGCTATTTTATCATGCAGTGTGAGACACCTGATGTGTGTGAGGACATGCTGATAGAGACTGCTCTTTGATCCTGAGCTGAGAGCTGACTGCATCTCCACGTCTGCCAGGAAACAGTGTGTGTGCTGTGGTTTACAGGGGATAAATGTCCAGGTTGTACCATCATCATGTTCAATACAGAGAGTTGCTGCAGTGGAAGCATCATCAGAGGATGGTACAGGCCCATTGGTGTTCGTTTCTGCGCCTTTTCTTCAGCTTCTCGATTTCTTCTTTCAGTAGTTTTTCATGCTGTTCCTTCAGAGCCTTCAGTTCCTCGTCATGTTTTTCTATCAGACTTTCAAAGTCTTTCATGTATTTCTCTCTGAAATCATTGAATTTTTCAGCTTGTTTTCTTGCCTCCTCTTCGTATTTCTTCATTCTTTCCTTTTCAGTTTCTGCTCTCTGTTCTTCCATTCTTCTTTTCATCTCCTGCATCTTTTCCTCATGTTTTCTCTCCAGTTCCTCCCTCTGTCTCTCCATCTCTTCTTCCTTCTCCTTCAGGATCCTCTTCACTTCTTTCTGTATCGCTGCCTCAGCCTCTTGCAGCATCTCATTGGTGTAACAGCTGCCTCCATTTTCCTTCACCATGCTGTTGATCTTGTTTATCAGTTCACTGACTTGTGAACGGTTTTGTTCATCATAGTTATTAAACACATGGCATCGTCCACCACAGTCAGAGATCAGCTTCTTAAAGCAATCATCACATTCCTCTTCAATGTATTCTTCAGTGAACAGTTCTTCATGTTCCAGTGTGTCTCCTCCAGTTAAGAGAATGATGATGAACTTCTCAGAATTCTTCCCAAAACCTTTCTTGATTAAATCTAACGTCTCCTTCTCCTCTGGTGTGAATCTGCCGATCTGTAACACCAACAGGAAGACATGTGGTCCTGGAGCCAGAAGACTGATGCATTTCACCAGCTCCTCCTGAACCTCTTCATGGGACAAGGTTGAGTCAAACAGACCAGGAGTGTCCACCACAGCCACAGGACGACTGTCCACCTCCCCCACTGCTTTCTGACACATCCTGGTGACTGACATTTGACTTGATTGAGCTTTAAACTCCTTTCTTCCCAGAATAATGTTTCCTGAAGAACTCTTTCCACAGCCAGTCTTCCCTATCAGAACAATCCTGAGACACTCTGGACTCTGTGTCTCTTCATCACCTGCAACATGTGATAAAAGCTTGAGTTACTTTACGCTGAGAAATGATACAGAACAGACTTACAAACGGCTTCATTCATTCATCTCCAGCAGGTCAGATACTGTGACGCTCCATTTACAGGATCATCCAAACACTCAGCAGGACGACTGCAGCTCATTCAACATGCAGCACAAAGCACTTCATGGTTTGTCTCCTCAGTACATCAGGTCATCAGGTGGAGGTCCTCCAGCTGCACCCACAATCAGATCCAGGTCTGGGGAGGGTGTGTGTGTGTGTGTGTGTGTGTGTGTGTGTGTGTGTGTGTGTGTGTCTTGTGCAGTTTGTTCCATGTGCAGTTGTGTAACGGGGATTTCTCATGATTATATTTTTATATTTCTGTTGCCAGTGTTACTGATTTTCTTGTTTATTCCTGAATGTAACTTTCTGTTTTCACTGTAAATCACATTGAGTTTACATGTAATGAAATGTGCCATTTAAGGTGGACTGAAGAGAATCTTTGATCCATTATCAAGCTGAAACTTGTAAATTCAGCAGTGAGCTGAAATATTTGACTGAAATAAAATGTGAGTTTGTACCTACCACCTACAAAACACTGCAATTCTACATGTTGATATAGATGAAAACATTTATGACTCAGGTCACTTTGACTTACAGTAAGGTGGAAGCCATTGAAAGCTGCTGCTACGCTGCAGATGTGGCCCTGTAGTGATACAGAAAATGTAGACATTCATCCATTCATCCATTCACATGTATTCTATAATGACTTCATACTTCAGCTGTCCCTGATTGTTGGAGTCCACAACCTGCATTAACATGTTCACAGCCTTCACACACTGATACAAGTATTATCTGCTCTGTCTGAACCAAGTCCATTATACCTGCATCTGTGTGAGGACACACCTCAGAACCTGAGAGGGTTGGACTCAGTAGTTGTTCTTGTTCTGCTGCGTATCTGTTGTGACTTCACTGAGAGAAATGAAAAACAACTTGTGTGTGTTCACATGTTTGGTCAATAAAGTTGATTCTGATTGAACACAGTTGTAGTGTGACAGTAAATAAAGCTCCAAACTCTCAGACATGGAGGCTTCACACTCGTCAGCTCGACTCCTTTCTAATCCAATCTAAAGAGCTTCCTGTGTGTCTCTGCTTTTCTGCTGAATCTGCTGAAACTGTCCAAGTGATGCGTCTCACAAACAGGACAGAGGACACAGTTCATTTATGATGAGTGTTACATGTGGACAGTGTGTGAAGACAGTGTGTTATCCAGACTGATAAAGTCTGACAGGACTCACCTGATGATGAGGACGCCATGATGTGTCTCTGCCAGCTGGAGACAAACTGCTGGGCTGAAGACTCTGCAAAGAAAAACACTTCAAATGTTCAGTTGTTGTGTTTCCATATATTATAAATATTAAATGTTATTTACTCTAACTTATTTTACATTCATCAGTTCCTTTACTTTTGCTCAAGTAAAAATGGGTCAGTCTGATACAAAAGGTCCTTTGTTGTTGATGTAAACACTTGTACAAAAAAAAAATCACTTAAATTAAACACTTTAAATAAAGATATACTTTAACTTACTGGTTAAAAACAGAAACTTGAATAATCTCTGATGGTTCTGAAAACATACCACAGTAATACTGTCTGTTAATTATCTTTTATAAAAGCAGTGTTTATGTTAGAGGGACAAACCGGGACTCGGCAGTGATGTGTGATACCATTTCCTTTCTGATCTGATACCAAGTAAATTTCAGGCTGGTTATCAGCAATACTTTGTACAAAAACTAAATGTGTTTGGAAAATCAAAATCAAAAACAGTGTACTTCAAATCATAACTTCATAACGAATACGAGAACTCAGATTATAAAGAAAATAAATATCTGGTATCAGAATCAATATTTCACTGTCGATGCACACACCACTAGGGCGCGGTCCGAGTCTCATCTGAACGACACACAACTGTATATGATTCAGGTTCACAATTAACTCTGATAACACATTCACAACACAAACGGAATATTATTTCACTTCAACGGCGTCTTTTACCGGTTTTAGTGAAGTTTACTCACAGAAAACAGAGACTGCTGCTCCACCGGGGTCCAAAGAGAAAGTAGAAAACTGACGCACAGGGTGTGTCCTGTAAATGAAATGAAGTATGTGAAAGGTATTTTTAAGTCAACAATTTCTTTTGCATTATGACTGATGTAATTAGTTCATGCTGTTTATATTTAATCTGAGCTGTAACGTCTGTGAGCATCAGTTTAAATAATTCACTCACTTTTAAACCTTTTCTCTCTCACACAGATCATTTACACTGAAACAGACAGGAGAGAATAAAGCTGTGGAAGTACAGAGAATAGAAAGTATATAATAGAAAGTATAGTATATATATTCACTCACCTGCTGAAATTCTTGCTGCAACATGAGTCAGGAGAAAAATGAAAGTAACAGGAAACAGAAACTGGATTGTACAGAAGCTCATTACATTCAGATCATGTGATACTGATTTCTCTGGATGTAAATCTGAGACGTCTGATCTGGGTTCATGCTCTTCCTCATCTGTCATCAAACCTTCCAAACAGCTGCAGTTCGTAGCAGACTGAGTGCACAGGTTGTGTCTCTCTGTCAGTGAGGCAGTTACACAGGGAAAAAACACTGACGTGTCAGTGTGTTAATGTTTTACATCATTACATAATGTTTCCATATATTTCTAATTATACAAAACAAATAAATCACAGGTCAGTTTTAAAATGTAGTCAAACAACAGACGGGCAGTGAATCTGATCACAGATCACTGAATCACTGAGAGCCACTGTTGGATCTTACTCAGTTCACCTTAAATTTCAGTATATGTTATTCCATTGTTTTCACTGACTCTCAGGACACAGATTTTACTGATAACTGGATCTTCAGTTAAAGAAACTATAAGAATTTTATCCTCTGATCTGCAAATATTTTATTTACCGTCTGTGAGACTGGATCTGCTCCTCAGCTCCTTCCAGTCAAATCTAATCATCTCTCTGAATTTATCTCTGTGTGAAATGTTCATGAGTCCTGAACAAAGTCAGTTTACACAATTTGTTTTCACTGGATACGAACACCCGCTGACACAGAGGACGTCAGGTGAGGCCGGGGACACGCGGCATGCGCGGGCCTGGCTGCGTCCACAGAGCCGCCTCCTGACTCACCTCTCATGTGAAAGTCCTATAGTGATGGTATGAATGTTCCTGTGTCTGTCATCTTCATCATGTGATGGATGTGACATTTGTTAAAACCCAGGTCTGTTTTCAGGTCTGGACTCGACGTGTCCATTTAAAGCTGTCTCAGCTGTGTGAGACTGTAATGAAGTCGGCCTCCTGCTGCAGTGGACTGTGGTATTTACGAGCCTGAGACCACCACCTGGACTTCTTCAAAAGGCTGCTGATGCATGTTGGGACATTTTCAGAGTCTGTGGTGTGTTGGTGGGTCCTGAGCACCCAGCGTGTTTATACTGGGAGTTTAGACTGTGGCTGCTGTGAGAGCTTCAGGTCTCAGGCAGCTCGGCTTCAGGAACAAATGTGTCTTTAAGGAAACTGTCACAAAGATTAAAGTCTCCATACAGACCTGCTATATGTTCTGTGGTATAACTAAGTCTATATGTTCTTATAAACATGCAGAGTTTGTAACCCTGGGCCTGTTAGCAGCACAGCTTCCCTCCTGCTGAACAGATCCAGATGTTTTTCTTTTAAGTTTTCAGCTTCTTAATGAGAAATGTGGAGGAGAACGAGGAGCAGCTGGGATTTAAAGTGTTAAAGGTCCTGAAACCTGTGGATTTATAGATCTCTGTCCTGCAGCTCCGCAGGGTTTTACATGTTCATCACATCTGGGTCAGAGGCCCTGCATGCCTGTGGTGGGGGGGTGGGGGGGGCAGGCGTCTGCATGTCTGCTGTCAGGACGGACACATAAATACCTGGACGTCCAGATGCTGCTCTCACTGTCAGAGTGTCTGCAGGTGGACGAGAGAAGAGGAGGCAGAGAGACACCGACATGGTCCCACTGAGGCTGTTCGCCTTCGGCTGTGAGTATCAGGCAGATGAGGGGCTGTTGGGCCGGGGTATTTATTTTGTCTCTGGGGTTTGAATCTGTTGGATGTTTGAGCTTGGACAAAAACAGTTGTTGTATAATAATTAAAAAATGTCAGAGAACTCACGTCTGAAAAAACAGACTGATCAGTCAGATGTTTAAAGTTTTATCAAACTTTACGACAGATTCTCTGATACTGATGAACATGTGACCAGTGTGTGTGTGTGTGTGTGTGTGTGTGTGTGTGTGTGTGTGTGTAAACATGTAACCGTGTCTCTGAGATTTGAACGTGCTCTGATCCAGCAGCTTTCAGCTACACTCAGACTCTCAGGACGTCTGATTTCATTTCATTTATTTTCATTTATTATTTATTTTTCCTCTTTAAGTTACTTTGATGACAGGTGCAGGAGCCTACATGTAATTTTTGTTCATTAATATTTGGACAATAATTTAAGTTCATGTGTTGAATGGTGAGAGTATCCACAGTTCATACTGTGCAGACGTTCAGTCAGACAGCTCAGAGCGGATCCACCTCCGTCTGTCATTCTCTTCTGTTTGTTTTCTCAGATTGTTTGTTCCAGTTATTGTTTTGTTTTTTGAAGTAAACAGTTGAACTGAACCCAGACGATCCTGTGGAGGTTTATTTGTTGTTTACATGGAGGGAAAGATTAAACTAAGGCTTCATTAATGATGAAACTACAACAGGAGTCGTTTTGTCTTAGCTTTTTTTTAACATTTCATTTTGACATGAAAATGTCAGAAATGTTTCTCTGTCGGTTTCTGAAACTGAAAAAATGTTTTCATTGTTTTAACAACACAAACTTTGTGTTGTGTTTTCAGTGCTGGCTGCTGCCTGGTATTTCACTCGAGCTGCTGGTGAGTTAGAAGTGACACTGAGCTTTATCAATACAGCTGACTGACCAGTAAACAGTGATGATGATGATGATGATGATGATGATGAAGTCGTTCCTTGCACCCTGACCCTGTGTGTGCTTTAACAGAGGGGGAGATCATCTACGCTTGTCTCAATGACACAGCTGAAATGTCCTGTGGTAAGGAAACAGAGACACACTCGTCCTTCTGTCCTCACGGGAAAACTCCCTGAAAACATTGAGCGTCAGCTTCAGCTGAACCTGATCATAACATCACAACTCAGCCTGAGGTTTGCTGAATTAACCTCGTTCCACAGATGTCACATGAACTGAACTCTGAAATAATCAGTTCAGCCTGTGGAGGAAATATTCACACACACTCACTCAGCGTGAAGTGATTCTCACCCTTCTGACTCTAAACACTCTCTTCTCCTCCAGATGTCGGAACTAAGATAAATCTGGAACACATCCTGTACAAGGTCGGCGTGGGCACCAGGTGTGGGGAGGGGAAACGCCACCCGGACGACGGGCCCGACACCTTCTGCTCCTTCCCCTGGGCTGAGATGGTGGTGGAGGATCTGTAAGAGAACTCACCTTCAGTCTGATTCAGTTCAGTCAAACGTTCTTCCACCTTCTCTGCAGAGTCTCTGCTCAGTTTCCTTTCATGTTAAACAGATAAGTGAGGAGGCAGCCATGGTTCCAGGCAGCTGGGACGCCTGCAGTCCGGCTCAGTCTGGTTCAGGTTCTGATCATAAAGTCAGTCACAGTTTGGGATGAACATCATTTCCTAGTTTTTTCCTTATAAACTCAGATATAATGAGCAGGAACTTTAACACTCACACTTTCTCCAGTTCTCCTGTAATTCGTACCAAAGGGCGTCGGCCCTGAACAGCAGCTCGCTTCCAGGACGTTATGAGGAAAGTTTCCTGGATATTAGCTGTAAAATCCGACTTTAGCGGGTGGAGAACGGAAGCAGAGGCTCCTCCCACCAGAGTCTGACCAGATTTCCTCTCTCTGTGTCTCCAGCTGTGGCAGCAGGAGGTCCTGCCAGGTCCCGGTCACTGAGCTGGTGTTTGGGGAATATCCCTGTAAGGAGCAGACCAGGTACCTGGAGGTGTCCTACTCCTGCGCCAAACCACCTCCTCCACCTCCACCACCACCTCCACCCAAGCCTGACTGTACGTATTAATACACACATGCCTTAGTACTTTTACACCCTCATAGTCCCTCAGCTTAGTCTTGGAACTGAGAAATGTCCCTCTACCCAAAACCCTCAGACCTGACAAAGTGTCCTCACAGCCAAGGTCAAAAGAGGCAAACACAGACACAGCTGTGTTATAATCATTGTGAGGACCTTCCCCTGTGTCTTTTCTGTCCCTGTCCATCTCTAAAGTTGCCTTTAGACAGTCCAACAACAACACCGGTGTAAGTTCACTGAACATCACACAGTGCAGGATGGGTCCAATAAAACCGGGTTCTGGTTCAGTCTGAGACATGTCATCCACCTGCACTGCTGTAATACAGAGAAACCATAAAGACGCTTTGACCACAGACACTTCTGTGCATCGAGGAGGAGGACAGTGTAGACCCGGTCGTCTTTAGGTCATGACTGGTTGGTTTGTAGACGTGGGTCACGTGAGGGTCACACTGAGAGACTTTGATCCAACATGTCTGACACTGTCCAAAGTGGCTGTCAGTGGACAAGTTTCACAGTGAGATCCAGGACCGTTTCAGACTGACTGCTGTCAAGGTTTACATGTCCAGCAGCATGAAGGGGCCTCAAGGATAAACAACAACAACAACAACAACAACAACAATAATAATAATAATAATACACAGGTCAGCACACACACAAACAGCTGATGGAGGTGAACCTCCCACAGTCTCACCTGTGTCACAGTGGAACCAGGCTGGTGTCAGGATGATGTCACTCACACCTGTGGTATATGTATGTGTGAGGTTCTTTCTCAGGTAAACACCTGTAGCCACCAGCAGCAGGAACATGTGAGTCCACTCAGGTTCACACATCAGCAACATGTACACGTCTGTCCTCAGGGACACACTGCCTCCACCTGTGAGACTCTGAATCCTGCTGTTAATAGGTCAAACAAAATAAAGTCCAGTGGACATGTCAACACTTCAGGTCAAAGCTTTTTAAGGACAAATTCTGATTATTACACACATTTAAAACTGGACTCACTCTCTTGTGAACTGTGAAGACGTTACGCCCCCTGGTGTCGTGTTGTCAAACATCATTTAAATCTGTTTTTAGCTGAAGTTGTTTGATTTGTTGTTTCTGCTGAACACAAAGATCCTGACTCATTATTCTATGTTTCACTGCAGGTGAAGACAAATCAGCCGCTGAAGCCTGATGCTTCAAAACTTTATTGTTCATCGCTGTGGACAGAACAGGATGGACAGGAGGACATCAGCTCCACGTCCAGCACCAGACTGAGCCTGTTTGGATTCATGTGTCTCGCAGCATAAAAACATGTCTGAGCTTATTTACTCCAGAAGGATCTGAAGTCAATAAAATATAAGACTGATGTGAAACAGATCATGTTTCTTTCTGTTCATTTCTCTGCATCCACGTCACATGACCTCCATCAGCAGGTGGAGTCTGATTTTTAAATGTTAGAAATGTTCTTCATTCTTCTCAGCACATGGTGAACTTTTAACCCCGGTTCATGTTGTTGTGAGTTGAATGAGTGATTCTTTAAAGTTCGACCAGCTGTCGGAGCAAAGGACACACGTTATGAATGTGATTATAGAAAAACACATTTTATTAATGATCATATTTTTAAGCAGCTGTGAAATGAAAGCGGAGCAGAAGGGAAGTGGATGTGGGCTCAGTCAGTCCAGTACCTCAGGAAACCAGTTACACACCAGTTACACACCAGTGTCTTCATGGACAGTGACTCAGTGAGTGAGTGGCTGGATGATGGTGACTCTGCTCTGAGGCCTGGACTCCTCCTCCTCCCCCTCCTCCCCCCCGGCCCCGGTCCTCCTCCTGCTCCTGCTCCTCCTCCTTCCCCTCTTCCTCCTCCTCCACCTGCTCCCCCTCCTCCTCCTCCCCCCCTGCTCCTCCTCCTCCACTGAACCAGTTGGTTTCAACTCGGTTCCATTTCTCCGTCGTTTGCTGAGGAACCGAAAGTGAAAGCAGCAGCGGGTGTTTGAGGTTGTGTTGCGCCGACGTGTGTGTATTTGCCCCGGACTGTAGGATGGATCAGGTCGCGTATCCGCCGCCCGTCACCGTGGAGGGGGACTGGGGTCCGACCCAGACCAAGACCGTGAAGAACAAACTGCAGCTTTACTTCCAGAGCAAGAAGAAATCCAGCGGAGGAGACTGCCGGGTGGAGGTGGAGGACGGAGCCCCGAGAGCCGCCGTGTTCTTCAGATCAGAGGAGGGTGAGTCCCCCCGGCTTCACTGTCGGATCAGGTCTGAGTGGACCATTAAGGTCCAGAGAGTGAGAAGACAGAGACAGAAGGACAGAAAGTTTGACCAGTTTCCTGTGAGTCTTCCTGATCTGACGAACAAACAGGCCTGAAACTTTCACTGCGACACAACGACTCAGGACACGAGCTCTCTGGATGAACTGACAGATGAAAATAAAAGACCGTTCAGACTCTGAGTTAATTCACTCAGAGCTGGAAAGTAACTAAGTACAGTAAGGACGTGGGATTTAGTTTGAATGAAAGAGCTCACGTCTGCAGCTCAAAGCAGCAAACCAACGTTCACACAGAGAATCAGTAAACATCATGCAGACGTGTGGTTACTCATCCTGACACGTTCATGTTTTTACCAGAATGACCCAGTGAACAGTATCTGATGTTTACCTGAACCGAAGCATTGTGAGTGTCAGTGGTCGACAGAGTGTGGGCTGCGTTTTGTTCCCTCAGAGGCTTTTATCAGACTAAAACACCTTCTGACATGAAAAAAACCCTCTGTAGAACTGTGGCCTGCTGGGAAATGAACAGTGACTCTGTTGTTTCATGTGATCGCAGTGAGAGAGCGAGTCCTCGCGAGGCCGAACCATGAGATCACCGTGGACAGTCAGAGTCTCAGGCTGAGGCTGGTTTCTGCAGCAGTGAGTCAAGTTTCAGTTCTAATCACTGGAAACGATCTCAGGGTTTTCTGCCACTGTCCTCTGCTCTTAAAATAAATGTCTCCATCACATATATTGATTGATTGGTTGATTGAACAGCCTTAAAGCATCATACACAGATGAGCTTTAAGGCTGCAGTTCCTGGTGCTACTGAGAGCAGAGCAGAGTGTTTCTACTTTTTCTGATCCCAGATTGATTGATTTCTTTCTTTATTTATTATTTATTAAACTTTATTTCCCTCTTGTGGTATGTTTGTAGTATGTTAGTCTGAGATATGGGGGTAGCTGCAGTTTTTTTAAGGGACAGTGGTGGAACATAAGCACATGAGCTCAAGCACTCCTGAACCTTTCTGAGCTACATGAGTTTCTAGTTTAGTTTTTTGATTTGACTGGTTGAAAGCGAGTCACCTGCTCCTCTGTGATCAGGGTGTGATCAAACTCCTGAATGTGTGACGACAGCAGGTTTGACCTGAACTCTGTGTTCTTCTTCTGCTGATTGTGTGTTTTGGACGCTGCAGTGTGTGACAGGGTGCGGCTCCTCTGTCACAAACAGCCGGAGCAATGTGTCTCTCTGCTGAAGACACATCAGCGACGGTTTAATGACGACCATAATGTTTTATTCAGGTTTAGGAGACGTGTTGAAGGAGCAGTACTCTGGTATCATGTCTCCTAACGTCACACCGCACTTTGTTTCATCTCTTTACTGAATCTAAATGTTTCCCCAAAATCCTGAAGGACAGAAAACTTCTGTACTGTCACAGTCGTTTTTACTACTTTGACTTCATTAGGACGGTAAATTCAGGACTTTTTCTTTTAGTGGGAAATTCTTACATTATTTTAAACATTGTGTGTTTGTTTGTAATGTGATTTTACTCTGTGTGATTATTAATCACTTATTTTTGTTGTCTCCTCAGAGCCAAACAACCAACACTGACAGCATCTCAGGTAAAACGTACTTACAATCACTTTCTGTTTTTCTGTTTAAGCTTCCGTGGCCACTGTGTCAGTGTGGTGGAGTCAGATTTTTTTTAATTAAACCTGTGTTTGGTTTGACATGAGACATGTTGTCAGCTCACTGATGCTGTTTTACCCTCAGACAGTCACACACTGCACTGTCTCGTGTCATTGTGCTCGTGTGCACAGGTAAATAACCTGAACGGGACAAACCTGATTCTCTTGATTCTTAGATTCATCCACAGATTCAAAGGCTCCGAGGTCAGAAGCTGAAGGTGAAGCTGAAGCTGAAGATGGAGCTGAAGATGGAGCTGCAGCTGAAGATGGAGCTGAAGATGGAGCTGAAGATGGAGCTGCAGCAGCAAACAGCCACGGTAAAGACAAACTGAACATCATGTGATCCACCTGACCTCCGAGCTCAGCGTCCAAAAATGTTCTGGAAAGAAATAAAGCAGAGGAAGATTGAATTTTATCGTTGAAAGTTAATAGCAGGTTTTAAAAACACAGTTAGATTAAAGACAGCCACTCCTCTCAGACTCAGAGTCTGTTCCCAGCGTCGCTGTGCTGCTGGAGAACGTGTCAGACGACATGTGCAGAGATCTGCTGTCGATGCTGGTGGAAAACATCTCGGGTTTGGACGATGGAAGCTTCAGTCTGGAGATCATCTGGGAATCGAACAGGGCCGTGGTCACCTTCAACAAGCCTGCAGGTAGGAAATGACACGTCACAGTCGCAGAGACAGAGTCTGAGACAAAATGAGCCACGTGTAAGACCTGAATCATAAATCCAGTCTCCAGTTTAAAGTCAGGTTCCAAACAAAGTCTTTTGATCTTAAATTGGGAAAGACCACAAACTGAAAAACTTGACCTAACAAACAAGGCTCCACGAAGCAAACTTTTTTTAGTGAAAGCTTGTGGTCCAGAATCTCCCTGGACCCGGCCCATATACCTCCACACGTGGTCTGGTTCCAGCTGTTATCCTCAGGTTGGTGGACAACCAGGATGATTTCCTGTGTGTGTCCCAGAACTGGTCCACATGTGGAAGTAGCATCTGACAGTCATGTTGTATGTGGGTGGGACCTGGGCCGAACTGTAGATGAATGTGCAGACGGCGATGTGCTCATGGACGTGAGCTGTTGACCAACAGTCCGGAGTCTTTCAAAGCACATCCTCATACTTTCATAGTATAAACTTATTCTCTGTTACAGTTTGATTGCATGTGTTTGTGGTTTTATGGGTGTGCTGATGAGCCTGATGAGCCTGATGAACCTGATGAACCTGATGACCCTGACAAGCCTGACGAGTCTGCCTGAGTCTTAAAGGAGGAACCTGGTGTATTTTCCAGATGCAGAAAGGTTCCTTGCTGTGAGCCAGACCAGCGGGAAGATGCAGAAACACGGACTGACCGCTCGACCGCTGCAGGCAGCAAAGAGCGTCCGAGTGGAGAGCCTCCCCTGACTGTGGTCAAAGGTACTCACACTGTTCAAACTCTGTTTCACCACAAGCTCGTCTGAGTGCACAGGAGGTTCTGTCCTTCCAACACTCATATCAGACACAGATTTATGGACTTGGGTTTGATTTTTTTCTTCATGTTTTTTGGAGACTTGCTGCATGTTTGTTGGTGTTTCTTATTCTGTTCTTCACTTTGTTTTTCACATTAACAGGTTTTCAGATCTTTGCTTGAGATCAGGAATCCTTCAGCCCCACTCACGACAGCACTAAAAACCATTGCATCGTTTAGTCTGAATAATCAGCTGCAAACTTACTGTTACTGTGACGTCGTCAACTGGAAACTAGTCCTGATGACGGTTGTTGACAGAGATATCTAGATTATGCTTTTTGTGAATGAAAATGTGCATCCTGCAGTTTGAAAATCTTAAATCTGTCTCTGTCCTCACCTTCAAGTTGTGTCACCATGTTGTTGGTTTGCAGTGAAAATGGCATGAAGCAACAAAGCGCTGGATAAGAAAATCACGTTGTGTGCTGCTTGTCATCACATTTGTCGGTGCAGCTCTTGGTTTTAGAAAAAATAAAATAAAATAAATAAAAAAACGTTCTGACAAATGAAAAGTTCTTTCATTTGTCAGAACGTTCTCCGTCTTTGTGGTTGAACATTCTCTGCTTCTCATTCCAGACCTGTTGGAGCTGTATTTTGAGAAGACCTGGACTCAGCCGGATGACGTCGCCATGATCCCAGATGAACAGGCTGCCATTGTCACTTTCAGTGACCCCAAAGGTTTTTCATTTAGTTTGATTACTGATGTTTGACCTGTTGTTATTTCTGAGAGTGGATTTAAAATCCATAAAGGTTCTACATTAAGTCTAAGGCTAAGAGTAGGACGGGTAAACTTCAACCAAACTACAAGGAATACACTATTTGGTCAAATGTATTTGGACACTAATGATATACCCATTTGTGACAGTTGCCATTTGATTGCATCATCAGGGGCATTAATGTGTACAGCCCCAATTCTTCTGGTTGAAGTCTTTCCACCAGATGTTGAACCTGCTGCAGCGATCTGCAGCTGCAGTATTAAGATTTACCTTCACATTAGCTTAGCATTCCAGACCAAACCAGGAAAAAAGGACCAAAAGTCAGACCAAGGGTCAGTTAGAACAAGGATGTCTACATACTTATGTGCATGTAGTGTATCCTGTGACCTGTATGACTGAATCTTCATAGACATAGGCTACAAGTTGCTATAACAACCCCTCACCTGAGCTTTCTTCCTTTATTCGGTTTATTGTTGCAGTTGTGAAAAGCATTTCCACAAAAGAAGACTACATGATAGGCTCCATCCCTGTCAAGGTGTATCCATACCACGAGCTGCTGGGCACCGCCTTGTATGGCAAAGACCGACCAACATGGAAGATGCCGGAGCCCTTCACAGAGACCGTTCACGTCGCTATCCGGAAATTCCTCCTGATGAAGAAACAGTTAGAAGGCATCAACGATCAGATGCGTCCGTACTTCTGCAGTGTGGACTTGGACAGTCCTGAGGCGAAGCTCAGCCCTCTCCCCAGCTTTCTGAGGCAGAAAGGTCTGACTGCCAAACATGTTGATAACTGGATGAGTACTGCCCAAGAGGCCTTCCATAAGCAGATGTCTCAGTATTCAGCCTTTGAATGTCCAGTAAGTGCACCTGCATGGGAAGCTGCAGAGAAAGACGTCCGTTCAGTTGTCGGGGAAGCTGCTGTCCTGATGCTGGATGCATCCAGGGGGACTTTGACCGTGGCTGGACGAGCTGACCATATTAAACAAATCAGGGCTCCTGTGGAGAACATTGTTCTTAAAGCCATGATTCAGATCGAACGGCAGATGAATGGCGTCTCTGAGGTTATTACTTTGTCCCCTGCGATGTTCTACATCCTGAAGCAGGATGGACTACAGAAAGTAGCATTCAGCATTTCCCCTGAGATGAAGGTCTCCTACAGTGAAGCCACCCAGACTTTAACCATTTCAGGACTCCCTGCAGAGGTTTTCAAGACTAAAGCATGGATCCTGGAGAGGAATGTGCATATGAGTAAAAAACAACTGTATCTCCCCCAGTGCCTTCTAGACTTTCTGAAGACAGTGGATCCCATGGACATGTCACAGGACCTGTTCACATCCCAGGGGATCAGTGCCATCTACAGCATTGACCATAAAGGGGTTTTACTGTTGGGGAGTTCTGACAGCATCCTGACTGACGCAGAGAACAGGATGAAGATGGTTCTGTCCATGCAAACTCTGGATGTGAAAGACCAGGAAGTTCTGAAACGTCACAACTGGGTGGACCTGAGTCAACAACTCCTGGACGCCTACAACTCCTCAAAGAAGAAAACAGTGGCCATTCAGATCCACCCAGGACAAGAGACAAAATAACGGTGGTTGGTTTTGTGAATCCAGTGAAAGAGGTCAGTCACAGCCTGAGGGAATTCATTGTGAACTACTCTCGAGTTCAAGAAACCGTTCGTGTCAAGTCCTGTGCTGTTGTTCAGTTTATTGACAAGAAAAAATCCCATGATTGGTCCAGTATTGTCAAAGCTTTTAACGTGAGAATCCATTTTGATTCAGAGAGGCCAAGAATCATCGTCTCCGGGGCTCGTCTCCACGTTCAGAAAGCCAGATCCTGCCTTCTGGAACTGACTAACGCTCTCTTCACTGACAACTACATCGTAGACAAGCCTGGAGCTAAGAAGTATTTCCAGTCGCAAGGAAGCTTGTTCCTGTCTACAATGATGACAGAGTTCAGCTGTGTGGTGATGCTTCATCCAGAGTATCAAGAGGAAGAAGAGGAGGAAGAGAACTACGAGGAAGAAAGTGGCCTTTGTTACTGCAAAGTGCAGACCAGCAGTAGAGTTGTGGTTTCGGTTAGCAAGGCGGACATCTGTAGCCTCAGCGTTGACGCGGTGGTTAATGCAGCTAATGAGGAATTGCAGCACATTGGTGGCGTGGCTTTGGCACTGCTCAAGGCTGCAGGACCACAGCTGCAGAAAATCAGCGACGACTACATCTCCAAAAATGGACATCTACGTCCAGGTGACGCCATCACCACAGATGCAGGTAACCTGCCTTGCAGGTACATCATACATGCAGTTGGTCCACGGTTCTCTGACTCTGACAAGAGGACGTCGGTGTCACGTCTGAAGCTTGCTGTTAAAGAAAGTTTGAAACAGGCAGCGATGGTCAACTGCTCCACCGTCGCCCTGCCAGCGATCAGCTCAGGCGTGTTTGGTTTCCCTGTCGACCTCTGCGCTGAGACCATAGCTCAGGCAGTGAGGGAGTACTGCGACAGTCCACAAGGTCCGGGATCGCTGACTGGGATTCACCTGGTGGATAACAACAGTAACACCGTCAGAGTCCTGGCCGAAGCTGTCAACCAAGAATTCGCTGACCTTGGACCCACTCTGACGATACCACAGCACGCAGGCGGAAAAGGCACTGGGCCTTCAGGGTAAACTGAAGAAACATTTCTGTTACTACACTCAGCTTTTACTGTAGATCAGAACATACTGCAGCTATTTTAATGAATAGTTGGTATAGTAAATATAAAGCTGGCTTAGCTTAGCATAAACACTGGAAACAGAAGAAACAGCTAGCTTGGGGCAGAGGAACAAAACCCACGTACAAGCACAAAAACTGAATTTGCTGTTTTATGAGGGCATTATGTGCCAGAATATTTCTCGGAGTCTCTGAGCAGTTGCCAAACAACTGTGTGGATTAAAAAAATAGATCTAAGGTGTTTCTGTGAACTTTGGGTTGAGTTGACATTAAAGAAGCTGCATTCAGGTACATTTAGCTCCGGAGCTAAAAGCTGCTAAAGCCAAAATGTGTTTTTTACGTTTCTGCTTCTAAACATTTACATAAACAAAATACAACATGTGAATCTGACTCTTCAGAAGGTGGATTTCTATTTTACTGTTCACTTCCCAGTGGAAATCAGCGAGGTCGAGGTCGAGGTCAGAGTCAGCCTCCCAGGGGCCGTTGGTTTGGTGAAAGAGGAGGAGGACGAGGACGAGGAGGAAGAGGAAGAGGAGCTGGATACCGTGGAGGCCTACAGGCTCACAGGGGAGGTCAGAGCCCCAGGGGACACACCAGGCCTGGAGGACATGGAGGGTAAGGTTCTTTGTCTTTTTTTATCTTTCTTTTCTGTTTTCTTCAGTAAAGTATTTAAGGCCACATTATCAAAGTCTGAGAGATTTCTGTCACCCTGTCCATCATCATCATCATCATCAGGAACAAATCAAGACCAGAAAATCCTATAAAAGAAAAACACCAGCTTCTCCACAACATGAAGTACTCACGTTGTTGTTGTTTCCTTGGAAAAAAAAGAAAAACAAACATCATTAATGTTATTTCTGTTAAATCTAAATCTGGAACTGAAAGTGTTTGCACATCTCTCTTCATGTTCAGGGTCTGATCAGGATTTGATGTTACAGGGTCACACTGATTGCTGTTCACACAAACGTTGCATTTACATGTTTATTTTCAGCTCATTTGTTTTAATGTAAAGAATGAAAAGGAAATCTGCAGCTTTCATCGGGCCCAGATGTTTTCCCTCCACCCACCTGACCTTTTACTTTCTGCTGACAGCATCGGTTCTGTTCTCTGATTGGCTGTAGGCGGGGATGGAGCAGACCACAGCTGAGGGTGTGAAGATTGTTCTCTGCAGGGGAAACATTCAGGACCAGACTGTGAGTACTGACCTAAATAAAACCAAATACCAAAAAGAAAAACTGGAATTATCCTTTAAAGCTTGATGGATGCAGATTTATGTTTCCAGTCTCGATGGTCGGGGGTCAGCTTCAGGTCCAGATTCAGGTCTAGTTGATTTTTTTTTCCAGAGTTTAATTAATTACACAAATTTCCATCAGTCAGGTTGTGATGAGAAGTGTACGACTGATGGAGGCTCGTTACGCTGAAGGTAGTCTGTCTCTGCACCGTCACTGTGTCCCTCAGTCCAGTTCATACCCTGAGGACTAGGGGTGTGCCATCTAAGTCACCTCAGTTCATTCGATTACCCTTCAGGATGCATCTCAATTAATCTTTTTTTCCCACATAGAATGTTTCATCTGTCGTTACTTGTAAAATAATGTATATTTTACATATCCATTCATTGAAGTAAAACACGAACTCCTCTGATAAAAGAAGAAAAGGCATTAGCTTCGCACATGTAATGTCTGTTTCATTTATTGATCACATAATAATAATACTAAAAATATAGTGGACTGAGTTTCAGTTTTTTATTATGAACTGTACATGAAAAAAATATCTGTTAAAAAGAAAAGTTTGACAATATTTCCACTTCTATTACTCTGATATCTTGATTTACATTCCAGAAAGTTTCATGTCAGCCAGATTGTTTCTCATATGGATTTTGGACACTGTTGAGCATTTCATTGTTGACAGAATATGCAACACTGCGCTCCCCTCATGTGTTCGAGACACTTTTTTTCGAAATCAGCTGCTTTTTGTTTATGTCTGAAGGCATCAGATTCTCCATGGATCCACTCATGGCTGGATCCTGGCTTCTCTGTGTCTGACACATGAGCAAACCGTGTTGTTTGTGTGACGGTCAGGCTCAGGTACGAAGCCGACCTGTGTGCTGTGTTTCTTCCTGCTCAGACCTTTAATCAATCTTATTTAAAATAATAATCATTTGTCCCGGATGAATTTTTCGTGGATCAGATAAGTAACTGGTCCTTTCAGCTGCTGTGATTTTGTCCACAGACCGATGTCATCGTCAACACCATCTCAGAGAACATGAATCTGAACCAGGGAGCCGTCTCCAAAGCGATCCTGGAGGCGGCCGGGTCCGGCCTGCAGTTAGCGGTCCGGTCTGAGGCCGGGGCGGCCACGCTGCAGCACGGCAGCGTCGTCATCACCGACGGCTTCAAACTCACCTGTCGGAAAGTCTTTCATGCTGTTTGCCCTTTTTGGGACAACGGAGGAGGACAGGCAGAGGAGGTGAGAGGTTTCATCCAAAGATTAAAAAACACGACTGGGTGACACTCCAGTCCAGAGCAGCTGAGAGAACAGCAGAGTCAACTTAAAGGAATATTCCACTGAAAAATAAAACTCCCGCCTCGTAGCAGAGACTGACTCAGTGAGCTGTGTGGCTCATTTTTCAGTTTTAAAGACACCTGGAGAATGACATTAGGACAGAGCATCAATCATGAAGCTCTGTGATTGGATGTTTGTAAGTGAAATGCATCATGGGAGTCGTGGTTGACTCCTCTCCTTCAGTGTTTATGTCCACGGGCTTCCTTTCTAAGCAGATCAGAAGTAAAATGTGCTGCAGGTTAAAAACTCTGTGTCTCATAAACACTGTGATTTTATTATAATAACTGATGCATTACTGTGTAAGTAGCTGCTGTTTATAAGCTGTTGGCAGTTAAACCTAAACAGTACATCATGTTTTACAGGCTCATCCTGTGTTTGATTGTTAAAATCATAATCAAATTAACGTGGAACTAAAATGTGAAGGAGTAAAAGTTTAAAGGAAAATATTCAGGAACATATTCAGGTAAAGTGATTCAGTAAATGTATTCTGTTCGTCTCCACCTCTGCTCTGGACCATGTGATGCACCTTTCCAGTCAAAGGTTGATTTATTGGACCTAATGATTCTTACTGAATTTGTTGTCCTGAACAGCAGCTGGTTTACCCCACAATCTTTGCAGTCTGGTCTCACTTGCTGTCTCTGTGTCCTCTACTTTGTCTCAGGTGTTAATGACCATCATCACATATTGTCTGGAGGAGGCTGAGAAGCATAAGATGGCGTCGCTGTCCTTCCCGGCCATCGGCACAGGAAACCTGAGCTTCCCCAGAGACGTGGTGTGCAGCGTCCTGCTGAGGGAGATCCACTCGTACAGTCGCAAGACGAGTCCTCGCCACCTGAGAGAGGTGGCCATCGTTGTCCACCCCAGTGACAACCACACCGTGGATGTGAGTTTCAGCACCGAGCAGGTTCTGAGAATGACAGATATTCTTTTAAACCAGAACAGATTAAAAAATCAAAGCACAGTTTGTAAAGAATAACACACATCACAAACTGTCCATACGAATACTGGTCCTGCTGCTTCCACTGTCCAGATCTGTCTGTGACCGGTGTCCTCAGGTGATGTCACCTGAGGACACCGGTCACCTGTCACCTGACTCGACGTGTTGTTGGGTCTGAGGACTGAAAATTTAAAAAGTCAGCAGGTGAGACAGAGAGGGAGATAGAGAGCAGTGAGCTTACCAGACCTCCATAGCTTCATCTCTGCTGGAACACAGTGGCTCCAGGCCTAACACACCCCAAAACCCCCACCCATCTGTTGGCTGCCGAGTTGCATTGTGGGTAACGTAGGAACCAGGTTTTGACAAGTGGAATAAAAAAGACGATACCTATGGTTCTGCTTTGATTCTGATCCTTTCTGGTCCATCATGAGTCTGAGTGTTTAAACTGGACTTTCACAGCCAAAGCACCTGTGTTAACATAACACGCCAACATGCTGTTTATCAGTGTTTCATCAGGGAGTTCAAAGGTCAGACTGGTCAGAGAAACGTCCAACATGAGGTGCAGGACTTAAAGGAGTCACCAGGGCAGCAACCAGCCAGCCAATCACAACAGGCCTCAGGTAAGAAGCGTCCCACACCTGTCATTTATACTTTCACTAAAACAAAACTATCAGAGCAGTGTGAGAGCAGAGTTCATGGTGTTTACATGATGACTTTTCTGTGATTTGATGTGTAGTTGATGTTTTCAGAGATGGAGCAGAGACTTTGATGTTTTGAGTCTCAAACCATGTGCCACAGAGCCAAGGGGGCAGTTGTAGGATTCAGCAGTGAGGATCACTTCAAAAAGCTGCAGTTCCTCGGCTGCCGCTGGGGGCTGGCTCCAGAAGGGAGCAATTCTCCATTGACCCCCATGTTAAAATAGCCAACTTTACAACCTAAAGTCTGGTACATTTTTTTGTTTTTGGTCTCTATTGATAGTTTCCACCTCTGTGAACACTGTGAGGGGGGTGAATTTTTTGTACCACATCCGTTTTAGTGTTATTTAGGCTTAAAATTCGTACATAAATTAGGGCGTGGTTACGTTGAGTGACAGCCCCATAGACAGGCACTGGCAGTTAGCTCATTGCTAAAGCATCGGCTGGGCTAGGCGGCTACCTCCAGAGGCCTCCGGCTACCTCCAGCGGTTGACAGGGGCTGCAGTGTCCGTGTTTGTTTGCCAATGTTCGGATAGGTTTCTGTGACAGTATGGCTTGTTGTAGTGTAGACTGTACTAACCGACCGTCCAAGGAGTCTGTGTTGCAGTTTCTTCAGTAAGTAAATTTCTCACTATTTTACCTGGATGTTTGCACTAATTAGCATGTATTAGCATATTTTGCCGCTAGCTTATGACTTAATGCCGATTTCTGGTCGCTGCTGATACAGATAGAGGAGCAGCTAATGTTAGGAACGCTGCCGCGGTGTGTTCCGTGCTCTCAGAGTCCGTTTATTGTGGGAATACTAGGCTACAGTTTTATTTCGTCTCATTTTTGTTTAAAATGTCCGACATTGCATGGACAGAGCAGCTCCGTCAGTCAGCAGCTGTTGTTGTTTGTGTGCTGCTTTAACTGTAAGTGGATACTGGGTGGAGGCAGCGGTGAAAGCCGGTAAATATTACATATTAAACATTTTAATATAATAGTATATTTAATATTATTCAGGAGATATCACCAAGGAGAGCCACTGATGTCATCGTCAACTCGTCCAATAATGACTTCACCCTGAAATCAGGTGACCGTCCTGTGGTCAGACCAGGGTTTTTTCCTCTTGTGAACCTTCATTAACTCAGAGAAGAAAAAGAAAACTTTCACTGGTTTTAGATTTTTTGAATAAAGCATCAGTATCAGCGTTTCCTGAACCTGCTGCTCTCTCTCTATCGAATCTCAGGAGTGTCCAAGGCGATCTTAGACGGAGCCGGATCAGGAGTCGAGGCGGAGTGCTCAAACATCGGTATGAACCTGCTTCACAGTCCAGCCCGGGCACAGCTGGGAGCTGAGGAGCTGTTCCACAGTGCCTTGCTCAAAGGCACATTTACTGTAGTTCCTGAGGGAGTAACAGATTTTCACAGCTGCCACGGAGCCAGTCTGATAACAGGTTTCAAACCCTGTCGCTGAAAGCTTTTCTCTCAGGAAGGATTTTATTCAGTCGTGTTGTGTCCCTGCTGTAAAATTTCATCTCCAAAAACAGTGTCTCACCCACGTGCGTGGTTTGGTTCCTCTCTGCAGTGAATTCTCCAGGTTACCAGCCTCGTCACATGATCGTAACATCAGCCGGACTCCTGCCCTGCAAACACATCATCCACATCGTCGGCCAGAAAGATCCTGCAAACATCAAGGACATGGTTTACTCAGTGCTGAGGGTCTGTGAGGAAAACAAGCTCAGCTCCGTCTCCTTCCCAGCTCTGGGAACAGGTGTGTCCAAACGAAAACCGCCCACACGTCACTGTGAATCTGACAGATGCCACTGAAATGAGACTCAGCGTCTCCGGTTTCTTTTCTCCTCTCACGTGTTTCCTCTGTTTATCGGTTCGTGTTGTCCTCTCTGTCATTTCACTGCTTCCTGTGCAGCCGTGTTGTTCTGCTTACATCAAACATCAAACTTCATCAGCCTCAGAGGAGCTGGAGCCCTCTGACTGAACACAGACACACACACACTCAGCTGATTATCAAACCGCTGTGAAACACTGCATCAGATTAACATGACCTTTCTGACACACCACACTTAGCTCTTGATTACACTTAGTCCATGCATCCCACAATCCACTGCTGCCTGCTGCGCCATTTCAGGCCAGCTGGTGGTGCTGATGAGTCCATGAACCGGTGTTGGACTGATGATAATTGACAGACATGAAGAAGCTGATGTCTGTGAAATTCCTCAGCATCAAAAACCTGCTGCATCGGCTAATTGTTGCACGATAATCAAAAATCTGATCAGTCCGTGTGCTTTTGGTGTGTGGTGCAAGACTGTACACTGTTCCACTGTATTGTGCACCATGATCCTCTTGTCCATCCTCATCCTCATCCTCATCATCGGTCCCTGTCTGTCTGTTAGGTCAGGGAGGGGCCCATCCCTCGGCGGTGGCAGACGCGATGGTCGAAGCGGTGGTGGAGTTTGTGAGGAAGAAGCACCCGGCCTTCGTTCGCAGCGTGAAGATCCTGATCTTCCAGGCGGTCATGATGACGGAGTTCCACAAGAGCATGAAGAGGAGAGAGGGAGAGGAGGTGGAGGAGAAGAGCTTCTCACCAAGATCAAAGGTGCTTTAAAGATTTTTTGGGGTAGTAAACTCCACCTCCTCCAGATGTGTTATTGTTTTTTTTTAATATCTGAACTACTTTCAGCGGCAGATTGATCCACATGTGGTGCTGTGGTGAGTGTTTGTGGCAGCAGTGTGTGTGTGTGTCTCTGTGTGTGTGTGTGTGTGTCTGGGAACAGTGCAGCTCCAGAAACACTGCACTCTGAGAATAAGTCACATCATCTCTGCCATACACATATGTGTGAAGTGCTTCTGTGACCAACACACTGAGCTGTTTCCTGCTGTTTCAGACACTGTTACTTCATTTTTCACGGGATCTGGGGACGAGCGGTCCGGCCCTGATGGCGTGGATCTGGAGGGGGAGGAGTTTGAGCCGACGGTGTTTCAGCTGTGTGCAGACAACGAAAAGGTCGACGTTCACTTCATGTTTTAGCTCTTGGCTTTGACAGGATCTCTCCATCCCTGTAAAAGATGCCCATGGGACAGCAGAAGAGTTTGACAGGGGAAAAAAGTTAAAAAACTAAAATTTCAATTTTATACCAATAAAATATTTGTAAAAAATAATGTTGAAAAAAAGTTTAGTGCACACAAATGCAACACAAAACAGTTTGTGGTTTTCGGAGAGTTGTGTGCAGGGACGACTTCTTGCTGAACAACAGTTGGTGCAGTGACTGTGTGCAAACTACAGACTGGGATTTTTACGTTTCTGTTTCTGAATGGACTGAACAAAAGACAGTTTCATACATTATTATAGATACTGTTTGTAACTCCACAACCGTCTCCCCTCCACCGCAGGCCGTGAGCCTGGCTAAGAAAAAGATACAGGAGCTGATTGTGGCCGAGCAGGCGGAGAGTTCCATCACCGACCCGTTCATTAGTCAGCTGTCTCAGGCCGACATGGACGAGCTGAGGGCCCTGCAGAGGAAACTGACGGTGAGCATCCGTCTGGACAAGGGGCTGGAGGACCAGGAGCCCAGAATCCATCTGGAGGGCCTGACCAGGGACGTCGTCCTCGCTGAGTCAGCAGTCAGGTCAGCAAACAGCGAGCACAGAAAGGCGTCAGTATGGAGGACTCAGTGTTGAGGTTTGTCTTTTTCCTTTTCTGACCATCAGGGACATCATCCGGAGGGTGGAGAGGATGGAGAACAGGAAGAGCAAGGCCTTGCAGCTGAGCGGGGTGGTAGAATGGCAGTTTCAGGACCACAGTGGGAAAATGGTGACCTTCGACATGTACACCAACCTCAGCCTGGAGGAGGCTCTGGAGAAAAAACAAAGCGTGAAGATCAAGATCAGCGAAGAAACGTACACCGCTAAGGTCACGCTCAGAAAAGCAGTTTCTGCAAAGGGACGTAAAGAGGTGGAGCTGCTTCGAAAAGACCTGAAAGGTGAGTGATTTGTGAGACATGGTCCTCATGTGACCTGTTAAAGTAAAAACATGGTCTAATGACAGAACAACCTGAATCCCAGTCCATAAACAAGTGGAGGCAATTATCCCCCAGGTAGAGGGAAGACTGTAAACTGCAGTTTGCACAAGTAAAACTTCTCTGAAAGACTTTCTTAGAAATCTCTGACCTCCTGTTCCCCGTTTCACTTTTATAAATAAAGTTACAGAAAAGAGAACAGAGAAACTGAGTTACAGAGCAGCCATTTCAGTCGTTCCTGCCTCTGGAAGCAGAAGTTCTGCTCGTGTTCTAAGAAACAGCGCTGGTCACTTCTCTCACCCCGAGTCTTTGATGGGTGTGATGCTGAGTCAGACTCAGAACAGCAGTGTTCATCTTTCACATCTGCTTCTGTGATAAAAGGTCAAAAGTGGACGTGCAAACTGAGGAGAGGTCAGCTGCGTCTCCCGAGGTGGACTGTGGTAAAGAGCAGTTCAGTGGAGAGAAAAGAGTCTGCAGCTGAAATCAGTGAAATTCAATCAGCTCATTACTGCTGTGTCGGTGAACGCTGTGGCCAGAGGCAGGTTTCAGGTTGTCTGTCCGTCCGTCCCATTCCTGTGAACACGATGTCTCAGGAACTCTCGAGGAAACGGCCTCAAAGCCGAAGGATGAACTGAGTAGAATCTGATGCTCAAATAATAATTCAGATGTCAAACTGACAGTTGCAGTCTGGACACAGGGATGAATGAAAACAGTCTGTGTCTTACCTTCCAACACACTCTCCTGCTGTGGTCTCTGCAGATGACGCTGCTCTGCCTGTGCACTGGGACGACATGAAGGGTGACCTCATGAAGACGTTTCCTCTGGCGCCGGGACAGAAGGAATACATCGAGGTGGAGAAGGAGCTCACAAAGACCGGTCTCACTGCAAACATCATCAGTGTATGTTCCCTCTGACTCTTTCCTCTGACTCTTTCCTGTATCTGTATCAGATCATCAGTTTCTGTCCTCAGACTCACTGATAATCATGAGATCAAAAAGTGACCACAGCCTATTTTGAAATTGTTAAAGTGTCTTAATGAACCAGATTCTCAATCCCCTCAAAATGTGGTGATACTATAAAATAATACGCTGCAAATGAAACAATCAAACAAACAAACAGACAAACATGTTGTGTTGTAACTGTGTTGGCAGATTGAACGGGTCCAAAATGCAACGCTGTGGCAAAGTTACCAGCTCATGAAGAAACAGCTGGAGAAGAAGAACAATCACAACAACAACGAAAAGCTGCTCTTTCACGGCACTGCTGCCAGCGCCATCGCACTCATCAACAACAAGGGCTTCAACCGCAGCTACGCCGGGACTCACGGTAACCAAAGCCTCGCACAGACGCCAGAACTGAAATCAGAGCTGGGACAAACAAACTGTTCATGACTAATTACAGCCGAGCTGAGCGTTTTCTGATCTGATGCCTCTGTGGTTAAGGTTTGGTGCCTCGGTTCAGGCAGAGCACTGATGTGGTGCTTGGATTGGACTGACTAGTTCAGTGAGTCTCCACCAGCAGGTCAAAGTTTCCACTCACCCTGAGAAGTGTCTCAGCAGTTGAGACAGATTGGCTCAGTGACATCTGTGGTCCCTCGAGGACATATCCTTCTGACTAGGGTGGTCCACTGGTCATAGACTCGACCAGTGGACAAGAAAAAGACAAGAACAGTTAGTAACCACAGAACAACAGGGGGACTCACCCAGGTCTGGTAACCATGGCGTTGATGTGTTCAGTCGATGGCTCCTCGACCTCCTTGGTTTAATCTACTTATGTGTTCATTTGTGCTGCAGGTGCGATGTATGGTAATGGCTCTTACTTTGCTGTGGACCCTGCCTACTCCGCACAGGGCTACGCGAAGCCCGACGCCAGCGGGCACAAGCGCATGTACCTGGCCAGGGTCCTGGTTGGAGACTGCACCCAGGGAAGAAGCGGCCTTATCACCCCGCCCTCCAGAAGCTCTGGGAATGCTGCGGATCTGTTTGACAGTGTTACTGATAACAAGGCCAAGCCGACCATGTTCGTCGTCTTCAGTGACGTCCAGGCGTACCCAGAATACCTCATCACATTTACATGAACTGCCATGACGATGAGATGGTGTCACGTGTCTTTGACACAAACTAACATAAACTAACATCGTCAGGGCCATTAGTCATTTTCTTAAGTTTCCACTCATGAATAAATGCAGAAGAAATTATCATAATAATAAAAATAAAAGCATGTAAACCTTAAATATATTCAAACTGTTCTTTCCCTCAGCAGTTTCACATCGTGTTGTTCTGGAACGGAGTTTGAAAGATGTGAGAGGAGCACTGTCAGATCAGAACCAGGTCCATCGACATGTTGAATGTTACATTACATGTGTTTGGAAATGTGAACAATGTTTTTATCAGCTCTGATGAAGTGTGAAGTGATGTCTGGGCTTAACCAGCTGACCCAGATCACATGACTGACAGATCAATGTAAAACTGCCTGATGGTTAACGGGACTCTCACACTCTACAGCAGCTGTGTTGTTGGTAACAAATGGAAAATGGTGTTTTCATTCTGAGATGTAATATCTGTGCTACAGCTTCACCAACTGAGGGAATCAGACTGCAGTCACAGAGCACAGCTACTCATTTATACTTACACACTGTTAGAGATAAATATCTAATAAAAACTAGAGCTGCTCTGACTTTTTCTTCCACACAAGTGTCAACTGAAACTTTCAGTTTCAGTTTTACAACGTTTTCTTCGTAGTAGATGAAGAAAAAAGGAAGAGAGAGAAAGAAAGATCAGAATAGCATCTTTCATAATCACAGATGAGAACAAAAGCCTGAATATCATCAGACTGTTCTGCTGCTTCACTGGTCAGAGGTTCCCTGAACTGATCAGGACCTGGATCGAACCCTGGGTGAGTCAAACAACAGCAAACACACCAAGAAGCTTGTGCATGTTATTCACTGTATCTGGAGGCTTTAAAACCAGAACATGAACCAATGAATCACTGGACTGTTCTTTTTCTGCTGATACATCAATGAGTTTTTTACAGTACTGTGTTGTTTAAAGCACGGCTCTAAAGTCTCACTGCTTTAATCTCATAAACTGATCAGATCCAGTCGTGGATTCCTGCTCTTCCTGTTCTTCCTGTTCTCTGACGGGGAAACGCTCTGCTCACATTCCATTCCTCATATCTTTGTTTTTATTGTTGTTGTACTTACGGACATGACTCCTGAACAGGTATGAATCCCTGGGACCCGAATTTATGAAAGACCAAAGGCTGCAGCCATTTTTAACACTTCTGAGCCTTTGAGGGAAATGAAAACACTGCATCTGATAAATCCTGTGTTGATGTTTTAAGGCTCATGCTGTGTCAGGACGAAAGCTGGTGACTGAGCCTCAAACTCTGATTGTGTAAAATACCAGAACATCCTGTCCTGAGGCGTTTACCTGTGGTGCTGTAGCTCCCATCAGAGGAGGAGCTGAGAACACAGACCAGGTGACGTTCACCTGCACAGACGCTCTGTGCACTGCTCTTTACTGAAACGTTTCCTCTGTCAGCGTCATGACTTTTCAGCTCAGAGCTGTGGTGCATCTCCTCCTCCACCTTCTGCCTTATCGATAAACAACATCTGTCTATACTGCACAGTGCAGAAGGTTCAGGCAGTGAAAGTAAAGTGAGGATGTTTTCAGAGATAAAGCCAAGAATAGTTTTTATTTCTGAGTGAATTTCAATCAAACTGCTTAAAAAAAAAAAAAAAACGAATCAGATCAGGATTTGCTGTCACCCCCCCTTTAAACCAGCACCAGTTCTCTTTGGTACCTGTCAGGTAGGTTGTTCCAGCGTCTTGGAGAACTGTCCTCAGTTCCTCTGTGGATTTAGTTTGTCTCAGTGTCTCTGTCTCTTCGTGTGATCCCAGACTGACTCCATGATGCTGATATCAGGTCTCTGGTCTCTGAAGATGGTTCTTTACGTCTCTGTGTGTTTGGGCTCGTTGTCCCGCTGCAGGATGAGTCCTGGACCATCAGACGTCCTGATGGGACAGAAGATGATGGAGAATAATCTTAACATCTGCTCCTGTGATCTGTCATGTTTCTGTGTGTGTGTGTGTGTGTGTGATGTTTTGCAGTGTGATGGCAGGTCAGATGCAGAGCAGGACGCTGAGGCTCCTGATCCTCCTCAGCCTCCTCAGCCTCACTGAACCATTCGGTAAGAAATATTTTACCTTCCAACAAACCTCAGCTTCAGACTCGATTCTCTGTCTTTAAAGTTGTAAAGATTCAGTCCTGGATGATCTGACGATGCGTGTGGTTACCATGGTAACATGACAGCTCTACACTTCCTGTGAACTCCAACTGTCTTGCTCTGAAATCAGTGTAAATGACTGAGGCACAGACCAGGAGCTCCCCCTGCAGGCTATTCACCAGAAGTGATTCTAAATGATTTGAAAACAGAAAAACTTCATAACTCAGATCACAAATCAACTCGTACACTACACGAATTTGTCTTTTCCTTTATGTTAAACACTGCAGTAACAGTACGTGTGTTTGAGCAGCTGGTGCCTCTGTTTGTTCGAGTCGTCGTCGTCAGTCATAAGAAACAGCTACAACTGATCCTGTGGATCATTCAGAGTGAAATGAGTTTCCACTTTACAGAGGTGAGAGATGAAGAGTGGGAGCAGCTCAGCACTGACATAGCTGCACTGCACCGCCTCAGACGACTGCCTGAACACATGCTCCATCAAAACCCCGAGGACCTGTCAGACCAAAGGTATCATGGGAAATGTTTGGGGAAATGTCTGCAGGTGTGGAGGCACAGGAACACCT
This sequence comes from Toxotes chatareus, assembly GCA_016801885.1. Taxonomy (NCBI): domain Eukaryota; kingdom Metazoa; phylum Chordata; class Actinopteri; family Toxotidae; genus Toxotes; species Toxotes chatareus. Next base: position 26,607,202 of record CM028882.1, read on the forward strand.
GGAAGATACTTCACTGTGTAGCTTAAATGTTTATGGTGTTTGTGGCTCCAGTGAAAATCACCGATCATTGTTATCTGTAATCATTCACTTTGTCCTCATCGTCTCATCGTCTCATCAAGTTCTGTGACTCTGGTTCTGCTTCCACTGTTTGTCACTGGTTTATCTCTGTCAAAGCTCTTGATGCTGCTTCTTCATCATCATCATCATCATCATCATCATTATCATCATCATCATCATGTATCATCATCATCATCATCATGTATCATTTTAACAGATAAAAAATTCAATTCACTTTTTACTGTAATAATAAAAGTAATAGGATTTTATATGCTCTGAGTAAACTGTGAGTTCATTGCTGACATTTTTGAAATTGCGTTCAATTTAGTGAAGAGACTGGAACTTAAAACTTTTCAGCATGAAGTCTGATCAAAGAGTTTTGAGGCTGAGTTATTAAGAATTTAAATAAAATCTGATGAAAAATATCTTGGCTGATATTTAGTCACATAAACACAGAAAATAAACATTTGCCTTTTGATTTGATTTGATTTGAATAACTATGTACTGGAAACACTGATTCCACACTCCATCACACACTCACCTTCCTGTTCACCAGCTAACTGATTAACACTAACCCCCAGTTAACCAACAGCTCAGGAACTGGCACTTGGTTCCACATCTGCTTATTTTAGTGTCTGTCTTTTGTCTAAGGGTCACATCTATGTATGGGACCAAAATGAAGAGAATCAGCAGCAGGTAAAGAGAAATGTGCTTTGTTCTTCACTTGTTAGATGTTTCTAATGAGTCACTGTAAAAAGCAGTTAATTCAAAGGAGTTTTAAACATTTTCAGAGCTCAGATGTCATTGGCTGATTAATCGATGAGTCACACAAACATTTGGAGTTTGCTGATAAACAGAATCATTTTGGGGTTTGCTGGTGTCGGCCTCGACTGGGAAAATAATCTACAGATTAATCAATAATGAAAATTATCATTAGTTGCAGCCCTATATGATATTCATTTATTGATCAAACAGCATCAGCTTCTCTTCAGTTTGTACAACTATTTGTTTTGAACGAACAAACTTTCTAATGTAACTTGATTTTATCATTAGATTAATGAGACAGAATGAAAATGCACTGACGCCGTTTTTTTTTTTTTTGCCTCAGTGATGTGTTGTTGGCTCATCAGCAGACTTCCCATTTGAGTCAAAACCTCCCAGCTGTTCGTCATTCTTCAGTGTGACTGAAGTTACATGATGCAGACGTGTTATCGGGTCTGGGCAGCGTAGCTCGTATTAACAGAACTGAGCCTGGGTCACGTGATAAAACTTGAGAAATGTTTGAGAGAATTTTTTTTGAGTCCCTGATGACACTGTATATAAAGTCATCCAGGCCTTGCTACAGCATTAAATATATTGTATTTGTGTAATTATTGTTTTCCCTCTGTGACATTAGACATGTTCTTCTTTCAGGGCCGACACTGCCCGAAACCCGATGAGTTTGCTGGATAATTTTCAGAAGTGTGAGAATTTCCCAGCCTGTGTCACTCACATGGAACAGGTTGGTGGATGTTAAAAGGAAATGGGAAGCGAACTGAGTTTAGAACTGAAGTCGACCACAGTGGAACCCGAGTCACTCAGTTTAACTGATCAAAAAAAGCGGTTAAAAGAGTTGATGTGTTGGATCAGAGTGAAACGTGACGTCCTCCACACACACACCAAAAATACAACTTGTACAACTGCAGTTAAACAATACATTTTCTCATAGTGGTGGGACATAAAGAAGAACTGAAGACAGCTACATGGGACGCTCATTTTATCTTGATCTGACTTTAACTCGATTATCTGCTGTCGTTTGTTTGTTTTTTTTCCAGGACTTCGACGACTTCTTGGCAGTTTTTGATGAACAGAAGATACAGGATCGGCTTCTCGGTGCATCAGAGATCTCACACAGCTACAGCCAAAAACTTCTGGTCATGACTGACAGAGAAAAGTCAACGAACGACAGAGTCCAACAGGAATACAGCACGGATCCTCATTACTCAGTAATAGTCAGTAAGGAATGCCTGTACAATGAGTCATGTTTGCCAGAAGCAGACGGCTTCACTGTCGTGAAGATATTTGGAAGTGTTTCAGAAGATGGACGAACAGTGTCTGGTCTCTCTGGCTCATCACTTGCAGAGATGATGCTGAAACCATCACTGAAAGCTGCACCAGTGTTCTCCCTTGATGGAAAGACAACCACAGACTTCCAACATAACTTCATACAGGTTTTTAATGACCGCGGAGTCAAAGCAGTCTTAGAAACTAACCAGGAGAACCACCAGATTTACCAGGTCATGGATCAACCTGGCTCAGTTTCCAGGTACCAAATTCCACAAAGACCAGTTGACCACACCACACAGTACGACCACCAGCAGATCCTCGTTATGGAGAATGACCCTGTGGTCACAAAAGCTGCCGCTTATCTTTATGATAAGCACCCAAAGGTTAGCTCCGTGTACATTCTTGATGAAAACCAAAGACCAAAACTGATCCATGGAGACTCTGTGCCACTGTCAGAGGGCAGCAGGCTGGTGCTGGTGGGTCATGGGGCGAGAGACAACTCAGGAGAGATGAGACTGGCAGGGTACAGCGCCCACGATGTGGCCAAAATCATTAAAAAGACCTTCAGAATCAGCGATTCAATCAAAACAACAAGTGTGGTGGCATGTGAGGTGGGATCAGACGAAGCATTCGTCAAAACCCTGATGAGAGAGCTTCATGATACCTCCAGCATCAAGACAGAGCTGCACCTGAGGGATACTGTGATGCAGGTCAGTCACACAGGACAGAAAATCACCCAGGAAATCTCTCCAGATGGGCTGCACTGGCGACATAAAGATGACAGCAAGAAAGTGGTGGCAACCCTTGACAGGAACGGAGATGTAATTATTAGAAAAGAGGCTGGCAGCAAGGGAGAGGCAGTTTTTAACAATGAAAGGAATGTTCTAACGAACAACCAGCCAAAAGAACGTTTTTTGGTCTACAGAGACAGCTGGCCAACTGAGCCAAGGACATTTATTGACCAGAACGTTTTTCAAAATTTTCCTGAAGATAAAAGAAAGAAAATGAAATCCGCGTGTGACAGTCTTGAGGCCATGACCTGGGGATTCTTTGAGCCAGAAGATCTTCCCACAAAAGTCCAAATCAACAACCTCCAGCAGTTACAGGAACAATACGTCATACGAGACATGAACATGGTCACTGAAAGCTGGATAGTGGATGAGGAGAAAATAAGGGGTGTTCTCTCCAAGTGTTATGAGATTAAATCAGGAAAAGATGTTAGAAACATCATCCGTCACTATGCAAAGAGCGGAGAAAATGAGCTCACATACCTGATGGTCAATGACTGGATATTTTCTGTTAATCCTGAAAATCTGTATGTGTATCCAGTTGGAAAAAAGTTTGACAACAACGAAAACATAAATGAAATTAAAAACTCAATTACTGAACAGAAAGGCAAAGAAAAATACCCAGACATGGTAGAAAACATTTTCCGTGGAGAAAGTGACCCAAAACAGAAATTTGCACAAAAAGTGAACTATGCTAAATATGTGAAAGATGTTTTTGTTAGCGGGCACAGCAGAGGCCTAACTCTGTCCACTGAGGCCTGGTTCACCACATATTTCACTGCATCAGTTATATCTGAATCTGCAAGAAATTTCCGGACATTTCCTCTGGTCCTCATGGCTCTGGATTTGGTCCAATCAACAGACAACAACATCAAAGAGAAAGGCCTGAATTTTTTTTTTGAAGATCACCCAATGGCAAGAGGATTTAGTTGGATTGACCCAAGCAGGCGTGGATTTAGTGGCTCAGCAACACCAGAAGGTTCCAGCAAACTGGAAAATTTCAAACCCAGGCAGAGGGGTCAGTTAATGAAAGACCTTACAAAAGTTCTAAAATTCGAATCCAACATGTTCAGAGAGTGGACACAAAAAAGGAGGATTAGTGGGGAAAATGTACCGAAAAAGATGTTTGACATAGCAAAAGAATTCAAGATATTGGAAGATGCATCAAATGTTGATGGATTCTTAGATGGTTACAGTGATTTCAAGAAAAAAACTGGTCAACATATCTCAACACCATTTGGAGATGACAAAGAACCTCCAACATCTGGATCACTGGGAGGCTATGACGATGGCTATGTAACGTCACAAGACCTGAACTCTGCCTCAGAATTAGAAAAGTCATTCAGACTCGAATCCTATTTCTCCAGGGCGTCTGCATCATTCTCTGAACAAATCCACGCTCAGCTGAAGGCGAAGTATGGTGAAAGCCTGGCAGGGCTGCATCTGCAGGAGGGCAGTGCCAGAATAGAAGATGGACAGTTCACCTGTCAGAGCTGCAGCGACAGTCATGAGGAGCCCTGCTATGAAGGGTGCTATGGCAGCTATACCAATAGTGGGAATTGGATTTGGCATATACAATTTTGAACAAGATCTGGACAGAGGTGACACACAGGGATTCATTGACGCTGTCCTTGATGGTGAAATGATTATTTTGGATGTTGTTGAAATTGCTCAGCCTGAACTGGCACCATTTATAGCACCTTTAAGCCTGGCTCTATCAGTGATTCGGATGGTCATTGATGATGTTTATATGGGCGTCCAGAATGAACTAAACAGCCTCCCAAAGAACGCTGGAATTCTGGATAAAGTGGCGGCTGTGCTTGTCGGCCTTGGGAAGGGTTTTCTTCATCTTGTCGATGATGTAGCAAAATTTTTTTATGATGGGCAAGATGAGAAGATCGAAGAGGGACGAAGACTTGTTGCTCAGATATCAGACTATCAAAAATATTACACAGTTACAAAAAAAGGGACTGGGACCAGTGTCATTGATTTTAGTGCTGGTAGCTCCTCTTGGAATGGAGGCGGTATTCACTTCTACCTCGCTGATCAGGGTCAGTCTGACTTCTGCATGGACCAGTTTGTTTCTAGTGATGAGAGTTTGGGGCAGAGATGTTGGAAAATTGATACACAAGGAAGCAATGATATCATTCTTGGCCTGGGAGAGTCACATAACCTAGAGTACAAGACTCTGGAGAAGAAAATACTCATGTTCATACCAGCCGGCTCTGTAAAAGTAGTTTCAGGTTATGAAGCCATATCAAAGTCCAGATACGGGATATACAAGGGAAACAAGGATCCAAATCGTTTCTTTGCCGTTCAGAAAGCAGACAATGAAAATATGAGTGAATTTATGTTGACCTACTATTACGAGCTTTACGGTGAACCAGGCGATGACGTGTTCTTTCTCGGTCCACAGAGAAGTTATGTTGAAGGTTCTGGTGGAAAAGACACATACGTCATTCCTGACAATGGAGGGAACACAAAAATTAACAACTGCGATCCTGCAAAAGCTCTGGACACTCTGCATTTCAGTGTTAATTACAGCCTCATCTCTGTGTCTAAATCTGGAGATGATGTTGTGTTAATGTATGAGGGCACCCACACTGTGAACATACAGAAGTGGTTTTTAGGTGACCTGTGTCGTCACATGAACATGATGTCAGGAGACGGAGTCCTGTTTGAGATTTCCTCCACTGTGATTTCTTCTGTGCAGCTTGTGGCCACAGGAATAAACAAGATGTCTAACAGCCGTGGAGAAACAGTGAACGCATCGCAGCCACTTTTTCGTACAGTTACAAACATCTTTGGCTCTCAGTATGATGATGTGCTCATTGGAAATGAAAGAAAGAATCTGATAGATGGAGGAGGAGGTGGAGATCGTTTGATTGGTGGTGGAGGAGAAGACATATACATGGTGAAGAACAGAAAACAGTCTTCAGTGATGATTGAGAATTACTCCACAGACAATAAAACAGACCTGGCCATAATAGAAGCAGATCTTCACACCTTTAAAGTCCGTGTGGAAGGTAACAGTGTTGTTCTGAATGCTGCCAGTGACAGCACAGCCATACAGGTGACTTTAGTGAACTGGTTCAGATCACCAGAGGACAGGCACCTGCTTGTCCTCACAAAGGATCTGATCACTTTCACAATCTCAGATAAGAAGACCAACTGCCTGCAGAGTGACCCGTTCGCCAAGTGCATAAAAAGTCAAAGCATTGACTACAGCAGTTCCCCATCTCCTCTGGTGGTGGACCTTCAGGAGCACGAGGACCTTCAGAGTGTGACGGAGGTCCGTGGGTCAAAGTTTAACGATGTCATCCGAGGGAACAAAGAACACAATGTTTTCATCCCAGGAAGAGGAGACGATTTCATTGAGGGCAGAGGAGGAGAGGACTGGTACGTCATCACACCAGGCCAAGGAGTGAAAACCATCAACAATCAATCACCAGATTTAGTCTTGGACGTTCTCTTCCTGAAAGAAAAATATCAGAATATAAGATGCACTTGTGAAGGACAAAGTATCATCATTCTGGTAAATGGCAGAAAAAACGCTGTCTTACAAAACTGGTTTGATTCAAAGACTCATCAGCACCTGCAGATCAAGACCAGTGATGGAATAACAGCTGGACTGATGTCCAACCTCAGCAGCTGTATTAAGTCTGTAATGTTACCCTTAACTGTTGATTACAGAAACCAGAAACCTGAACCACTTTGTTCACTCCCAACACACCTCCAGAACTGGGCAGCTTGTGGAGAAACACAGCCTGGGTGTTTCAGATACAGAAGCAAGGATTCAGAGAAGGTCCTCTGTGGCCTCCAAGGCAAAGTGATGACGACGAATGAAGCTGATTCAGTGAGAGAAATGTACGGCTCCCCGGGCTTCGACATCATGGTTGGGAACGGCAATGAGAATTTGCTTGATCCTTATACCGGGGGAGCGCTGATGTTTGGAGGAGAAGGAAAAGACACCTACCTAATCAAACATGGATATGGAAACAACTCGATGATTGATAACTTTGCAGACGATCAGAAAGTTGACACTGTGCTGGTTGACATGGATTTCATCGATGGCAGCCAAGTCGCACTGGACTCATCACCAACAGGAGACATGAATGTGAAGATCACAACAAAAGGGGAACAGCTAAAATTCACTCTGCTCAACTACAGTAACAGTTACCAGCACCAGCACCTGGAGTTTCAGAGCTCTGACGGAGTGAGTTTTAAATTGAAATCACTAAACTCCACTGGAAGTGTCCCTGTCTTTGAGACTGAAGCTTTCAAAGTGACTCTGAAACAATCGCAGGTTGACTGCCACCTGGACCTCAGCTCTCACAGGAATCTGTCAAAGGTCCGTGCTGTGCAAGGCTGCCCCTACCTGTCCAATAACATACTAGGTAATGATCAAGACAGTGCTCTGATTGGTGGATGGAAGGATGACGCTTTGGAAGGAGGCCAAGGAGATGACACATTGATAGGAGGAAATGGAGCTGACATCCTGATTGGTAACCTGGGGGACGACACTTTTTATGGCGAGGACGGAAACGACACAATGATGGGAAACTCCGGCAATGACGTCTTCATTCCTGGACCAGGGGCAGATCTAGTGGATGGAGGTCCTGGCAGAGACACTGTTCTGTACCGGGGTGATCATGAGAAGGGTAAAGGGGTTTATGTCAACCTGCTGACAGGACAAGGCCGTTACGCTGATGCTGAGGGGGACGTGTTGAAGGATGTGGAGACGGTGATCGGCACCATCTATTCCGACATTTTGGTGTCTGGTTACGAAAGTTCCCTTCTCAAAGGCTCAGATGGGGACGACATCCTGGTGTCCGCCGGTGGTGATTACCTGGTCGGGGGTGACGGAAAAGACATTTACATGTTGGCTTTCCACCGCGGCTCAGTCACCATTGACAACTGCGCAAAGGACAACGCCACAGATGTCTTGTACTTAAGATCAGGGTCAGCACTGGCATTTGACTGCCAGGTTTCATCTGACAGAGTTGTCCTGCACTTCTTTGGGGTTCACCACACTTCTGTTAAAATTGCCCTGAAAGGCTGGATCAGAGATGATGATGAATGTGGTCACCTGGTGTTGGTCTTCAGAGAGGTTAAGGTGTCAGTGGACAGGCTGTTTCATGAGTGTCAGTTAAGACAGAGGGAATTGTTTTGGTCGTCAGTCTTCAGCTGGGCTATCGGCGTCAGTCTTGTCGTCTTCCACTGTGTTATCATGTTGCTCACGTGCAGAGGATTAATTAGGAGGAGACAACAAAAGACACTGAAACAAACAGAAACTGTTGCTCTTGAAGAGTTAGATGCTATGGAGGTGATGATGTAGAGTTCTGCACTGACATTCGCCTTTGAATATCTCTAAAACATAATCTCTGAACATGACTGATCATTCCACCAGTCACTTGTGCTTTTCAGTCGTTTATTTAGTGCAGTCAGGAGGATGGTGCCTAAAACTGATCACATTTAGTACAGTTTTAAATGAGTTAACATTTAAACTCATTTAAAACTGTGGATGTGCCAGTTCTCTGAGTCATCTTCTAACACCTAAATGCCCTGTGGATGCTCTGAGTATCACAAACGAAATCTTAGTCACCTCCACTGTTGCAGCAGAGGCAGAGCTCAGTGCCAAATTTCTCACAAACTCAGGAGTTTTACTTTCTATGTGTAATAAATCCCACCTGTTAGCATGTTAGCATATTAACCGAATCTGACATTTCTGTGTGTCACATGTTCACGGTGCCTTTGTGGTCTCTATCCACATGCCTGTAACTCAACTGTTTGTATCTTATATCCACGTCCTGACAAAGGCTTCCAGCTGAAACACGCTGGCGTCAGTTGTGTTCTATTAAGGCTTTGTGTGATTTATACCTGAACACTGAGAGCACCTTGGATGTTTTCCTCCTGTTTGCAGCCATCATGGCCTCTTTTTTCACTCCAGACTTCCCTGAAACAGATGTAAAACTCAAACTAAGGAAATTACAAGTGATTGTTGTGAAAATTGTATTAAAGTTTTTTTTTAACGGCAAAACTGTGGGAGAAATGAGGCTGAAAAGCTTCATAAACTAACATCACAGAGACTTCAGTGGGTTAAAAGTCAGACTGCTGAGCTTGTCGAGTCTGACGTTAACAGCAGGAGTGTCAGGGTGAGGTATAGTCCTGCATGCAACCATCTTTAAGGTCAAACACGTGTAGACACATGTAGCCAACATCATGTATCCAACAGGCTGAGAGGATACAGAACAAACAATGGATTAACTGAGATCAATAATCACATTAACTGGACGTAAAATATCATCAGCTGAAGAACGAGTCCTGCAGCTACAACTAAATCCTGAAAAAGGACCGTTTAACATAAAATCATCTAAAATAACACGTCTACATTCTGCTGGAGGTACTTCATCACTCTGAATGCAGGACTTTCACACTGTGGTACGTCCTCTTCTGCCACTGGTCACCTGAACCCCTGAGCACAACCTAACTTCTAAAACAACTTTTAGTTTGTTTTCAGCCTTTAGCTCAGCGCGCGCACACACACACACACACACACACACACACACACCGTTCATCCTTACCTTCAGATTTCAGCTGACTCTGTGGAGAATCTGAACAAAACAGAGACGAGCTGTTTCTCGATGTCAGTAACATCCTTCAGATCATCAGACCGAGTGTTTTATTGAGCAGAGTTCCTGAACACTGGTGTCTAAAGATTCAGGTTTTCATTGGTATTCACCGGTTTGGGCATCGAGCCGTTCGTCAATCACAGAATCTACCAGCTGTTACTGACAGTATTCAGAAAAAATAAACATGGGCTTGAAAAATTCAGGACATTTCCAAACATTTTATTACGTGTGCTGATTCTGAAAGTGACTGAAGCACAGAAACAGCCTGACTTCACAGGCGAGGGCGCTACCAGGCGGTTACCATGGGTACAGGATCCCTCCGATCCTCGTAGACCGTTTCACCTCCTGTACCTGGCGTCTCCAAAACAAATCTTGTCCTGATGCCCAAAAGGAAAGAAAAATCATCCATAAAGACAAATGTCTGTTAGTCCATGAAACTCGAAGAGTCCTTGTTATTCCTGCTTTTTTAAGTCTCACAGTTCTGATCCAGAATAAGTGGATCTTTGAGCATCCAGGACCAGGACTGACAGACGTTTACTGAAATGAAAGGATAAAGGACTCATCCGTCCACTGGAAACCACCACAGACGGGGTTCTCTGGGGGTGGGGAGGAGGGTGGGGGGCATTTTATTTTAATCCTGATGTGAAATGAATGTGGATCCGTTCATTCACCCTCATGTTAAACCTCTGAGAGTCGCTCACAGTGTTTGCAAGAAGTCTCTTCGGATTGTCCACCATCTAGTATCTGACATCATCATCATCATCAGTCCACAAGTGTAGTTTCAGACCAGCCCAGTCCTGGTTCTGTTCTGCTGAAGTGAGCTGGACCAGCAGTTCAGCACTACGACCAAAGTCCTGACCTCAGTCCAGCTCCGCTTCCTGCTGCGGCTCAGTCCGGACCAGCTCTGACCACTGACGTGACGGTTCTGTACCTCGTTTCTCTGCAGACGATACGGAGACTGTGACGGGACCTCACCTGACACCCGAAGCATCGCCCAAACCACGATGCTTCAGGTGTCGAATGAAACCTCAGAGTGTGTAAAGAACAACACAAAAAGTGGATTTTTAGTTGTGTTGTTCTTTAGTGTCTGAGGTTCAGGAAACCATCCATCACAATCTGACGGGCTGGGCCTGATCATCGGGTGGAGTTCAGGTCGAGTCACCATGTGAGTGTCCGTTAAAATCTGTGCTGAGGGCGGGGCATCAACCTCTGACTGAAGTGTGTCTGTAGCACCAAGAATCGCTGTACGTCACTGAACGCTGAAAACCAACGTGTGGTCAGAGCCGACGTTTCGCCTTCCATCAGATCGGACACTTCCTGGTTTAAACCCAAACGTTCCAGCATCAGCTTCAGCTTGTAAAAAAAAAAACAGATTTAAATTTCTCAAAGACTCAAAAAAACAAACATAAGACTCAGCTCACACCTGCTGTATTTAAAAACTGATCTCTGCACACCTGTACAGACAGGTGAGTCCTCTCCTGTCAAACCTCAGAGTAAACTGACTGAACAGTTCTTTGTCCTGATCTCTGTTATTTTCCATCTCTGTTATTTTCCTCTTCCCTCACGTGTCAGTGTTTTTGGTTCCTCTTGATAACACTGATGTCTGAGGCATCTGTATTAACTGTAACTGGGTTTGTTGTGTGACGCGTGTCTGTACTGACACGTGGCTCCAGCAGCTCTTTAAAATGAAATCATAATTATTTTGTTCTTTTTAGACCAAATTTGTTTGTTTATCTCAGACTCTGATGACAGTAACATCTTTACTTTCTATGAGCTGAGAGATTTTTTTTTTTTTTTTTGGTTTAACCGAATCTTTACAGAGAGTCGGGAGGGGCTGTTCGTTTCTGCCCCCACCATCCTCACAGGAAGTTAAAGCTCCATGTGATGACTTTCACAGTAAAATATTAGTTGTCAGTTTTAACAGAGCTGTAGCTGATTCCTACAGGATGTAACGCAGCATTAAACTCAGCATGAGGCTTCACCATCATCTGCAAAATAAATATATTTCTGTTCCACTGTGATCTGCAGCATCAGGACTGTGTCACAAACTGCAGTTTGACCTCTGACCTTCCATCTCGCGTGTTGTTATGGAGCTGAGTTATCACACAGAGCTTTAAACGTAACGTGTTCAGAGTGAAATGTCATGTGGTCAGGTACGGGTGGGAGGTGTGGACTTCCTTCCCGGTGCTGAGCTCTGGCTGTTGGTCTACAGTGGCGGCGTACATCAGGAGGAGCGGGCGGGTCACCGTCTCTGCTGGCTGTAGACGGGGAACGCCAGCGTGACGTTGAGCGAGTCGTTGTGTTGGACCAGCGAGGTGTGCTGGTAGTGTAGCACCAGCTCCTTCAGAGAGCCATACAGGTTGTAGGGCTCCGCAAAACCGTAACCGGTGCTCGTCTTGTTGATGACGCAGTGTTTCACCTCTCCGTCCACCCTGAGAGGAAAGAAAAGAGCGACACATGTACACAGAGTCCATCCCAGAAACACTGACGAGCTGCCGTACACCTTTAACTTATGCTCCAACAGAAAACCTGTATTTACAGCGTCTTCCCATGTGAGTGAATCCAATATAACACAGCAGGTAAACAGGGGGAGCAGGCAGACAGGTAGGGAGAGAGCGGGCAGACAGGTAGAGAGCGGGCAGACAGGTAGAGAGCAGGCAGACAGGTAGGGAGGTGAGACTTACACCACGGAGCAGGCGTAGCAGCCCGGTTTGCTGCTGTCGCGGACCAGGAAGGTGCCGTCCCTCTTCCCTCGGAGCAGAGACTCGGCCTGGCTGCGGTTGATGTTTCCCAGACGCCACAGACGCTCGTCGTGGTGAGGAAGGTCCTCCTCGTCCTCCACCATACTGTACTCACTGAGGGGGAGGAGCCACAGAGGGGACATGTTTATGTTTTCTGACTGAAACACACCATGAGGGGCAGACGAGCCTCAGGTTTTAACTCTTTGGGTAAAACACACAAACCAACGGATGCAGGTTGGCTCTGATGTCACATCCTGTTTACCTGTCTCCTTCACCAGCTGAGAGACGCACCATCAAAGTTCATCTGAATAAAACTGCTAATGAACACATGAACATCCAGACACGATCAGTTCATCCAGACTTACTCCTCTGTGGTTTCGTTCTTCAGACCGAGCCACTCGTTCAGTTTCCTCTGACGAACGCCCTTCTGGGTCAGCCACCTGGGAAACACGCACACGGAAACACACACGGAAACACGCCACAGCTGTTAGTATGTGCTGTACCACACAGTTCTGATCTGTGTGAGTGTGTGTGTGCGACGTACATGAGGTACTGGTCCCTGGTCTTGCGGAGCTGGATCAGGTCTGGTTTGATGCTGTTCATCTTCTTGTCGATCTCTCTGTAGTCGGCGGCCTGTTTCTTCAGATCCACCTCCAGGTGGTGCTTACTGTCCACGATCTCGCTGATCCGAGACTTCAGCTTGTCGTAGTTCTCCATGATTCTGTGGAGACGCAGACATTTTCATACATTTTGAACTGTGCTCTGGTGTGTTGGTCCAGTCTGGACCTAAGTGACCTGTCCTTCAGCTGAATGTGGCAGCGTTCGGTGTCAAACTGGTGAAATCAAACAGAAGCACTGAACAGCTGCGGCTTTCTGACATCGGTGGCATCTGAACAGTTCATCAGTTTAAACTAACGTCAAACTTTCATATAAACATAAAAATAAAAAATTAGTTGAGTCTGATGCAAAGTTTTGTGAAAATCAAACATCAGACCCAGGACTTCCAGCGAGTCCTGTGAACTCCTCTGACTGGACGACAAACCTCCTTCTTTCTCATTTCCAGCTTCAGATCTAATTTACCAGCAGGTGGTTTCTCCCTGCAGGTTCTGTAGGCATGGCAACCAGGCCTCCTTCAAATGTGTGTGTGTGTGCATTTTAAAGGTCTGTCACAGTCGCCATGGCAACAGCCTACCTTTGGATCTCCTTGTCATTGCCCTCTCGACGAAACTTCTCGATGTACTCTTTACTGAAGCGCTCCTGAGTCTGACACTGCTCCTCGAAGATCTTTATGGTCTCATTGAACGCCTCGATGGCCGTCCTCTTCATCTGGATCTCCTGAGGGACGGAGAGGGGAAGGAGGATGAGGAGGAGGACGGGAGGAAGTCACAAGAGAAGGTGGTGGAGGAGGACAAAAGGGAGAGGTGGAAGGGGAAAAATAACAAGAGGGAGACAGAAAGAAAGTTCATGGAGCAGAGGGCGGCAAGAAGAGGAAGAAACAAAGAGGGAGAGAACAGGATGTAGGAAAGGATGGAGGGGGTTTGAGAGAGGAGAGAAAGCAGACAGAAGACAGGACACAAACAGGATGAGTTGGAAGAGGAGGAGAGAAAGAAAGAAAACAGATGGGTTAGAGAAAAGGTGTAGAAAGTCCTGTGTCACATGATCCCAGAACACAGACTGAATAACAAAGTGAGCTAACACCAGCATACGACCCAAACCAGGCGTGGCACACCTGGCTGCTGACACTCTGCTCTGCAGTCATCACAGGTCACAACAATGGTTTGACAGAAAATGAGAGAAGTCTGTGTTTTACAATGATCTTGGTCAGACGTGTCTGTGAACACACCTTTACCTGTGAATTCAACACAGCACTGAAATAACTTAATGAGTAAAAAACACGTTTTCTGGAGGAACAGACTCCTGCTGAGGCCGCCCTCCCTCCACCATGGCACATTTCCCATCATGCTGCTGTGACCTGCAGAGACGGACATGTGGAGGCTCCACCCCGTGCTGTTTGCCTGTAGCGTGTGTGGCGTGGCGTAGCGTGCTGTCGTGTACCTGTGATGTTCTGGTGTACTCCTCGTACAGCCTGTCGTACTCTCGGTTCTTCTCCTGGTACTGCAGGTGATACTCGTGGAGCTTCTTCCCCACAGCTTCAATACTGTCCTCCTTCACCACCTGGTCCTGAAGGACACAACAACACGTCCAATTAGACGACTCGTCCACTGACAAACCAACAGTCGCCAATCACTGCGTTCTGTGCTGGGAGACATTAACCAGCCGACCATCAGCTGCTGTCACAGACCTGCTGGTGTTTGGAGACTGGGTAGAGCAGCTTGACGTCCAGTTTGGGGTTGTACTGGGCCAGAGACTCGTGGCGATAATGGTTGATCAGCTCCACCACTGAGCTGAAGGTCAGGGGGTCAGAGAAGCCGTACTTCCCCTCCCGATGGAAAATCTTTATCAGCTTGTTGTTGCCTCCTTTCCTGCAAGATAAATATAAAATTAGATCAATAACAACAGACTGACAATTAAATCCCTACATGGTTGTGTCAGGAAATAAAAGCCTGTGCTGTGTTGTGTTGCTGAGTGCTGATCGGTTCACCTCAGAGTCAGAGTGTAATCTCCGTGCATCTTCGTGGACGCGTCTCGGACCAGAAACGTACCGTCAGCTGTGTCTCTCAGCTTCTCGTTCACCTCCTCTCTGTGAAACAGCACAGCGCTCCGTCAGCTGTGGTGCAACAGGACTCTGCGTTCATTTATCAGCTGCAGCCACAGCGAAGCAGACGCCTCGGGCCTGGGATCACAGCCGGGATCACAGCCGGGATCAGAGCCGGGATCTCAGCCGGGATCAGAGCCGGGATCTCAGCCGGGATCAGAGCCGGGATCTCAGCTGGGATCAGAGCCGGGATCTCAGCCGGGATCTCAGCCGGGATCTCAGCCGGGATCAGAGCCGGGATCTCAGCCGGGATCAGAGCTGGGATCTCAGCCGGGATCAGAGCCGGGATCAGAGCCGGGATCAGAGCCGGGATCTCAGCCGGGATCAGAGCTGGGATCTCAGCCGGGATCACACCCGGGATCACAGCCGGGATCAGAGCTGGGATCTCAGCCGGGATCTCAGCCGGGATCTCAGCCGGGATCAGAGCCGGGATCTCAGCCGGGATCTCAGCCGGGATCTCAGCCGGGATCACAGCCGGGATCACAGCCGGGATCAGAGCTGGGATCCGCCGTGTGCTCCTGAACCAATGGTTCTCATCACTGAGATTTAAAGTCATTTTATTGGACCATTGTTTGTTGTGCGTGTTTAGTGTGTTGTTGTTGTATTGTGCTGTTTTGTGTGAACTTTATTGTTGAGTTTTACACATTGTAAAGGCAGATCTCGACACAGGAAGTACACATTAGCTTAAGCTTAAGTTCAGTGAGCCTTCAGGATGCTAAAGAACTGTCCAGGTGAATTTATCCCAAACTGCATACTCAGATTCTAAACTGATGACATGAGAGATCTTTTATTTTACTTTTCCAGGTTTTCAGTCTTGGTTCAATTGTTCAGGTTTAGCTTTTCACCTGTGTATCTCTGTGTGTGTGTGTGTGTGTGTGTGTGTGTGTGTGTGTCTGTGTGTGTGTGTGTGTCACCTGGAAATGTCTCCCCAGTACCACTCAGCGTCCTGCAGAGCCATACTGTTGTTAAAACAGCTGGAAGCTGCTGGAGTCGACGGCTTCACTGGTTTGGGAGGTAAAGCTGAAAGACAGAGAGACGGAGACAGAGGCGGAGACAGAGGGTTAAAGTGTCAGCTGATGAATCAAACACTGAAGCTTTAATTCTCTACAATCAATTAGAATTGATTTTCTACATGCACTGTGCTTCTCCTCACTGCTGTTAGCGAGCAGATGCTAACTCAGGTGACACACACCTACATCTGCTGCGTCACACAACCTGCAGGTGAAATCACACTTCACTTCAACGCTCATGTGACCAGAGGAATCTGTTTATGGCACAACATGGAAACACAAGCTCAGCACAGTGTCAGCAGCTCGATGTCCAGCCTGACGTGACAGTACAATCACAATACAAACACCTCACAGCCTCCAGGTGTCACTCAGACACCTCCTCATGTGAACGCGTCAACCAGGAAGCAGGAAGCAGCAGTTTCCAAAAACAGAAACAATTCCACACAAAAAAAATTGATTCATTGGTCTGAACAGACGGGACAAATAAAGAACAACAGGAAAAACTCTGGGTGATGATTCGATTTGATAGATCACTTAGAAGGACGACGCTGAACACAATCTGCCTTCTAATCCAACAATGGCAAATTAATTAGCAACTGCCTTTGTCGTCAGCCCTCTCTATATATTCATTACTGTTTACACGGCTCACTCTGTGTGTACTGTCATTCTGTTTACACTATTTATTTTTTCTGGTAAATCTTGAGTCGTATATTTTTGATTTTTTGTGAATCACCTAAATAAAAGTGCATCTCATCAGAATCAGAAAATCGTACGGACAAACTCCTAAATGAAAATGAAGAACTTGAAGAAAAAATGTTTCCAACATAAATAAATTAAAGTGAAAATTGAATAAAAGTCCAAAATAAGAAAAAGTAGAAAATAATGGAAAAAATCGGGAGCTATCGTTACAGGCTGCACACGAGTGACGCATCTGCACAAACCATCTAACCCATTTATCCCATGTGTGTGTGTGCATGTGTGTGTGCGCGTGTGCGTGTGTGTGTGTGTTAGCTAAAATCCTTCCCTGTGTAGAAGCTAAA
This sequence comes from Toxotes chatareus, assembly GCA_016801885.1. Classification (NCBI taxonomy): domain Eukaryota; kingdom Metazoa; phylum Chordata; class Actinopteri; family Toxotidae; genus Toxotes; species Toxotes chatareus. The sequence continues at coordinate 26,624,232 of CM028882.1, forward strand.
CTTCAAATAAGTTTTGATTTTATAAAATAACTAAAGCACAAACAGAATTTACATCATTAGGATAAACACCATTTCACAAAATGGCTCAGGACGATTAGCACCGGCCATCTCATCAGTACTGAGTCAGAGCGCCACCAGGTGTCCGTCCCCTCCAGCAGCTCCAGGTTCAGCTCTCAGCTCCTACCTGGGCTCTGCATGTTAATGTAGCAGAGGATCTTCTCTCGTCCTCCTCTCAGGGGCTCGGCCTCGGCCCTGCCTCCCTCCTCTCGTTCCATGTCGGCGTCTACACCTTCACCCGCCTCCACAGAGCATCAGATATGAAACGAAACACGGATGCTTCTTTTCTGGATCTCACGATCCTCTGCCTTCGGGGGAACGCTCCCATCCTGCCTCGAAAAAACTGACGTCATCTCAAAGGAAACGCGTCCAGGCTCCAGTTTCCTCACTGAGCCTCGTTTTCTCTCTTAAATTCAACGACACACTCGACCCCTGGTGCCTGAAATCTGCAGGGTCTCCTCTCTCACGGCTCTCTGAGAAACTAACAGCCTGAAACCGTCTGCATTCGTCTTCAGCTGTTACACATTTAAAACGACGCAACTTTCTCTCCGTCTGCCTCCCTCTCTCTCTCTCTCTCTCCCTCTCTCAGCCTCAGTTCAAAGCTCAGGAGAGCAGCTTGGAGATGTGTGACATCACTGCTGCCCCCAGCCAATCCTGCGATGGCAGCGATATCACCGAGGCAACACCCCCCCCCCTCCCACTCCTTCTCTTCTCGTCTCTGCTGCATCCTTCACTCTTCACTGGATGATGTCATCGTTTCAGCTGCCGCTCAGTCCGACCGCCTGATCAATACATCAGCTGACCGACTGGCTGATCGACACTCTGATCAATATACTGACAGCTTCACTCAGACACTGAACGAATGAACACATACATACAATATGGAGCTTAAACTGAACACTGAACCCCTTGTCTTTGTGACACTACCAATAAAGTTTTTTCAAATATTACGTCTGAACCAGACGATGTTGACAAAAAGCAGCGTTACTGTCCAACATTATTAAACCAGAGGAAAGTGGACTGTGTTATGTTCCACCATGATCTCTGAGCTCGGACCGTTCCACTTTAATAATCTGCAAAATGCCAGCAGAGGTTTCATCTGTTATAATCCACACATCAAAGTCTGATCATCCTGTGCACGATCGTGTTCTCCACATGAGGACGGAGCTTCTGTGTCGTTCTCCAGTTACTGTCTTGACGATAATGCCTGAATGAGAAACATGAACGTCTGTGCATCTTTTAGCTGTGGAGATACTTCGCTCTGCTCGGGTGTTAGCGTGGCGTAAAATCCCAAAGCAGACGCTTACAGACACTTTAGGTTTCAGCAGGAAGGCCAAACAAATGTCTGAGCTGATGTTTGGGTGTTAGGCTGCTGGTCAGATCTGAAGACATCACCGTGGTCTGTGCTAAATTACACAAGCATCTCACAACAACCAGGTTTCAGTACCAAAACAACACTCTGATTTATACCTGACACTGAGGAAAACAAACTGAATTTGCATTTATCAAAAACCTCCTCTCTCTGTCTCTGTGTGACAAACATCTGACGTTTCACTGGTACGATGGAGCAACAGCTGCGACTTGTGACAGTGACTCAGATCCAGTGTGACGCTGCTTCAACGCTGCTTCAGGAACCGAAAACCATCCTCCATCCAAAGTGGCTCAAAATCACATGACACCTGATCACAGCAGAGTTCACACTGGAAACAGCACACAGGTGAAAGGAACCTGACAGACCTTTAACACCAGACACACCTGTGAAAGGACTGAGGTGCTTTCACATCCAGTCCATGTTTTTTTCACACTGCTCGGAGGAATCGACGGGTTTTAATGTTTCCTACCAACAGTCAAACACAGAGTCAGGTGTGTGTGTGTGTGTGTTTTACCTGGGGCAGCCTGGTTCATGTTCAGCTCGCTGGTTATCAGAACCTCCAGGACCTGAAGCAGAGGATCCAAACTGGACTCGGACCTGAACAGAGACGCAGACAGAGGATGTTCCTGAGATTACCGAGGTTTGGTTTGTGAACAGGAACCTGCTCATTCCTGGAACAACAACAACTCAAACCTGGCTCTCAGTAAAACACACACTTCCTGTTCTTAAGACTCATGTTACCAATGTTATCATGTGACTCAGGATGTAACATCAACACTTCTCACTTTCTTTTACAGCAAATCAAAATGTGTATTTCTAAAAACATAATCAGGTATAAAGGATTTTTAAAAAGTTATTTGAAAAATATTTATTAGTATAAATCATGATCAATTAAAAATCCTCAGCATGGAAACAACCAGTGAGATCTCTGAGCTTCATATTCAGGTTTATTATTTCTACTTGTTGGCTGATCAGCACTCAGTCTGCTGTCTGTTCTTTAAGCCTCTTTCTGCCTTGAACGTCATTTCAAACTGTTTGAACCTATGTGCAATACATTTCTGCTTCTCTCTTGTATAATGAATTCAGGATTTTGGGTTTTTCCTTCTAAAATAAACCCTGCTGACCTAAAACAGCCGAACATCACCATCTAAAGCTCTAAATACTGGTGAGTTCTTGAAACGGTCTGATTCATTGCACAGTAACAAAAAGGTCACGAGCTGTGTCACAGTTTCTCAGAAACGCTGCTGAAAATTCACCTAATTTGACTCCAACAACTCCCACGGCCAAATTCATCAGCTCACAGCAAGCTCACACTGTGTGCAGCGGCTGATACGTCAGGCCAGAAAGAAAAATAAGAATGAGTCGGATCTAATTCCATTTAAACTGTCTTAAATATGTGCATGTGCGTGCATGTGCGTGTCTGTGTGTGTGTGTGTCCACCACTGACCCTGCGGTCTGTCTGAACAGCAGTGGGCCGAACATCTCCGACAGGTTTCGGGGCTCAGCTGGTTCCTGGAGGTGTGCAAACAGAGTCGGGCGAGGTGTCGGACCACGCTGAGCAGGGTCAGGCCGTACTGGGCTGGGCAGGCCGGCGAGCTCGCCACACCTCGCAGCACCTGGGCACAGTCCTCCAGGTCTCGCACCTCTGCGGACAGAAACAGGAGGACAGAACTTTGAGCAAACACAGACTCACCCACGAAAAAAAAAAAAAAAAAGGAAATTCAGAATAGGACAAGACAAGAGGGCTCTGCTTTCTGCTGACCCTGCACTGCGTGGACCATGTCTGCCTGCAGCGAGGCGGGGAGGACGGGACCGGGGAGGTCGAGCAAGAACCGGACTACCCCATCACACAGGGACGACACCTCCAGCTGCTCCAGGTCTGAAAACAAGCACACCCCGGTTAGAAGGAAAAGGACCAATCACAACTTTGTTCCAGGTAATAATCTGAAGATGAGGTCGAAGGCTGCTGTCGCTCACAAGCATTCACATACATTCATACATTCATTCATTCATTCATTCATTCATTCATACATTCATTCATTCATTCATACATTCATTCATTCATTCATTCATTCATACATTCATTCATCAAAGCCGTATCACAGAGAATTTGAGGCCACCGTCTGCGATGACCAGATTTTTGTTTAAAGCTGATTTACGTGGCTGAGTGGAGTAAAAAGCAGCTCTGCTCGTGACGCCTGTCTGAACCAAAATCCTGAGAGTCCACAGAAAAAGGAAAATCAAACCACCAACACGACGGCGTCTGCTTGACTACAGCCGATGACTCTGTGTCTCACAGGAGAAAACGGCTGCTCACCTGTGTCGGCCAGCTGTCGCGTGTCCAGACCTCCTCCGCTCACAATGCGATACACACTGGGACTGTCCAGACCTGCAGCAGCACACACCACATATCAACAACACAGGAGCTGATGACTTTAACGTGTCTGCAGCCAGCTTTAACATGTTTCTCCTTATGCAGATGGTGGACATGAGGTAAGGCTGCGTATGGTTCAAAATAAAGGCCAAGCTTCTAATACTTTGCACAGTTTCAGTAATTTAAAGAACAGAACAGCTTCCTGATCTAAATCAGGAACTTTTCTAAATCAAAGTTAATCTGTGCTGCTGGAGAGTCGACCAATCAGCTGCTTTACACAGACTTTATCAGCTGGATGGACTGACTCCAAAAACAGGAAGTGCTCCTGTTCCCCTCACAGGTCGCATGTTAAGGACATGTTCAGTCATCAGATTCACGTGTGTCCCGTTCACTCATGTCTACATGTGTGAATCTGGTACCTTTGGTCTCGATGGCCTCCATCAGTCTGATGAGGAGGGGCGGGGCTGTGTCCGGGGGTCCAAACTGCTCTGGGAGGTCTGGCAATATGAAGCCTAAAAAAAAAACAACAACACAAGAAACACACAGTGTTCAACATGACATCGTTTCTGTAGCTCAGCCTCAGACTGTGCTGGTGTGATTCTTACAGTGATCGTATGACAGTGTATTTAACCCGTTCTCCGGTCGCACCGCAGGAGGAACCTTTACAGGAACCTGACCTGACACCAGCAGGTTAAACTGCCCATGTTAACTGATTCAGGGACCACCTGCTTCACAGCTCTTCCACACGAGAGGCTCAAACTGGGCAAACAACTTTTAATATGAAAGGGTGGAAGCAGCAGGAAGCAGAGGTGGCTCTGCAGCTGTGAAACAGAACAGTAACATTAAGAGCCTGGTTACTGCTGCCTACCAGCTACCACAACACACACACACACAGACACACACACACAGCAGATAGCATCAACAAACACACAGTGTACAGTAAAATCAGACGCACACACTTCCTGTGTTCTCTGGTAAGGCTGGTGGCAGAACAGAGCTGAGATCTGTTCAGTCAGCAACCACAACCCTGATTAAACACCAGCTGTGTGTGTGTGTGTGTGTGTGTGTGTGTGTGTGTGTACACAGAGTTACTGCATATAAAGCTGCTGGTGAGGAAGCAGCTGAAGGAAACTGAAGTGTGTGAGTCACACTGATCCAGTTTCAGGCTGAAAACTGCTTCAGAGTGAAGTGACGCAGGAAACGTGAAGTCCAGCCGGGGCTGATGGGAACGCCGTTAGTTTTACAGGCGTTTGCTCAGAACTGTTGATCTGATCATAATTTTATTTTATTATAAATTTATAAAGAGTACGGTCTGAACCTGCTATATATGGAAAGTGCCTTGAGATCATTTCTGTTATGATGTGGTGCTAAATAAATAAAACTGGACTGAATGGAACTGATGACTGATCTGGATGAAGAGTCACCGGATCTCCAAGGTTATTAGGGTTCATCCTCTGGATACCAAGAATCCCAGAACCACACGGACCGACCCACCGACCCTCAGAGCCACACACGAAGCTTACTGAAGCTTTCGTAAAATATCTACACACAAAGAAATTCACTGCTCGCTTCACTCAACTCCAGCAGACTGTCACTGTCAGGTGCAGCTGCCATTATTCAGGTGTGTCTGACTGAAGCTCACAGGTGAGGGCGTCTCCAGGGAAACGGTGAAAACTCACTGCTGATGCACAAGTTAAGCATTTTACTCCTACACACAAATATCTGGACCAAATTAACCCCCCGAACACAGACATGCAAATGGAACTTTACTCACCCTCAGACTCTGAGTCAGTCCTCGCTGACGCTGCGGATGGAGGTCTGGGTGGGCGGGGCTTCGGTGTGGGTGGGGACATCCTCTTTCTACCGACAAACTCCACGTACGTTCCCGGGAAGTCGCCTTTTTCCTGAGGGACGAGTTAGACACACAGAAATGTCTGAATCTAACAAAAACTGTGTGAAGTCAGAAAGTGAGACGTCCACTATAACTTCCCAAACTGAAGACGAATGCTTCGTCTTCAGCTTCAGGTGTGAGACAGAGCCTGAGGGTGTTCTTAGGTTAATCATTATTATACATATTACTAATTATATTCACATATTATTAAATAATTACAAATATCCTAACTGACGAGTCCACCAGTCAGCGTGGCGTCCTACCTGTGTGGTCTCATTGAAGCCCGGCAGCCATCCGATCTCTGACGGCCGTTCTTCGGCTCCGTTGCTGCAGCCGAGTGCCAGCAACGCTCCTTTACTGACCAGCAGCATGTCTCCAACGTGCAGGTCAATGTCCTCCTCCCTCTCCTTCTTGTAGTCGTACAGCGCTCGGTACTGAAAACCCTCCGAGCTCATCCTGACGTCTGTCAGCTGAGTATGGCTTCTCAATAACAAAAACAGCTCTGAATAAAAAATATATAAAAATAGGGTTTACTCTTATCCTGAGGAACCTAAAGTGGAGAATCTACACTGAGTAAATATGGCGTTTCCAGCTGTCTGTGCGTCTCCCCTGTCTCCATGTCTGCTAATGTCCTGTCATCCCTCCAGGCCGAGCCACAGCCGCTCAATCAAAGCATCCCGGCCGTTCATGAACAGGAGTCTCAGCAGAGGTAGCGGCCACATCTGGGGAGGCGATGGATCGACCTGAGAGAGCAGAGGAGGACAAAGCTTAACGTGACGCTGCAGAAGGACATGTGAGGAGCTGAAACACCCACAAGCACCAGCTCTGACAATCCATTAACAGTTTAGGTCATTAATTAAGGAGAAACACCCACTGCTGTCTGGCTCCAGCTTCTCCAGTGTGACGGTTAAACCTCATTAATACTCATCAATCTTGCATTTAATATTCCAAAAATTCAGCCAAACAGATAAACAGCAGCCAGATATGAACACACTCCCTGATCTATGGAAACACTGATTTCCTCTTACAATCAATACCTTATTCAGAATTTCCCCCAGGAAGCTGCTCAGAGGTGGAGAGCCACCCAGACCCTGACGCTTCTTATCTTGTGATAAATTTAGTTTGAAGATAACGTCCTAAACAAACTTTTTTTCTACTTTCCTGTTCCATTTTGTAAAATGGTTTTCTTTACTCATGATGTTCATCAATTATTGGTGCTTCAGCCTCGGCTAGAAAAAAAAAACCAGAAACTGAGTCTTGTGAGGCACAAAAACACATTTCAGTGTTTACGTCTTTTGTACACAAACAACTTTAACTGAAGAAACATGTCACATTTCTTTTAAAAATGTTGTCAACATCAGGGCTGAACGATTTCAGGAAAATTGTGATTTTTCTGGCAGATTCTGTGATTTCGATTTGATTCAGGATTTTCTTCAAACCAAGCTTCAGTGTAATATTCACAATGAACAGTAACATTTACAGACAGGACAGGAAACTACATCACACCATGAAAACATTAAAGGCCATTACTCTAATGCAAGAATGAAAACTCAAATATATTTAAGAAACATGCAGGTACATTCTGTAAAGTCACTGACCAGCGGCAGTTATTTTTCTATTTTCGCGGGACGTTTCAGCGGAACTTCTCCGTCATGCAAACACCTGTGCTGATTCTTCAGGTGTCGGTATAAAGTGCTCGTGTCTCCGCTGGATGTTGCAGCTTCAGCGCGACAGGTTTTGCACAGAACCTGTTTCTGCTGCACGTCTGCGGCCTCAGACCCGAAACGCTCCCAAAGGAGCGACGAGCTGTTTTTACTGGGGATTAAACGCCGTAACTCCGCTTCTGCTCCAGCTGAAGCCATTTGACTAATGAAGCAGCAGGTGGAGCAGGTGATGCTGATTGCGTTAGCCTGACCTGTGCACGCGCAGAATGCCGCTTCTGCTCGGTGAGCTCGGCAGGTAGGGAGACGGCAGGTATGTGGAAAATAGCTGACACAGCAGATCCTGGGTCAGTCAGGAGCACTGCCGAAACACCGCAGCTTTGGCGATCACGTGATCGCAGTTTGGATCAGAAACGATAAATCGATCAGCCCTCGGCAACATATTTACTTGGTCTGCAATTGGAAATGACTCTCATTTGATTCATCTGCTGATAATTGTTTCAATTATAATTAATCATTTGTGAAATATGTCCATCACAATTTTCCAGACTCCAAAGTTATTTTCATTATCAATTCATCAGCTGCTGATTTTCTGAATTAATCGATTACTTTTTACGTTTGCTTGATTTGTCAAACCAACAGCCCAAAACCCAAAGATAATTAATTTACTATCATACATGATAAATAAAAGCTGTGAATCCTCACGCGAGAAGCTTGAATGATCACTGACAATCAATTCTCAAAACACGACGATTCCTTTTCCGTTGCTGCAGGCGGAGTGTTGTCCACCAAAACCTCACACTGGAGAAGATGTAAACGACAACTTTTTCATGTTTTTCCTTTATAAATTACTTGGGAACAAGCAACACAACTTAGAAATTATTTTTTGACCTAACATATATTGAACCATGGCTGCGGCTGGTCACCATTAAACCACCAACAATTAACAATCAACTGAGAAAAAAAAAAAAACATTTTAGTTTAACATTTTCCGAACTATATTTATCAACCATCAAATAGTTGGAGAAAAGGGAAAAACAACAGAGTTGAAACTAACAATCGTTTTCGTTGTGAATTAGTCAATTACTTTCATGATTAATCAATTAATTGCTTGGTCCATAAAACGTACAAAAAAAAAAAAAAAAAAAAAAAGCCCAATGCCACAAAACCTAAAGATAACCGCTTCCAGTTCTTCAGGGAACCATCTTGAAATTACCTAAATGATTCATCGATTAAAAAAAATAGTTGGGGGGAAAATCGACACATAATTTTAGCATTTAAAACTCAGTGTTTGCAGATATTCCCTGACAACCAGACTTTACCGATGTCATTTAACAAAGACTGCAGGAATTTAAGGTTAAATGAATGAGGCCGAAAACATGAAAACAAAGTGCTTTACGTGCCAACGTGTAAGAGGTTTTAAAGTATACTCATTTTACAGATGTAAGCTATTACAAACACAAAAAGTGTCGACTCTGAAGGGGATTGCGTTTAGTAAACAGAAAAAACAAGGAAAACGGACCAGACTAAAAAGTTATGGTACTTTCCGCTTCACGGCATCAAGTAAGCCGAGCCAGACTCCGTTTTTAATCCTCGGCTACACTCACACTTCTAACCTTTAAACCTAAACTGCTAAATGTGGAAGATCAGTGTCATAAGAAGCACAGACACGAAAAAGAGAGTGAATCCCTCCAGGAAACGGGAAACGATAATGCATGCCAGCGCTAGCTTAGCCTGCTAGCTCGTATCAGTCGCTACGACGGCTCACCTTTTTTTTTAATTTTTCACCTCGAAAGGCCTCCAGCAGAGCGACCAGCGGGCGCCATTGTGGACCAGCGAACAGACACGGCACCCAGACGTTGTCCGAAACTGAAATATCCTCTTGATTTGTCGATTATTTTCAAGATGAAGCTGCTCGTGGTTCGGTCGTCTGAATACTAGCTGCGAGAAAAGCGCGTCAAGTTAGCAATGATTCAAAGCACTTCCGGTGCGAACAGGCAACGTAAGATAGCTTTTACAGTATTACAGCCAAACGTTTAAAACAGAGGTCCGGTTTTAGGGAAATAGTGGAGTATTTAGTTAAGTATAGAATTTACATCCAGTGTTTTCTCCAAAGTCCACTTTAACTATGTACATTTCTCGCTAATATGCGTTATATAAGCATGTAAAACGAGAGAATTGACAAGTTCCGGACTGCTTTCAAAATAAAATATTTCTGGCGAACGGGTTACACAGAACCAACAACATAATGTTCATTTTTGGGGGGATACTGTTTTTAAATATGAAAATATATGAGCGTTTTCCCTTAAACTGCATTACCTTTACATCGCATGTTCGTTATAAGGACCCAAACGTGGATTTAAGAGATTAGACCCTATTACCGCTGGGCAGGGAGGCAGGGCACTGGCGTCACATCCGGTAACCTAGATTTTAATGCAGTGTGCGGTGCTGTCAAGACAAGGGACCCGAGCAACAAAGAGTGTGTGTGTGTGAGAGAGTACACTGTATTCATGCCGTCCGTTCATTCATGTCTCATACAGTCATCAGTCTTTGAAAATGGCTGCGTGTGTGTGTGTGTGTGTGTGACGGTGGACCAGTTTTTTTTTCTGTCAGTGAAAAGCAGGGTGACTCCCGTATCATGTGACTGCTGCTGCGGCTTTTCCAGAACAAACTGCACATCACATGCAGGACTGTACATCCACCCATCACTACAGACACCATTAAAAATATAAAACCTTTATTTATAAAATGTATAAATACGCAGTACAAACTGGATTTTGGCACAGAAGGACAAATCTGTCTGTGGTTTTAATTCCCCTGTAGTTCAGTTCATCAAGCAAATCCTTAAAAAATATTAATGAAGTTCTGCTGAGCCAGTGCCACAGATCAGAGCTTTTGACCACACCCTGCTATATTTTATGGTATAGTATGTTCTGTGTCCCTGTGAAGCACCTTGTAGCTCTAGTTTTGAACAACTCAGTGGGAATAAAATTTAATTTACCTGTTTTCTTGCATTATGAAAACACATTTTCCTGAAAATAAGCCTGGTTTTACAGGCTCTTTCTTTATGAAACATCCCTGTGGTTGTGTTGTTTATGCAAACACTTCCTCCTGGTTCAGAAACCTGGATAAGGCCTTACCACAGTTTTGAGAACCCTGGAAATTCTAACCGAAGTTCTCTGTCATAAACCAGGATGATGTGCTGTGTAAACACCTGATCCGGGTTTCTGATCCTTCTCTGCCATGTTCACAGGTATGTCAGTTTATTTCCAGCTGAAGTTTCTCTACATGCTGAAGATGTTTCCCAGTCTGTGGACCAACAGGCTGATCCTCCCCGACAGCTGCAGCTCCTCCTTCAGGAAACGCCCCACCTGCTCTGAGTACAGAACATCGCAGAACACCCAGATCTCCGCCCGATCCCTCTGGATGTTGGCGTTGCACGTCGGCAGCCTGGGGCTCCGCGCAGACCGGGTCAGAGTCCGCCACACCTGCAGGGATCACAAATGTGATGAGGTGCTGAGCACAGTGGAAAACAAAGTGAAGGACAGATAAAGATCCACAGTCACACGCGACTGAGACATAAACACTAACCACAAACTGTGTTATCAGCGTTTACAGCACAACTCTGCCCATCTGAAGTGTGACAAAAGGAGACCAACGAGAAAAAAGAAAGAAGGAGAAAAGAAAAAACACAAGATGGCATAAGGAGAAAACTGTGATGTGTGAAAAACTGGGACATGTCTGTGTGAGGAGAGCAGTGTGCGACACTGACAACATGAAAGCTGAGCTACACAACAAGACAGAAGAAACAGAAGCAACAAAATCAGTAACAACCATGAGCCTGTTTCTACACTGCTGAGAGTCACACAGCTGAGCCGAGTGAATTCATGTGTCATTTCAAATAAGTTCAGTTAGAATATTAACCAACTACAGACTCTTCACAGTACACTATCAACGTAAAATATGGTTTAAATAAGCTGCTGCTGCTGCAGAATATCACAGCTTCTCCAGCCGGGGGACCTTTGTTACACGTCATAACCCTCACTCTGTCTCCCCACGTCTCCTGTCTCCCTCTGCCACACAGCTGTTACAGACTGACCGGCTATAGACTCTGAGTCCTGTTTCATGAATGATCTGCTGACCTGTTCCATGTCATGGGATGCCCCACAGTTGTGCTCACTGATCACCCATTTGGCCCTCTGCTGGAGGTGGAGCCCATGGACCGACACCATGTGATCAAAGTGTTTGGACAGCGGCTGGGTGCTCTGCAGCAGGACTCCTCTCGGTGTAAAGACGCTCCAGGAGCGTTTGATCGGAGAGTCTGTGCAGCCATCTCTGTCTTTCTGTGGCTGTTTTTCAGGCAACAGTCTGGTGACGCGTCTCTCTGGTTTCTGACAGAGTGATGCTGGGAGGAGATGGTCTGGGTTTTTTTCTGGAGGACTTCTTGTCGTCTCTGCATCATAACATTTTTCAGCTTTAGGTCTCTGTAGTTTGTTTTTAGGAAGCGATTCAGTCACTGTTGTGTGAGGGTGTGGCCTGTTGTCAGAGATGAGTACATCACTTGAGGAGGTGATGACGGGCGCTGGTTTGGCGGGTCTGATGGGCAGCCGGCGGTCTGCGGTAGTGGTCGGGAACCAGGGTGCAAAGACGGGAGGAGTCCGACAGGGGAAAGGCTCCAGCAGCTTCTCTGTTCTCTCTAACAGAGAGCTGAGCCCATCTGCTGATCCAGACTGATAGTGCAGAACCACATCCTCCATACAGACAGACAGAGGTCAGACGACTAACTGCACCACCCTCCTCGTCTTCATCCCCATGACATAGCTCAGTCTGACGTGCAGGGGTTGGTGGGAAGTCGACAGCCTGTGGAAGGGGAACACAGATTTCCTTTACAGTTACAGCACACGTGTTTCAGTCTGGTCCTGGTTTGTGCTTCTTGTGTAATATCATCACATTTCATTGATCATTTCATTTCCCTGGAACCAGCTTGTTCATAGATTCAGACCCAGCCAACTGGAAATTTACTCATCACTGATGAATCCGGATGACAAGTTCTTTCAGCAGCTCAAGTTGTTGTTGTCAGTGTTAAACTGCTTGAGGTGAAAAACAAAAAACAACAACAAATCCTGAAAAATGTGACGTGTAAATGTGACAGAAAACAGGAATTTTCAGGGATGAAGAAACTGCTGTAACCGTTGCTCATTCACTTTTTAGGTTCTTCAAAGATCAGAGATTGATCTGTCTGAAAAACTTAAGCAGTGACCCGAATGTCCATAAAACATGAGACCCGAACTGGGACTAATCTGGTTTTCTAAACAGCTGGTTACAGCACAAAGCACCCTGCGTCTGCGGGGGTTAAACCCGGACATGCAGGATTTAAGATCCGTAACGTACAGCATCAAACCAGTCTTACAACAAACTGCTGTCACCATGAGCCCTACACTGTGAAATTGGAGTTTAGTTTGTCTTCTTGTGGCTGTCAGCTGATTTAACTAACCCCAACATCAGGTGACCCACGTCAATGAAGGAACACAATGTGGAGGGAGAAACAGAAATCAGCTCCAGTAACTTAATGTCAATCAGCCAAACAGTGAACTAATTTATGACAAAATAATGATAAAATAATATTAATTCGCTAATATTAACTTAAACGTGTTTTATTAAACAGAACATTGTCTCAGGGGGCTTCCGGTTATCGTCCCCTCACCGGCAGCTAATGTTTTGATCTTCTCATGCTAGTTAGCCGATGGGCTAAACACAACTGACTGACTCGGACGAAAACAACAGCCGAGCACTGATTTCAGCCCGCAGATAAACCTGAAGCGGACACAGTGAACGGCAGCTAAACTCATTTATACCACAAAACACCGACCTTTTTATCAGCTGACGACGAGCCGTCGGGAAGTTTACCTTCTCAGAGGCTAACGTGGAGACGGGCGGTTGTGCGCGGCCCGGAAACTCCCGCGATATTTGGGGTAAAGTACGAGACTGAAGCCAGTTCAGCACCAGCACTATTTTTCTATTTATTAAATCTATTTCTATATTTAAAAAATATATATATATTTTTTTTTCATAATTTATTTAGTCCATGTATTTGTGTCCCCTTAAAACTACACATTTTAATTTAAAAAAGAATTTTAAAAAACATCATCCACTTCATCATAATCATATATCACCAGTCCTAATCATACAAATTTAATTTCTATTAATCTGTATCAGCCTGTGGTGGAAAGTAACGTAGTACATTTACTCAGATACTGCAGATATTTACTTAAGTCTGAGGTCCTTTACCATTTTCTGCTAATTTATACTTAAACTCCTGTTTAATGTCAGAGTTGGATTTTGAAGTTTCTACAAAGCTAAAGAAATGACACTGACGCAGCCCAGTAGTTTGTCAATAGGACATTTTATTTCATACGTCTGTTGTCTTTATTCAAATTACAGTAATATACTTGCTGAGATGACCACCGGCTGCAGCCTGGACAGCTAAAACTGACAGCTGTACTACTTGAAGCAAACTTTTTTTCCTTTTTTTTTCTCCTTTTTTAAAATTATCTTGCAACAGAAAAAAGCACATACTGTATGCCATGAGATGTGATGAGTGGTGGTGATGTCAGGTAGGTAGGGTTATAGTGCTGGTCTACAAAAAAAAAAAAAAAAAAAAAAAAAAAAACCCCAGAAAAACAAAAAGAAAAAACCTTGCGCGTTGTACATGTTGTAAAAGGATCAGAATATGGCACATTTGGTCCACGTTGGTAGTTTTATTATCTCATTTTCAAACATGTAATAAACAAAAAAAAAAATCATCATAGTTGTACGTGTTGTTTTTCCCCAGAAGCACAGCATTAATGACAGCATATTGAAAACACGACTGTAGAGGGGGCCGCTCTTTAAGTTTCTCTTTGTTAAAATCTTGGATTCATCAGCCAATCGTTTGTTTCTATTCTCCCTGGTACAGTATCATCATCATCATTATTATTTTTAATGTCTTCTTTCCATCCAAAATGAAGGGGGTGAGGGGAGGGGGTGGAGCTTCATGGATGACTGAGGGATGGCTTTGGACGTTCACAGGAAGTAGTCAGGAGTGCGTCTGGTCACATGGGGCTCACCGCGGCGGGGGGCGGGGTCAAACTGAAGGCTGAGGAGGCAGAGAGCGTTTGTTATTGACGAGGTTACAATCAGAAGGCGTCTGAAACAGGATGCTGTGTGAAGCCTTTTCAGGGCTGTAGCTTAAAAGGACAGTCAAAAGACTAGCAACTGTTTTTTTTAGAATTTCATTCTATTTTTATTTCTATTTTTTCCAGCAAAATGCAGTAAAAATTAAACAAGAACAACAGATGAACTGCACCACTGACATGGTTTACACTGTTACTGTGGCTTCACCTACTGTAAACTGAGGTGAACTGCAGCAGGAGCACAGGCTACAAATCCTCTGGGATTAAACGCAGCTAACGTGGCTGTGAAAGAGCATCGGTTACAGCCCTACCTGACCCTTACATTAACATGAAGTCCTACTTCTTCAGTGCTTTTATACTTACAAAGAGTATTTCAGAGTGTCGTCCAGTTCCATGATGGCTGCCTGGTTTCCACAGCGGTAGCAGTAGTTTGGAGCACTAAAGATGGTCACCACATTCTTGTCATGGCCCCAGTTGTAGCCCTGATGATAAGAAAACACACGGAGTTTCATTCCAAGCTCCACCTGACCACAGCCAGGGTCACCTGACAGAGGTCAGGTCACAGACCTGATGAGTCAGCAACTTTCAACAACAGCTTCTTAAGAGAAAAAGCTTTTAGCACATACATCATCACTGTGTGACACCGGGTCTAAAAACAGTGTGTGGTCAGATAATATAAGAAATCTGAAGATGTGACTTCGGGTTCAAGTCATTTCTCAGAGGTCATTAACTACAACTAATTAATGAATCACAAAATTCATTAACTACTTGTCAGCTGAAACTTTTCTAAGAGTGTGAACAGATTCAAACTTCTCTTCAGTTTCAGGTGAAGTCACATTAGTTTGAATCAGGTCTGAACAGGAAGTGAGTGAGCTGCATGTCAGGTACGGAGACTCTCACACTGAACCACAGTGGGAGAGAATCCAGTACAGACACAGGGATGGAGGAGCACTGCACCCTTATATTATGTTGCCATGGAGACTGAATTTGTTTAGGATCTTTCAGTCCACTTGTTTCTGAGCACATGAGCCAAACTAACAAAAATATACTCAAAAACAGACGTGTCCAACCTGTTCCTCAAAGGCCTGTGTGGCTGCAGGGTTTTGTTCCAACCAAGCAGCAGCAGCAGCAGCACACCAGACTCAACTCATGTAATCAGCTGATCTCAGTCTTCAGACAGCTGATTGGTCAAACTGTGTGCTCTTGATTGGCTGGAACAAACACCTTCAGCCACACAGGCCTGTGTGGAACAGGTTGAAAACCTCTGCTCAAAAACACTAAAGCTTCACAGGTGTGGAGTTTAGTGATAGGTCGTCAGTGTAATCGGCATCAGGTGTTTCACTGTGTGCACAGCTGTGGGTTCCACACCAGTAACCAATGTGGTCAAACTCTTTTGGTGGAAAGCAGTAAATTCAGACCGTTCCTCACAGATATTAAACAGGTTAGAACAGTGGCTTCTGTCCATCCATCACTCAGACAGAGAGTTTCCCTGTAGGTGCATCAGGTGGAAACAGGACTTTCATTTATTTGTAGAAATTTATCTTTGAAGTATGTAAACATTATTTTAGTTTCTATGACTCTGTTCTGAAGACAACCTCCTCATCCTTCGATCCAGATATTGTTGCTCTTTCCCTCCACAGCTGCTTGTTAACTGAATGCATTCATTCAAAGATCATGGCCTGACATCTGGTCTGTGTGGGTTGGACCTGAGCGAGCTCAGTCCCCCTTCAGATCATTGAGGTAGGTTTTCCACAGGACCCTGGGTGTGAATCATAAATAAAACAAATCTACAGAGTTTCTGTGGGTCTGTGTGCGGCCATCTTACCTCCATGACCAGCTGATGGGCACGGGACACCAGGGTGAGGCCGTTGGCGTGGTTGAAGGTTTCAGAGATATCCTGTCCGAAGGTGTAACCGGCACCACGAGGAGAGATACCCCACCCACCACGATCATCAGGGTCCGACCACAGCAGGTCGCACATCGGGCCCTGAGAGAAAGAGAGGGAGGGTCACTACCACTTCACCGTGCTGGACATCCCTTCTTTCATTACATAAAGCACATAATTCTGTATGTTTTATCAATACTTTCCCCTTCACAAACTGACTGCAGTGCTGTTTCAGGACAATAATTCAAGCTTAAAAAATAATATCAGAGTTAACCTGAAGCCAAGGCCCAGTCTAAGATTAAAGAAGTGTGCTGATATTTTATATTTTCTATTCTTCAACAAAAGCCACATTTAGCCTGAAACCAACACTGAACTGCAACCAGTGATCAACAGTTACACTGTGTGACATGTTCCTCATCACTGTAAACACACACACACACACACACAATGTGGATTAATCCATCACTAAAATAGTCCCAACAAATGTACTATTGCCTCCTTTTAAAAACTGAAACTGTATATTTCCTACTTTCAGAAGGAACCAATGGGATTAAGAGATGAAGCCACAGACCCGAGGAATCACAAAGTGATGGACCAACGTGTTTTTGGTTTGAAACAGCACATGGGATGTGTCAACAAGAAGAAAAACACAGCAACAGGTAGAACACTAGGTTTATCCTATGGTCTGGTTTACACGTGTTTTACCTCATGTGGGACTTCCTGCAGGCGGTCCAGAGCTCGTATGTGATCCAGAGTGTCTATGGAAGGAGACAAACCTCCGTGGAGACAGAAGATCTGAAACAAAGACATGAGACATGAGAACTGTGATGAAACACAGAGTTTATCTGAGTTACATTTAAAAAAAACTGAAGATAAATGATTTTTTCCCTTTATCCAATTTTCAGTGTCCTCATACACAAATATTTAAGATGTGAGTGGGCACAAACGTTTTCCAGCTTTCTAAGGAGAGAATTACAGGAAAAGTTTGACAACTACTGATTTAAAGTCAGATTTACTGTCGTGCACAGTAAGGAAACATGTTTCCCTGTACAATGAAACTCTTCCTTTGCTGTCCCCAGTGAAAGCCAGACAATATAAAGTCCAAGAATAAAACTTTAAATATTACAAAATAAACCATTTTATGTGTATGTGCAACAGCCATTACTGTTAAACCATTAACACTAAGAAACTTGTCTCCGACTCAGCAGCAGTGACCTTACACCAGACGTGTCCAAACTGTCCCATGGACCGTTTGTGGCTGCAGGGTTTTGTTCCGACCCAGCAGCAGCAGCAGCACACCAGCCTGGACTCATTCAATCAGCTGATCTCAGTCTTCAGACAGCTGATTGGTCAAACTGTGTGCTCTTCATTGGTTGGAACAGAAACCTGCAGCCATACGGGCCTTTGTGGGACAGTTTGCCTTACACCATTACAACATCCTGCATCACAGGAAGTGCATCACAGTTCAACAGGATGAGAAAACCTGTTACGTCATGACGGACAAAGACGGCGCCCTCAGCTAACCCTCCTACCTGTCCATCGACCAGCGCGGTGAGCGGCAGGTAGTCAAACAGGTCTGTGAAGTACTTCCAGACGTTGGCGTTGCCGTACTTCCTCAGGCACTCGTCGTAGAAGCCGTAGACCTGCGTGATCTGCCGCGACTCGTGGTTCCCTCGCAGGATGGTGATTCGCTCCTGGAAACGAACCTGAACGACGGAACCATAAAAACAAAAAATCAGAAAGTTGCAACTAATGATTATTTTCATTTAGACCCGAAACAATCGATTGATCAACTCGCTTCTTCGCTCCTTTTCTTCGTGAATCCATGAATGAGTTATTTTCTCATGATGATTTACTGTTTCATTCAACAGGCCAAAACCCAGTTTAAGAAACGGATCAGATTCAATCCGATCACCACTGATCTGAGAGGGTGACACAGCTCTGACCATCAAGCCTCAGTGAAAGGTGTGCAAAGCATCGAGAACAGCAGCGACCCACGGCGTGCGGGAGAAAGCCAGGCGGCGGTGCATTCAGCCGTCAGCTGATGTCTGCTCACACAGCACTGTCGGGATTTTAGCATTCAGCTCAAGTCCAGCTGATGTCTGCTCACACAGCACTGTCGGGATTTTAGAAACAACTTTATGCCTGCACAATAAAAGTGGAGCAACAGGTTCAGTCTCCTGTTTATCAGGTTTTATCAGGTTTGTGACGACACACATGTCCACAGGCTCGTAGCCTCAGAGAGCTGACTGACAATCAAACGATCAGAAACCGATCGATCAGGTTTTTTTTGTTTCCATTCATATAAACTGAGGCACAGCTCCGTTCTGGATGCATCACGTCTCCTGTAAACTCTGTTTGACACAGATGTTGGAGAGTGGTTCAGTTGAACTGTGGAGCAGGATCATCTAACGCCTGCTCTTCTTTAGACTCAGTTTGTTCTCATGGGTTCCCTCGCTCGTCTACACAGAAGGCGTTCCAGCCGTGTTTTTAGTCACGTGTTCTACACGCGTCTCTTTACCTTAGTGTTTTATATCTCACAGTGAGTTGGTTGGATCATGGTAAACAGTTCTGTTTATATTTATATCACAGTTTTGTTAGTGTCTGATCTGAAAGTTAAAAATAAAACCAGATCTTCAGACATTCTCATTCCTTTTAGAACAGAATGCAAACCACGTCAAACCAGCTTAAACCAGAACTGTGCTGGTCAGGTTTGGCGGCACACCCCTTCATCACTGGTAAATACTGGTAAACTGGTAAGTACTGGTAAACTCATAGACCTAAAGGGTTAAGGAGCCTGAACGCACCGTTACTTTTACTGTCTCTGAGGTTTCTTGTTTCACTCGTGAGTCCACAGCTGCTTGGACAAATGTTGTGTGACAGTTTGCATTGTTTGTGTTTTACAGATCCTGAAGTTGAAACATGAAACTCTAAAATCAGGGTTTCTGCAGGATACGACAAACACCACACACAACACCATTTAGAACTGTTATCACGGTCACACACAGTAATAAGTATGATGGAAAACTGGGAGTGAGAATAAGACCAACAATGACATATTAAGCACACAAATTTATATTTCACACTTCTGTCAGTGCTTCTCAGGTGCATGTAATAATTCTGACAAGTAGAATTAGTTACATGACCTAGACTCAGCTAAGTGACAGATGCCATGTGCTAAGATGCTGACTTCGTGTTTGCTGAATGTCTGATGATCACACATCCCATGTATTGTCTGGTAGCTTCTGCGTTGCACAGCGATAGCGTTTACCTTTAACGTGACGAGCAGCGTGACCGTCTCCACGGAGTAGTAGCCTCTGTCGACGTAGTCTCCCATGAACAGGTAGTTGGTGTCGGGAGACTTGCCTCCGATCTTAAACAGCTCCATCAGGTCATGGAACTGACCGTGGACGTCGCCACACACCGTCACCGGGCATCGCACCTGAGAGGACAGGAAACACCGATTAATTACCAAGTCAATCCATCTCTGATGCGAGTGCCGCTAACCAACTTCTGCTATACACACACTGTAATTCCCTAAAATGATTTTTCATTTCCTCGTTAGTGGTGAAGTACTTCAACATCACCAGTGTAATGGAAACTAAAATCAATGGAACAGAAACCTCTAATTAAATCTGGGAAGCACCTAAAACACGCGTGACTTGAAATATTACATCCTGTTCAATGTTAGGTAAAGGACAAATTATTAAGGCTTTTATTTTGGCTGAGACTTTCTGGTTTCTATAACGACTCCGTGACATTTAAAAAGAAATGTGCGTGTGCGCCTGCAGCTCAGCAGACACACAGTTTCCAGAGTAAACAAGGTGTGATGTTGTTCAGCCTGTGGACGCTCGGTCACATTCTGCTCCAAAAACACTGGAGGGACCAACACT
Organism: Toxotes chatareus; assembly: GCA_016801885.1. NCBI lineage: Eukaryota > Metazoa > Chordata > Actinopteri > Toxotidae > Toxotes > Toxotes chatareus. Next base: position 26,644,537 of record CM028882.1, read on the forward strand.
GAAAATGAGATCTGATATTTGTTGTTTGCTAAAATACAGATACAAACATCTATTATAAACAGAAGAAACTTTTATCAAACAAGAACTTTATTCACTGCTTCAGTGTAGAAATACTGTTTGGTTTCAAGTGAAGCATCAATCTCTTCATCAGAAGGTGTAAATCTCACTGAGGAACAACCCCCTCCTTCACCTACATGAACTGATCTGTGCTGTACAGGAGGCCGATGTGACTTCCTGCAGAAAAACGCTTTCAACATTTTTATTCTACTTCCCTTTGTGATGAAGTCTGGAAACTTTCCAGCTGCTGGAGGTTTCACCATCTGAGCCTCTGCTGGTTGTTGCGTTTTTTTTTTTTCTGTAATTTAACAACTAAGATTTTCACAGTCAAATTACAAAAATTATTTTATCTAATTAGCTGATGAATACTTTACTTAAAAAGGTCGACATCCTTGTCATACTTTTAATCGTTTAATCCCTTTAATAATAGTTTTCCAGCTCTGTAATGGGGCAGTCTGTTCACCCTGAAGGCCGGCATGTTGTGCTGAACATCAATCAGTAACTGCCTGATTTTTCTGTGGTGCTGCTGAGAACAGACTCCAGCACTGTGGGAAATCTCACCTCCTGAACGTTGGACTCCTTGGTCAGAATCTCCTTGGCCTGTAGGGAAGACAAACACGCAGATTCTTTATTTCATGACTGACCTTTTCTGTCAAACACATCTCAGACACTGAAGTGATTACGTGAGCAGACATATGGTAAAATAAAACTCTTCAGCGACACACAAACAGTAACTCATGTCATACGCGCCCACGTTTAGCCTCCATGACAGAACAGGAGGTTATTTTGAGGTGTCGAGTCTGAGTGACCTCACAGGACACCGTAGCGTTTGAAATGAACTGTAGTAGATTCCCTGACGACAACAGGACAAAAAAACCCACTAATCTGTGGTGAATGTATTTCTAATGATTGAACAGGTGTTTCACTCTTGTTGTGATGCAAGCGGAAAAAAATAAAGCTCAGTTGATTCTACAACTGAAACAATTAATCAATATGTTGATAAACAGAATAATAATCTTCAACACTTTTAATTATTGATTAGTGCTTTTAGTCATTTTTCAAAGCTTCTCAAATGAGACATGACTACATATAAATGTTGGACCTTTGGATTTCATAAACAACAATCAGAAAAATAATCATCTGATTAAATTAATAATGAAAATAAATGTTAGCTGCAGGCTTAGCTGATTAAAATGGAAAATGTTATTACCAGTTAAAGGCAGGATGGTTGTATCTTAATTTACTGTTAACCACTGAAGAAGACAAAGACTCAGACTTTCTGATGTTTTCAATCTGCCACAAGTTTCAGTCTCAGAGAAGATATTTTAACAATCATTAAAAACATCAGTAACAGAACAAAAAATAATAAATAAAATATTTCCCAAAAACAAACAAAAAAAAACAACAACTGACAATTCGCTTTAATCGCCACCCACCCAACTTCCAGGTCTGCTTCTGTTCTAACGCGTTTCACTGTTGAGTTGAATTCTTTTTACCACACATTAAATTTTAACCTCCTGTTTAGTGTAAAAAGTCTGAAAAAAAGAAAAAAAAGTCTAACAGTCCAAAACCCACAGATAATCTATTTACAACTGCATGAAAACAGAAAAACAGAAAATCCTCAAATTTAAGGAAGATTTAATTTTTTGACTAACAGAGAAATGGTTTCAAAACCAACTGAGTTTCTGTGAGTGCTCCTGCCACTGTTACTGCTGCTGAACATCCAACACCATCATGGGATCAATTAGCTGATGGATAAAGGAATAATCTGCTGCTATTTTGATAATCGACCGCTTCTGCCCATCTTTCTGACAAAAAGTGAAACGATACCAAATATTTGCAGATTTCTGCCCCACACACCTCCACGAGTTCTCAGATGTAGCTGCGATGTGCTGCAGATGTTCAATACAAACAAAACTTGTGATTTCTCTTTATCCAAATGAAAAGATGATTAAAAAAATATGCTGTCTGACAGAGCATGAGAGGTCAGTTTATCTTTGAATGAGTTTAAGTCATAACTCTGGGCTCTGCTGACTTGGGACAGACATTTCACTGAACAAGGATTTACACCGTGAAAATAACTGTTCTGTATAGGTAGGGGGGTTGCAGCTAACAATTTATTTTCATTACTGGATTTTTTTCAATTAATTAATTGATCTACAAAATATTAAATAATTGTCAAATGTTCTGTTTTATTTACCCTGGAAATCCAATCTACAATGATTTATATCAAAGAAACTAATCTTCTCTGACAGACTGAAACCTGCAAAGATCCAGCATTTTTCACTACTCGTGTCTGAATCAATGACTCAAACTAGCAACCAGTTATCAACAAAGCCAATTATTTTTCCATAAACCTCACATGAGCTGGAACCAACCATCTGGTGTTTCGACACATCCTTCCTTCCCTCGCCTGATCATTATTACTAAGCGAACTGATATTTCCGCCTTCCACCAACATCTGATTGTTGACCCCGAAAATAACTCAGATGATACAGTGATTTACAGATTAAAACAAGACTCTGAGTCTTTCCTTTCATTCATTTAACTCACACAGAACCAAAATGATCCCTCTGCAAATGCAGGGCAGAAAACAGCCTGCAGCTCCTCAGGAGTGAGATTTAAACCTATTGCTAGAAAGCGTGTTGTGATAACATTAAAGTCCGACGATGCAGAAAAGCTACCAAACGAGTTGTTGAATGGTACAACAAACCTGAGGAGACGCCTGAAAACAGAGGCTTGACAGGTTTATGCAATAAAGCGGCTGATCGATAAAGACAGGGCGCGGTGCAAATCTGAACACATACACGTATTCACATAAATGTACTTTTGAAATGTGAAAAAGGATATAAGACTCCGGAACCAAACGTTAGTTTAGCCCTTGTTTGTCTACAAAATGCAGTCATGTTAATAAACGGGCAGTAAAATGGGATCCGTCTATTTGATGGCAATGATGTGAAAGATGCGAATTTTCGGCCTGTCTGCCCTCAGACGACGGTTGCTGGACACCCACCACAATCTCATCATTTTAAAGGGTCAGACGGTGCGCTTAGCGAAAATATAGAATTTGAAAAACGATTTAACTTTAGCTACGGTGCCGTGAAATAATAACAACCTCAAGATGACTGGTCGAAAACGGAGCGAAAATAGCCACCGCTGCCGTTACCTCATTGCAGAAATTAGTCGGAGCCGCTTTCGCAGTGTAGGCCACACTGAAAGCGAGGCCGACTGAGTCAGGATAAAACCCGGGCTGATGTAGCCCACTTACCTTCTCACAGAGTGTCCTGACTTGGTTTTCCGTTAGCTGCTTACACTCGTTTAGCTGTTCGATCCATTGGTCTAATTCCTTAGTAAAAGATTTGTCTTCCATGACAGCCGCGGTAGCTTGCTAAGCTAGCTGTGTTAGCTACCTGAAAAAACAAACTGGCCTGTGTTTCAGCGCTAGCTGCTTTAGCCTGTAGCTCGTCGTATTGTTACCCCGATCTAGTCCCGCCAAACCGGTTGGAAAATCGACGATAAGACCTAAAATTAACGAGCCCTTCAATCAACTTCTATCATGATAAACTCCCGATGTCCAATTACCGACGTTAAAAATCAGTTTATATAGGCCGGGAAGTCAAAAGGGTCGAAAGTCCCCGATGCGGCAGACCGTAGCTGCAGGAATCAGCGGCGTCGCAGCGGCTAGCTGATTTGCTAAAAGAGCTAGCTACAATAACATCCGGGCATTTCAGCAGCGCGCAGAGTCAGCACACCAGCGCTGCCGTGTGGACAGACCATGAACTGCAAGATAGTTTAAAGCAGCAGCTACAAGAGTTCTCTTAATCCTTGTTCTAAGTAAACCATAAAAAAAAAAAAACTTTTCTGGAAAACACATCATCAAGCTGAAAACACGGCTGTTTTTGAAAAGTCAACTCTGGTTTTCTCGGGACAGTGAAGATACAAATATGTTCTGTTAGAATATGATGCGTTGCTGTAGATTACTGTAACCAACATTTTACAAAGTAGTGTGAATTTGTGTAGTCTCAAACAACCACAGCAATGAAGTGCAACATAGATGCACTAGTAATATTAATCCATAACAATGTTATATAATAATATATAAGAGACCATTTTTCTGTAACATGAATCATTTTACTTTTGATAGTTTACGTACATTTAGCCGTTAATACTGACATACAACTCTAGAATCAAAACATTCAGTTTGAAGTTTCAAAAATGTATTGCAAATAGAGTTGTTAGCACCGTAAACTGTGTGCGGTGCAGAGTTTAACTATGGCTGCCCAGCACCGGCTGGGCGGTGCACTGCCTTTTCGTTGATGTACTGACCGGCGCACTCGGTGCAATAAATGAAGCGCACCGGCAGTTTGTCAACAGTCAGTGAGTGTGGTAGTAAAGCGGCCATATGGCTGTGTGTTTAACGCACAGACTGTATGTACCGGGAAGAATATAAAGATCTTTGCATACAGTCTGTGATTTTACGGCAGAGATCAAACCGTCGCTGTATCCAGTCCAGATCCGGACAGAACCATGGCCCATCTGACCCAGAACCCCGCTGATAAAGAGAGGTGAGTTCTTGTGAAAGCTAGCCTGTTAGCCAAGCTAAGCTAAAGCTAACAGCGCTTCGCTCACTGAACGTAAAAGTCCTATAGAAGCTTTTTCAATTTTAGGACAACTTGGGTATCTGCAAAGGCAGCTTGGTTATTAATCATCAGCGTGGTTAACGTGTCGCCTCTGAAGATCCATCATTCAATTCGGCAAACGTTTAGTTCGGATTTAAACCCTTTAATCCACCAAAAACTACGTGTTTGGTCCATACGATTCAGTACACCCCAAATGATTCAGTACAGCAGTGAAATGGAGGACTGGGAGGGAAGCTAACAGAAGCTAACTGTCGTGTAATCCGAGTTAAATGTATATCGTAATGAATCACGTTTCTCACGATACCACGGCAGTTACTTTTCTAATGTATTCGATGTAAAGTCGTGTTTTATTACATCTTTAGCAGAAACCGTGGCTGAAGTTAAAATGGCGTAGTTTTACATGAAGTTTGGCCTGGACCTCTGTCAGCTTGAAGCAGCCCTTTAGCATGACGTGTAAAAGTCGTTTCAGCCGCAGGTTTCACGACCCCCGCTGCGGTATCAAGTATTTACGGCAGAACACATTAGGAGGCCAGTCTGTTCTGTGTCAGATGAGATATTGGGAACTTTGACTTTTCAGTCGTTAAGTTGTCGCGGTATTGGTCGTTGTTCACCGAGCCATTCATTCGGTACAGTGATCCTAACCGGTGGATCCCAAAGTGTGTTCCTGCTGCAGTGAATCACAGGTCAGGACCTGAAAGTGTGGAAGGGCTTTACAAACACACGGTAACGGTGAGCCAGCCGGTCAGAGCTGCAGCACCATCATTTCCCCGATGGTTCGATTAATCGTTTGGCCTTTTACAGTGTCCCATAGCCCACCGTCAGACTGGTTGTTTTGTCCAACCAGCTCTGCAGGAGCTTATGATCCTCAGTGTGTCACATGTCACAGAGAGTCCCAGAAGTCAGTGACTTAGAAATATTGCTCCCTAAACTTCACAGTGACCGAAGTCAAACTATCGGGTTTTTCACAAAAACAGAATTCAAATCTCTGTAGCAGAACATTGTTTGGTTTTATTTTTTTTCTTCCCGTCAGATTTATCCTGTGACCGACAGGTTTAGTTGTTTATCAAACAGAAATTCAAAACTTCCCCAAAGTTCAGCCTTTTCAGTTGTGGTTCAATGAGCTGTTTTCCTTCCTCCCTGATAATAAGCAGAAGGTCTGTGAAGGTGCGATGGTTATTTGAACAGAGCAACAGTCTGACGACGTCAGGTTGGGCTTTAGGAAACTGTGACGGCCATTTGATTGATCAAGAAAAGAAACCAGTTTAAGCCCAAAACATCCAATGTGGTAACTTTAACTGATGACTGGTTTCAGTCATTTTCAAGCTAAAATTCCCTAAATTTGATGGTTAAAGCTTCTTGTGATGATTTTCGTTTTTTCTTTGGCAGATCTGATTATAAACTGAATGTTTTTGCGTCAAATGAAACGACCACTTTGAAAACATCATCTTGGGCTTTGGGAAATTATAGCGTTCACATTTCATGATTTTCTGTTGAGCTTCGTGTCGCGTGTTCCATGTTATCCTGAAACTTTATTTACGAGCACATCGGTGCCTTTTTTCACGCTAACGTGAGTCAGTCTGTGTTCTTCACATGTTCCAGGTTCATCTGCCTCTATCCAGTCTACATCAACAGTAAGAAGACGCTGGCTGAAGGACGCAGGATCCCCACAGAGAAGGTGGGTCTTTACACTGTCCACTGTTTTCAGACAGCCTGACGTAGACTGATGGATTAGCTCTGATTATCTAAGTGAAACCAGTGACGAGGTGAACAGTTTGAGTGCTGTGGGTAAAAGCAGCTGATGCCGTGTGTCTGCAGGCTGTGGAGAATCCGTCCTGCGCTGAGATCAGAGACGTCCTGACGGCCGCTGGGATGAACGTCTACATGGAGGTAAACCTGATGGCTGGAGCCGCGCTCGGTGAAGATGACGACAGGCCTCACGCACACTGCGTCAGGGCTGACACACACATCAGATGGTGACATTCTACACTGTGTGTGTTGCAGAACAAAATGCATCCGAGGGAGTGGAACAGGGACGTCCAGTTCAGAGGTCGCGTCAGAGTTCAGCTGAAACAGGAAGATGGCAACCTGTGTGTGGAGAAATTCAGCTCCCGTAAGTCTTACACACTCTGCTGTGTGTGTGTGTGTGTGTGTGTGGGTAATAACATGAACCAGTATAATTTTGCCAGGGTTATGTTGCCTCAAAGGATCAAGGCTCAAACAAAAGATAAAATGCTGCTGTATCATCGAGTTCATGTGATATTAATATTCATGTTCTGATCATATTTGTCCCATTTGAGTTTAATAGTTTAACAGGTACTTTCCCGATTCAGACGACTCTGACCTGAAATTATTATCCGACACAGATGAGCCTTTAACTGGAGCACGTGACTCCGGAGTCAGCAGTGCATTCAGAGCAGAGGCAGAAATCAATGATAAAAGTTTTGAGTTTTGTTTTGTTTTGTTTTTTTAATGGAGACAGAGATGTGTAAAGTGACAGTTGCATCAAACCATCCATCCATCCAGACCCTAAACCCAGATACTGAGCGGTCTCATATTTTTGAACTGAAGACAAATCTTTTTCCCCTCAGGTAAAGATGTGATGTTTTACGTGGCAGAGATGATCCCTAAACTAAAGACTCGGACCCAGAAGAGTGGAGGAGGAGACACCAGCTCTCAGCAGGGAGAGGGAGGGAAGAAGAGCAAGAAAAAGAAGAAATAGTCACATGGCATTTTTTTTTTATTCTGAGGGTTATTGCTTTGAGGTTATTGATTATTGATCAGGTTCAGGTATGTTTTATGTGTGTTTTGTGAAGGTGAGGAGACGTTGGAAACTCTTTCAGCCGTGCAGTCTCCTTCCAAAACGAAAACCTGTCCGTGTGCTCGTCAGGTCGTTCAGCAGAGGAAACTCGGTCAGACAGAGGAAGATGTGCATCTGTGTTTCTGTTTAACACCTTCCTCCACATTTTTGTTAAATTTTCTGGGTCGTTCAGGACCAGATGAATAAATAATTACATCAGTAGATTTTGTCTGTGTCGGTTTAATTTACCTAAAAAAGCCACGTCCTCACCCGTTTCCCATCCCAGCCTGTGGAGCTTCCTAAGCATCTGCCTACACACCTCGGTGTCATTTCCCTCACGTGCTTGCAGGTAGCTGTCCCTGCCCAGTTTACTGTCAGTACTGTGTGGACTCTTTGCTACCTGTTGTCTGATTGTTTCTGCCTGTGAGCCTGGTCTTCATCAGTGGCTCAGCCGTACCTGTGCGCCTGCCAGCAGCGGACGGGGTGGACGTGTGGTGGAAATTAAACTAAACTGAAAAGATCTGAGAAATCTGTTGATTAATTCGATGTCCCAGAAGAACCGACTTCCCTACAGGCCGTGAAGGCAGCGTCGTCGTAGGGATGTTTACGGTTACTAGGCAACAGCTGCGGGGAGTCTGGGCTACCTGGCCGTCCAGTCCTCCGGTTAGCTCCTGGTTTATCGGCTAAACTAACTGATGGCCGGTGCTCTGATAGATCCGACCCGGGCTCCGGTGGCCTGGCTGCGGGCCGTTCCGCGGCTGTTCGAGCAGCTGCAGCAGCCGGACACCGGCGGCAGGCAGCGGGCTCTGGCTTCACTCTGCGACCTGATGCACGACCCGGAGCGGCTCTACCAGACCGTCAGCGGAGGTAAGTCCAACATAAGCCGGGTCATAGACACATAGTACAGTACAGTACAGCACTCCGCTTCATCCGACCACGTCCAATGAACCGGTGTGGCTCAGCCTCTGGCCGCTGAATGTACCGACAGTGTTTGTCTTCTGCAGGTTTTCTGGAGCAGCTGAAGCTTTTGCTAACGGACAAAGATCCGTCAGTCAGAGCACGGACCTGCGACCTGCTTCACCTGGTGACCGCCCACAGCGCCGGCAGGTGGGTGACGAGCGGCATATCGCCGCCTTCCATTCTTGGGAGGGAGGGAGGCTCACCGTGGCACAAGGGTTAACGCTGTGGTCTCTCGGCAAGAAGGTTACGAGTTCGCGCCCCGGTCTGTGCCAATCCGGACAACATGCGCGTCGAGTGTGACCTAGCGTACTGTGAACGTGGTGTGTGTACATGTGGTTGTCAGCCTTCGTGTGTCTGCCGTTGACTGGCGACCAGTGCAGGGCCATGTACCCCGACTCTCGCCCATAGTTCGCCGGCATAGGTTCCAGCTCTCCCGCTCCCTGACGTACAGAAACGGTACAGACAACGGATGGCCGTCCGCGCGGGGGACGCTACATTCACCTTTTGTGACCTGTTCGAGTTGTTGTTGTTTTTTTTTTTTTGTGTCGATGAACATGTGGTCCAGTGTAATAGGGATCAGACACATCCATTGTTAACATGCCTCTGTTTCCTGCGATGTCACCAGCAGGTGGCGGTAAACATCCAGGTGAACATGAAGCTGTGGTTCCTCTGGAACATGTAAACATACAGAGGAACGTCACTGTGGTTTTCCTGCCTGAAGCAATGTCCCAGTGCAGTCCCTCTGACTGGAGGTGACTCAAAGGAGCCAATCAAAATGCTGATCAGCTCCTCTCGTCTCTCACTTTGGAAGCTGGACAGTCAGGGGACCATCGGGTCATTTTATGTCTCTGTCACCTCCCACAGACAGGCCCTGCTGTCCTCCTCCCTCCTCCCTCCCCTCTCACAGCTGTTGGACGACTCCTCGTCCTCCTGCAGGAGAAACGTCCACCGAGTGCTGAACCGCCTCGCTCTGCTGCCTGCAGGTACGCTCATCACCTTTGATTCAACAGCCAACTTCAGCTTGGTTTTCTCTTCCAAACTAGTTTGTCTAACCCGGTGTTATATCACTGCAGGTGCGGACGCTCTCCTGACTCTGGTTCCTAAACTGATGCTGAAGCTCAGAGAGGAAGAGGAGGAGGAGGAGGTGCAGGTGCTGCTCCTCTCCACCATCAGCTGCTGCTCCAGGCTGGACGCTCTTCCAGCTCTGGCTTCTGATGGCGTCTCACTGCTGAGCCACAAACTGTCCCACCGCTCGGTGAACATCCGCAGAGAGGCGGCTGCAGCTGTGATGGCCCTCAGGTGAAACACCAGGCTCTTTCTTTCTGGTTGCTGTCTGCTGGTTTCACTGTTTGCTGTTGGTTCTGGTTGCCGTCTGCTGGTTTCACTGTTTGCTGTTGGTTCTGGTTGCTGTCTGCTGGTTTCAGTGTTCCTGAGGAAGGGAAGCGGAAGGTGTGTGAGGAGGCAGTGCTTCCTGTCCTGGTTGGTCTGCTGCAGGACGAAGACCTTGAGGTTCAGGCCAACGCCGCAGGAGTCATCATGTACACTGTGATCATCACCACAGGTACGAACACACACCTTTGGCAGATTCAGGTTGACAGCAGCGCAGCTGGAAGAGTCTTTCCACATGTAAATTCCAGTTTAAGTTTTTTAATGATCATTTTCATGTCCGTCACCATAGAAACACTCGTCTGGATCATGTAATCAAGCTGCAGGTTTATCTGGTGTTCTGTAGAACAACTGAAGCAGAAACCTGACAGTACAGATTCTGACTGAAGCTCCTCCTCCTGCAGGGAAGCAGCAGTGTCTGGATCTGGACGTCGTCCCTGTCCTCCTCGACCTGGTGTCCATGAAGAAAGAGGAGGAAGCAGCAGAGGATATGGAGAGGCGGCGGAGGAGGAAGGCCCTCATCATGTACTGCCTGCGGGCTCTGACTTCGCTGGCTGAAGCTCCGGAAGGTCGCCGCCTCCTGCTGGAGCAGCTCCCCCTGCTGGTGAGGCGGAGTGAGGCTGCAGAGGAGGACCGGGACATCCGGCGGGCTGCTCAGACCGTCATCAGGGTCGTCACCTGGACCCCCTGAGACCCTGATAACACCTGACCTCCATGGCACACCTGCTGACAAAAAATAAAATCATTCACTGTTTGTAGTTTGTAGTATAATCAATTCATGACATATTATTTCTAATTATTAATCCTTTTTATATAAATGATATGCATATTAAAATAACTGTCCTTTCATTTTATTTATTATGCTGCAGTTTACAGGTGTGACTTTATTCACCTGTACACTGATCAGTGTGATGAATTCAGACTCAACACAGTGACGCCTGACTGTCTTACTGAGGACCTCTGAAGGCCTCTCAGTGACCCCAGCAGGGCCACAGACCACAGTTTGAGGACCCTACCAGTCGAACCACCTTCAGCAGTGAGTTTGTCCTGAATAGAGTTTCCTCTCTGACCTGCTGCTCTGAATGAAGCTGCTCTTCAGTCAAATTAAGGCCATCAGTGAATGGACCCCCTTTATCCGAAGCTCACACTGAGCTCTGATTAATGCATGATGCTCCGGGCGGTGGCGTGAAGACGGAGCTGACGGAGCAGGAGGAGGAGGACAACAAAAATACCATCTAAAGCACCGCAGCAGGAGGATGAGGTGAGGAATTTTATGTGACAGTTTCAGCAGATCCAACGAAAATACGGCCCAGCTGCTCAAGTTCTGATTTAAATCAGGAATCATCTGATCAGAGAGTGAGTTTATAACTCTGATCAGACTCCAGCTGAGTCCTGCCCATGACTCCTTACACACTCTCTGATTTTTTTCATTTAGATTACGAAGTAGAAATAATTTTCGAGAGAGATCTTAAGACCAATGTGTACAATAAATAATGTCCAACTAAAACATGTACACATATAGATACTGAGGTTTGAGTTTAAGCTTTGAGCCTTTCAGTGATCAGCTGATCAGATAAGATATTATCTTATTATACATCCAAGTATCAAACAATATGTGAAGCCGTTAGTTTAACTACAGGACGTTTATACTGTGATATTACTCCAAAGTGAAAACTTCTAAGGAACATCTCTACACACACCTTCGTCATCGGCATGTTGCGCTGTCATGCCCCCCCACACACACACGCGCGCACCGACCCCCCCCCACTGCCGCAAATGGACTGGTCCAGAGAGAGAGAGAGAGAGAGAGAGAGAGACATAGGTAACGGGTTGAACAGCTACAGCATAAAGAGAGAGAGGCACATACACTGCTGTTATCACACACACACACACACACACACACACACGGACTATATTTGGGACTGAGCGAAGTGAGAACCAGTTGATGACGGAGCTGCTGGATGTTTCTGAACAAACACCGGTGACAACACACAGGTAAGACCCCCCCTCCTCCGCTGTCCTGCTCTGGGTTTATATTTCATATTTCTCTGCGTGTGTTTACACAAACATCGGCGGTGATAAACAGGAAACTGGGAAACCTCGTGGAATTTAACGGGAATATTAGGAGCGTATGCGTCCTGTGTCCGGATCAGCCCTCAGTTCTTCCCATGTGTGGTAGATGTTGTAGGAATATTCAGGAGATGGATGTTCGATGTTCTGACATCCAGCAAAACTGCAGAGTGAAGTTTGTTGTAAAATAAACGTAATGAACTCACGGAGAGGATGTGACGCGATGACCATCCAGATACTGTGGGAATAAAATGCGCGTGTTATTAGCGGGACTTCGGCCCGGCTCTGTCACCGGCTGTGGTCGACCTTGTCTGGGGGAGCCGGCGCTGTGACACGCCGGGTTGCGGCGCACCGCAGCGGGACAGAGGAGCTCCGACGCCCCCTTCCTTTTTATCTTTTTCTCTCTCTCTGAAAACAATAGTAAACACTGTTTAATGATCAGGTTATTGACATATGATCAGATATGATTCAGGTACCGTGTGATTGAAATTGATTGAAATTATGTAAGAGGCTGCTGGAAAGTGAGCACGCCGGAGGAGAGCAGGGATGGAGGATGGATTAAGGAGGGGAGGATGGTTTTATGTAACACCCCCCTCAAACTCCCCCTCCTCATCCAGCATTACAGCATCTGCCAGCCGGCCTCCTCTCTGAAATCCTGTCCATGGTTGTCCCATAATATCTCTAAAATATTCCTGTGCTGTGCTGTTAGGCTAACATGTTGTATGTCCGTGCACAGCATTCCCCTCTATTTATGCTGGAAGCTTCGTCAGTCACAAAGACTCATACAGAAACTGTGGAGCTGAGTAAAGACCTGCTGTCCATCCTGTCTGTGGTCACGGTGACTGGCTCGGATGTTGATGTGAGCTGTTCTGACATTAATACAGCGTCACGTGTCACCTACCTTCTGTTTACCTGTACAGGTACAGGTGGCTGAAAAGTGATTTTCTAAAATAGCTGTGAATAACTTTTAGTCTGTGGATGTCTGTGTCGGTCAGTCCAGCGCTGTGGCTCAGATCTCAGCATCCCAGCAGCAGCTGGATGGACTGTGAGGAGACGTGGTTCGTGCTCCCCTCAGGATGAACTGGAAGAACTCTGATGATGCTCTGACTTTTCCTCTGGCGCCACCATCAGGTCACGTCTGAATTTGGTTTGTGACCTGCAGACCTAATGACGCTCCCATCAGCCTCAGCTGCAGACTGTAAACATCAAACCTGCTAAAAGACATGAACATTAACACGTTAGCATCACGCAGCAGAAAAACATACAGTTCACCGTATCATCAGCTGGTTCTGCTCAGGTTCTGCTCAGGTCTGAGCCTCAGAGGACGAAGTTTAGGCTCAAAATGTTTCTGTTGGTGTGCAGAACAGCAATGTTTGGGATTTGGGAAGGGATCCATCCATAAGATGTGGGAGAGAGGTGTTGCCATGGAAACATGAACAACACAGGTTTGATGGCAGCTGCTGAGTTTTTGCAGAGATGCTCAAAAACGTCCTGCCCCTGAATCTTTGATGTCAGAGGTCAGAGGTCACAGCTCTCAGAGGCTGGGAGTATGACAGCTCCTACAGAAAGAGTACGTGATGATGTCACAGACTAACTGATGACAGATCAGCTCTCTGTCCTATTGAACCTACTGTAGCTGTGAATAATGGGTTTCAGTCCTGTGGGAGCTAGAAAGAACCTGCTGTGTGTGTGTGTGTGTGTCTCAGCCCTGACACACAGTAGGAGCTGTGATGTTTGGTGACATGTGGGCAGTAAACTGTTGAGATATCACAGCACCTTGATAATCAAAAAACATAAAACACAGTATCATCAACATATTTCTACAGCTGAACTTTGTTAAAGTCAGAATCACCGGATAAGGTCCAGGGTCCTTCCAAACTGTAGGACAACTACAAAAACAGACACTGCAGGACAGTGGACAGACAGGGAAACAGGCAAGACAACTAACAAGAGGATCCAGGACATGACCCAACACAGGAGCTAGGACACAGGTCAAACACAGGCAGAGACAGAGACACAGACTCAGGTACAGACATGGACACAGTGGAACGACGAGACTTATATATATATATATATTATATAGACACGGTAATGAGAAACAGGTGAAACCAATCAGGGCGGGGCAGACAATCACAAGAGGAGGGAAACCAGACAAAGGCAGGAAGTAGACTAAGACAAGACACACTAGGGACAAGGCTTACAAAATAAAACAGGACACGTAAATCCTAAACTCAGGGGACCAAAACAAGACGACATGAAACTCAACACGGGAAACTACTAACAGAACTTAAGAAACTAAACAAGAGTCCTCAAACAGTCCACAGTGGGTTCAAACCCAAACCAGAGGAGTTCAGATACAGCCTCCGAAACCCCCACGATCATGACTCTACCTGCAGGATTCATGACATTATAACTAGTGTGGAGCTGATCAGGATCCAGTATAAAACCAACATGGGGCCCCAGAACCCACACTTGCAGCATTTGTCGAGTGCACTGTGATTGTGTGACACCTTGCTGGTACCTGCCACAGTGCCAACGAGTCCGATAAGACCTCAGACATGTGGACGTTTATCAGAACTCACCGACACACGTGGTTAATGAGGACATGCTGTAAATACACTCAGGACAAATACAAGCACACGACATGGCTCAAATCACAATGAAACTGCACAGGCAGGAGCTGAGAGGACTGCAGGACTGACTGAGACCTGGGTTTATGTAAACTGGAGCTAAATTCACATAATGTTTTTGACAACATAAATAATATATCTATAATATATTTTGACATTTCACTGTGACGGTGTCTCAGAACATGCAGGTTCCACAGTCTGTGTGTTATTGATGGCGTCCCTGAACATGGCACCGTGCTGCGTGGGCGGGCTCCTCTATTTCTGGACACATGAGTCATCTTCACTCATGTTATACAATAGAAAGTTTGCTCCACTGAGGCTCTACTGCAGCACAAATAGAAGCCGGTTCTCAGCTGATTTCAGCTGCAGCCTGTATCAGCTGAGGTCCAGCTTCACACTGTATCACCGGTCTGACTCTTCCTGGTTTACCTGCTTCAACAACAACAACAAACAACTGCAGCATCAGCAGATGAGGACCAGAGTATTTAGTCTGAGATGAAAATGTTTTGGCAGCAGACAGAGAAAAGATGTTCAGTATAATCACATCACTAAGACAACAGTCCTGTTCTTACACAGGGTCTGGATTAGTGGTTCCCAAACCCTGGGCTGCAGACCTGCACTGGGCCGTGGAGCATTTCCAGTTAAGCCACGATAAATAAAACCAGAATAATAATTAAATCAATATAAGCTATTTATGTGGTGAAGCTAAAGATTCCAGGAGCAGTTTGATGCCAGAACAAAACGAAACTTGTCTGTTGTGGGTTTGTGTGTCTGAATTTGAAGCTTCAGTCTGTAACAGGACTGTTCGGTCAGAGCGAGACGTCGTCTCTTTAGCTGATCACGTCAGTTTCTCCCAGTTAAACACTGGGACTGTGAGAACCACACTGGGCTCCAGGCAGCCGAGTCTCTTGGATTTGACTCAGTGTCAGCAGATACCCAATATTAAAGGACTGGGATCCGGATCGGGGCTAAAAATACTTGATGGGGACATTCCTACAAATCTGTCCCCATCATTATCAGCAACAGGGAATTAAAGCAGTGCTCAGTCCGTCAGCTCTCACTCAGCTCATTACTGTGTGTGCTGTGCTGTACTGTATCTCTCTGTCAGACCACTCGTCACAGGTTGATGTTTTAATTCTAATGAATCTTTAGTCTTTAAGAAGAAAAATTACAAAAACCAAAAACAAAAATTGCAGGATCATCAAACTTTGTGTAGCAGAAATAAGTGTTTTTCTATCTGGATCATCATCTCACAACCTTTCACATCTATCCTGTGATGCCTTTAGGGGTCACAACCTCCAGGTTGGGAACCACAGTTTTGTGGGACTAGAGGAGTCTCAGACCAGTGTGGTGGTCAGGCACTGTTTAATCCTCAGTTTGTACAAAGCAGAATGTTCCTTTAATAAGTCGCATGTGTTGAATCCAGTCGTCTGTTACTGCAGCAGACGGAGGCCTCAGCTCTTATCTCTGAGTGCAGCAGGGGGCCGGGGGAGGGGGGCCGGGGGGCTGCGGGGGGTTGTTGATGCTGCAGGAATGAGGCCATGGGCACTGCCAGCGGTGGAGCTGGTGGTGGTGGCGGCATTGTGCTGGTGGTGATAGTGGGGGTGGGGGGTGGGGGGGTTGTTTTGGCTGCAGGCGTTTAGGCTGCCGTCCACTCGCCGTCAGCTCTGTCACTGCAGGAATTTTAAGTTGAGCTCTCGTGTTTGCTGATATGACAGATGGACGAGCTTTATTCAGAACAACACCTCCTCTCCCCTCTGATATCAGAGCAGCCCCACTCTCGCCACAAAAAATGCTGCTGGTCCAGAGTCCCTGTTGTCAGGGACAACACCTGGACCAACAGCTGGACTCTGTGAGGAGGTAGGGAAAGAAAAAGGAGAGATGTGTGTGGAAAGGAGGGAGAGATGAGGTGGTAAAGAACACAAGGAGATGTGGAAGGAAAGAAGATGAGACAGGAAGGAGGTGGGAGGGGAGGAAAGAGAGATAATGGTTCAGGAAGAGGTGGAAGTGAAACACTGAAGGTGAGGAGGACAAGAAGAAGGAAAGGATGAGAAAGAGAGGAGATAGGGAAGGACAGAAGGAGTCAAGGAAAGAAATGGGGGGGCCAAGGAGAAAGGAGGACACTAAGGAGGAAAGGAAAGGAGGAAGCATTTCAATCTCCTGTTAATCTGAACATGTTAAGGATGTTACACAGGCGCTGCGATGTCGCACGTGCCGGCCAATGACAGCAGCCGTTACCTTAACGCTGTCCGGCTGGGTGTGGTCACATCTCTGTGAGCTGAGATAAGAGCCTGCCAACACACACACACACACACACACACACACACATCACGACTATGCACCACAAACCGTGGAAGCATAAAGCACCTCCCGTCCTGAGCAGGAAGAAGGGAACAAACATCTTGTTTAGAGCAAAGTGACGCGACGGTCGGGTGATGTTTGACGAGTGACAGAGACTCTGAAGTCTGAGTCAGAGCTGTGAATGTGAAGCTGTGACTCAGCATCTTTCTCTGACCCACTTACAGCTTCAGGCATCAACACGTTTCTCATTTTACTGCATCACGACTCCACGAAACCTGTGATGAGACAAACGGCTTCAGACTCAGCAGGACGCCACGGAGCAGGAAGCTCTGCACAGCGTTATGTAACATCCAGAGGAGGCTGCTCGGTGCAGCTCAGTCTGCACATGTAGCTGAACAACCGGAGGCTGCTCGTACGGAAAATGTTCCAGAGGTCAGCTCCGTTTCCAAAATTCTTACTGAGCTCATCATCACTGTGAAACTGTTTAAATCTTTCTAACTCGAGTCGGTTTATTTCTGAGGGAAACAGAAACTGCTGCGATTGTGTGTGTGTGTGTGTGGCAGCTATAAATCTGAATATAAGGTCTGCACGTTCTCAGGACCTGTGCTTGTTCAGTGACCGACACTAACGACCTCCTCAGTGACACAAACACAGAGACGAGGTTCTGAACTCATCTCTGGGAACTTTCCAGCTTTTTTTCCCCAAAACGATAAAAACTCTCAGAAACATCAGAGAGTGTGAATAAAAAAAGTCCTGTGAACATTTGGATTCAACACTGAACAGCGACTGCATGAAAACAACGTGTTGTAATGAGCATCACACTGAATTTACCATGTGAGACGGTGTAGTACAGGTCATTTCACCCCTCAGTCGCTTCACCTGCCCTTTAATTGTTCGTGCTGCTCAAGGAAAGTGATTCACATACAGTGGGTTCAGCTGAGACTTTACAGCGTCAACATCTGAATCCAGAACCTGCAAATCACCTAAAACTCCAGTGAAAAAGCAGCTGACCTGTAGCAGGTGCTGGTTCTGGTGACTGGGTTTGAACCTCAGTGCACTGTTTTTATTTTTTTGGTTTCATTTCAGTCGTTTACCAAGCAAAGATTCCAGTTATTCTCTGGGTTCTGCTGCGTTTCTTTGTCTTCTGTGACAGGAAACAGGATGGAACACGCAGGAAGGAAGAAACTCCTCCGAGTGGTTCTGCATTTCTGCCTCCATTTTGTTTTTGTGTTTCTCTCAGTGAAAATCGACCAAACTGTTTGTGCTTTCAGTCACGAGTGTGACTCACACTTTCACTATCACTCTTTCCTCCCACACACACACACACACACACAACCAGGCTGCTGAGAGAAACAAACTGGAGTTCCTTCACTCTGGACTGTTGAAAGGAATTGTGGGAAATGTAGGAAATGTCTGGCTGCTGTAGAGGAAGCAGGAGCTGGATTCACACTGATTCACTGCTGAGCTGAGGGGCAGGAGGAACGGGGCAGTGGCGGTTTGACTTATACTCCCAGACGTGGCAGCCGGGTGGGGGACAGTGGACGGACAGTTGTTGGTGGCCTGCAGGACAGTTTGACTCGTACTTTCCTCCCTCCCTCTCAGAGTCCGGGTGGTCCGATGGTGGGAGGTCACTTTTAGAGCAGCATCTCTCTCTTTGTTTCTCACACATTTCTGCCAGCTGATTGGACGGCTGAGTGTGGTAACCTAGCAACCCTCAGATATCTCCCAGCATTCCTGTGAGTTATCTCCCATCCAAGCAGACTCACAGAGGCAAATCTGCTGGGCAACAACAACAGCAGCAACAACAAACGCTCAGTTAAGAATCGTTGTATTCAGCTCATTCAGCCCTGCAGCAGACAGACAGTCAAACAGCCTTTCTGCTCTGAATACACTGCTGTGGTCACACGCTTCAGAACTTCGTTAACTCGTTCGCCATGTTCACAGACGTTTCTGCAGAGCTCAGGGCAAAGACGTCTCATATCTATTACAGAGTCAGTCAGAAAGGTCAAAAAGAAAAAAGAGAGTGAAACAGTTCAGCTTGAACATGTGGGTCAGATACTGAAGATCTGAAGCACACTGACCTCATCAAACGTCTAAAACCGCCCACCTACACCGTGCTGGTGTGAGTGTGATGCTGTCCATCAGACAGAGACACAGCGACTGACCCTTCATGTGTCTCTCCCTGTGTGTGATGCTGTCCATCAGGCAGAGACACAGCGACTGTCCCTTCATGTGTCTCTCCCTGTCTCCAGCTTCTTCTCCCTCAGGTTCAAACGTTCACTTTCTAAATCTTTCTCTGACGATCTTTTACAGAACCGTGCTCAGTTTGGAGTTCGCAGTCATTTTGGAGCTGATTTCATTTTCAGATTAAACTGCTGCACTTTGTCTCCCGCAGCATCATCGCTTAGCAACAGTGTCGACTTCCTGAAAATAAAAGCCGAATCTGAAAATAGAAGCAGGGCTTCAGTGTGGAGGATGACGGCTCCATCTGTGTTCAAGAGTCCATTCAAATATTCACCGATTCAAACAGTCCGGCAGCTGTTTAACCTGAACACACGAACCGCTTTCTGTTTTTAGTTCAGGTCCTCCTCTGTGCAGCCGCCTCACCTGGACTCACCTGCTCTACAGATCAGATCTGACACGAGTCTGAAGGAGGAGGCTGTTTGTTTCTCCTCACAGCTTCTCGTCCTCTGATCTGTGTGAAAAACAGCTACACACTGTGGTTAAAAACTCTTTGTTTGGTTTGGATTTCAGAGCCGGAGCTGAAATCTGTGCTGCAGTGAAGAACACGTCCACCTTTTCTCCCTGTCCTCTCTCGTCTTGGTCTTTTCTGAATCATCCCTCGCTTTTTTCCTGTGGAAACCAAACACAGATAGTTCAGCATCATCTGAGCAGCTGTGGACAAACTGTCCAGTGCTGCTGCAGAGCCCAGGAGCTGATACCTGATTCCTTCAACTCACTGATCAGGTTATTGATCACCAGGAGCCCTAAGACTGTAACTGATCTCCCTCCAGAGGCAAACACAGATCTCTTCTGATCAGGAACCCAGAGCTGTCTACTGTTTAAGTGTTTCTTTCCATTTTCCATTTTAACCCTTTAACGTACAAAGTTTTCATTTTCCTGTTCAGGAGCTTTAAATGTTTCAGATGTTTTAGGAAATTGCAGCATTTACATTTTGAATTTTTATGATAAACAATGTTTAAAAGTCATAAATTCCATTGGACCTGAACATAATCACCCTGAACTGCACAGTTTCTGAGGGTCTCTGACCACAGCTCCCAGTCAGGGTCATCTCATCCAGTCATCCACATATGAACTCATGAATTATTCAGTGTCAGTGACACCAGACACCAGCACAGATCAATACAGGAGGCACGGTGGGGGGGGACATGCTGGACAAAATCTGTCAAAGAAGCAGAAAATCTGAAACAGCGAGAAAAGAGAAAGTGACACAACCTGGACAGTTTCACTCAGTGCACAGTCGAACAATTCAACACAACGAGTGAACGTTCAGGGTTTAAATTCAGTTTAACCATCATTTGTGTGAAATCACCTCTGAAAAGTGAAGGACGCTGTGAGTTCCTTTAAAAACAGCGTCACCAAGTTTGGACGTCACTGTGAACATGATTACAAGAAGAATTTAACATTTGTTTTTTTATTTTTAAAATAATGTTAATACATATAAATACTGATATTACACTTTTAAAAATATGAAAATGTCAATCACAAAAACTCAGGTTAAATCAGATCTGTGGAAACTCTGAGGTGTGAACCCTGACGCCTGGTTTCTAAACGGTTTCAGTTCATCTTCAGGCCTGAGTTTGATGCTTTGGTTGTGTTTCAGGTGCTGATCAGGCTGAAGAGCCCTGAAGACCAACAGATTCAAACATGATCCCTTATTCTCCCTGAGGTAACCACACACACACACACACACACACACACACACACACAGACACACACACACACACACACACACACACACACACACACACACACACACACACACACACACACACACACACACACACACACACACACACACACACACACACACACACACACACACACACACACACACACACACACACACACACACACACACACACACACACACACACACACACACACACACACACACACACACACACACACACACACACACACACACACACACACACACACACACACACACACACACACACACACACACACACACACACACACACACACACACACACACACACACACACACACACACACACACACACACACACACACACACACACACACACACACACACACACACACACACACACACACACACACACACACACACACACACACACACACACACACACACACACACACACACACACACACACACACACACACACACACACACACACACACACACACACACACACACACACACACACACACACACACACACACACACACACACACACACACACACACACACACACACACACACACACACACACACACACACACACACACACACACACACACACACACACACACACACACACACACACACACACACACACACACACACACACACACACACACACACACACACACACACACACACACACACACACACACACACACACACACACACACACACACACACACACACACACACACACACACACACACACACACACACACACACACACACACACACACACACACACACACACACACACACACACACACACACACACACACACACACACACACACACACACACACACACACACACACACACACACACACACACACACACACACACACACACACACACACACACACACACACACACACACACACACACACACACACACACACACACACACACACACACACACACACACACACACACACACACACACACACACACACACACACACACACACACACACACACACACACACACACACACACACACACACACACACACACACACACACACACACACACACACACACACACACACACACACACACACACACACACACACACACACACACACACACACACACACACACACACACACACACACACACACACACACACACACACGCACACACACACACACACACACGCACTGACTGTGTTTCATTGCTGACCGCATGTTACCCTGACCCCCACGTGTGTGTGTGTGTTGGACAAAGCTGTGGACTCTGGAACAATCCCTTTGTGTCTGTCGGTCACGTCAGACAATGCAGAACTGGCAACCCAGCAGCTGCAGCAGCTGCAGCAGAGCCATGTACACTGAGAGTTGAGTGAACTGTGTGAAACAGAAACACTCGCTGTAACTGGATCCTCTTGTCCTCGGTCGTCTGTCCCTGCACCTGTTCAGGTGTTTCTCTGTACGTCCAGCACAGAGACATCAGACTGTTCCTGTAACGTCCCTGAGTTCAGGTGAAAGTCAGACTGAGCTGTTTACACATACCATGTGACCCTTGTAACTGGTTTCCACCAGTTATGACCAGTTTACCTCAGAGAAAATATGACACGATGAACGTTCAGGTCAGTTCAACTTTTCTCTTGATGTCCTGTAGATTTACCTGCTGTGGGGGCTGTGACCCTCCAGGTGAGAAGGAGTTTGACCACAGCAGCATCTAGAGGACGTCAGGGGAACTGCAGCTGTCTGTAGTAGAAAGCCTGTCAGCTGATCCCTAACTTAGCTGCTCCTGTTTGTCATTTCCTGTACATTTACTTGTGTATAACCGCACACCCATCAGGCGTGCCGTTATCCTAATATTGTGCTGCCAGTTCGGGAACATCCCACAGGAGCTGCGGTGTCGGAGATGCTCTGACTCGGTCGTCTAACCATCACAGTCTGGTCGTTGTCAGACTCGCTCAGATCCACTCGTGATACTGTGTGACCATAACAACATCTCCTGTGTTTTTCTCTCAGAAACCGAC